>CM052889.1:77516314-77582909 GCA_028534135.1 Potos flavus | reverse complement strand
AGGAGCCCCTCACATCATTAATTTTTGATACGGTATTCCATGATTCATTGTTTGCATGTAACACTCAGTGCTCATTGCAACACGTGCCCTCCTTAATACCCATCACCCACCCGGCTACCCCAATCCCCCAGCCCCCTCCCCTCTGAAACCCTCAGATTATTTCCCAGGGTCCGTAGTCTCTCATGGTTCGTCTCCCCCTCTAATTTCCCCTTCAGTTTTCTCTTCCTTCCCCTAATGCCCTCCATGCTATTCCTTATGTTCCCCATATTAGTGAAACTATATGATAATTCTCTTTCTCTGCTTGACTTATTTCACTAAGCATAATCCCCTCCAGTTCCATCCGTGTTGATGCAAATGTTGGGTATTCATCCTTTCTGATGGCTGAGTAAATAGTCCATTGTGTATAGGGACCCCATCTTCAGATTCCTTAAATTCTTCACATTTTTTTGAAGAATGTCACTGGTCTAGAGGCCATGAAGACACCCTGGAAACATCATAATTCAGTTCACACCTAGTTCTGGCCTCTCCTTTTATTCCGTGGAATGCTTTAGATTTTAGTTCCCCATCATCAGTTTTTAAAAATTTGGGGGGCACCTGGACGGGTCATTCGGTTAAGCATCTGCCTTCAGCTCAGGTCATGATCCCGGGGTCCTGGGATCCAGCCCTGCTTAGCGGGGAGCCTGCTTCTCCCTCTGCCTCTCCCCCTGCTTGTGCACACTCTCTCTCTCTCTCTGTCTCAAATAAATGAACAAAATCTAAATTTTTTTTTAATAAATAAGAAGAAAAGAATAAAGGAAAATCCAAGCGGGGCTAAGGAGGAAACAAGAAGAGAATGCAGAATGCAGTGAACAAGGAAATAAAGCCACATGTGGTTATTAATTTTGAGCCGAGGCCTGTGGACACATTTGCTCCCCGCACCCTTAGATCTGCCAGGCTCCTTCATCTCCATCGAGAGGCTCAGTGACTCCACGCCCTGGAGACTGCAGAGCAGGGGAGGGGTCCCTGAATATGCCCATTAGGCATTGTCCACCCCGAGCTAGGTTTGCCGGATACATTTCTGCACCAAGTAACAACCGATCCCAAGGTCTTAACTTGCTAACAGCCCAGAATGATGGATGACCTCGTGTGAAAGAGCAAATATTTGCCTTGTCTACAGAGATTCTTCGTAGCGGGGAAATAAGATCACACTTGAACCCATACTCCGCCCCGGGGAAAATCAGCTGTTCATTTTACCTGCACGATTCGAATGATGACTTCTCTTGGCATCTTAGTAAAATGCCTTATTCCATTGCTATTGCCTGATTCGTGTGCTCGATTCTTGAAAAATATGATACGTTCCTTATAAGGTGGTGTAGGATTCCCTACAAGGTGGTGTGACTTTACCGGTTTAACGCTCAAGTATTTCCATGTCGAGGATTACAGACTTCCTATTGAGCAGACTAAAAGCGAAGCATAGAAAAAGAGGTACGTAGGTTTCTCCCCCTCCCGTCTTGTTCCCTGCTCGCCTGATGCTTCAGTTCAGGATTTGGGGTCCGCACATAAGGAAGGGCCTACGGATCCCAGATCGCTACACACCAGCCGCCCCCTTCATCCCAACCTCACGGCCTGCATTTTAGCAAGTCACACACTTGTCCCCCTCTGCCTAGCCGACATTTCTTTTCCACATGTCACCTTTTCTCCCCGCCTGGAAAATCAGAACTTTCCCTCCTTGCTGCTACGATTGTGGCCGGCTCCCCTAAAGATCAAGACCATGTTAGATCCCGGAGAAGCTAATGAAATCTCATGCGGAGAAGACGCCTGGTTACCACTTGGGGGGACGGGGGTAAATGTGAGATGAGCCACCCTCCCGAATACGGTTCGCGCTGCCTCTGGGCTTTTAAACATCCTTGCCCCGGGACCGGGAATGGGTAGACTAGTCGTTTGAATATCCGGCTGAAATTGGTGCATTTCATGCGGACGTTGAAAGTATGACAGAAATAGATTAGAGCTCCGCTCACATTTCTGGTTTTAGGGCAGTAGCAATAAATGTTTCAGAAAATCGAGCGATGCTTTACATACTGCAGTGGGAGGCCTCTGTCCACCCCCCACCGCCCCCTGATAGCTATGTGTGGCTCATCATTTCAGAACTCGTCCCTGGATAGCACTGTTGGCATTTAGTTCACCCCAGGCTGAAGGTCTGCTCCCAAGTTGTCATTCAGAGACAGTCTGCTCTTAGAGAAATAATTTCGGTGAATTTAATTCTAATTTGGAATATGCCTGTCACCACCTGCTTTGATTTCAATCTGCCTTCAGTTATAAACCTACTCGTGGAAATAAGGGCTCCATTTCTAGACTTTTCCATTTGCCGACCCTCTCTGCAATGCGGTGGTATCTCGCTGTTGCCTGCAACGATCTGGGTGGGGGGGTTGGGGGGGCGCTACCTTCTCCCGCAAGCTCCTCTGGTCATCAGGGCCGGTCCACTCTGGCCTCCGAAGGCGGGATTGTAGGTGTGTGTCTCTCAGAACGTGGGGATCAAGGACGGGGCTGGTGGTCCGGCCCTTGCCTGCTCAACCCTGCCATCCTTGGGTGCTGAGTCCGTTGGATGGGATTGGATGTGAACCAGAGCCATTGGCCGAGCTGGATCGGGGAATTCCAAGAGATCCCGGCAAAATGGCCATGCCCGCGGAATGCTGGGCTGATCAAAAGGGCAAAAGTGTCATCAGAAAACGATGAAAAGTCCCGTGTGTCCAGCAAGGATAAAACTGAGCAAGCCTATCTCACAACAGAAGAATCTGCTTTTAAATATCAAAACTTCCTAATGTGTCTTCATGGAGAGTCTACCGACCTGAAAGCCTTCTGCTTTCTTGCCGTCTGAAAGTAGGGAGAATGGGGGCCCCTTGGGGTGCAGAGTGACAAGCACCCCGCCATGGCTGTGAGCAGTGTGGAATGCGGTGACCATCACTGGGTCTATGGCGTAAGGCTGCATGGCGCCCTTTCTGATGGCCCAGAGAACAAGCTCATGGAAGACTCCCCTTTGACTTTCCTGGGGTCCCTGCTGCACGCCGTCTGCTGTCGCTTCTTCCTGCTCCCGTATTTCCCCCTGTGTCAGGCATTCTGCCTTCTAATTTGTCTCTCGTAAGCCACCTGCGCCCAGGAGACCACAGGTCCCTGGACCGTAAGCTCCCGAGGGGAGAGGACAGTCCTTCTGCATCTCGCTCACCCAGCACCTCGCACTAACCCGTAAATGTGTTTTGAATGATTCGTCAGATGTCCTGCAGTCGTGTGTAAAGGAAGAGTACCCGGTCCCGCGGACCCAAAAGAATTTCCTTTGTTCTAAGTTCGAGACTTGAAGGCTTCTGCCTAGGGGGCATTTAAAGCTTGCAGAAGCTTTAAAAATTATCTCCTCATTTTTGGCTCTTTTCTTGGGAGTGCAATAGTGTTCATCGCGGGCACTATGACTTTCCTGCATTCTCCTCCTGGGAAATTATCTTCCCCTTTCTGTCTCTGCAACCCTATCCAGGTCTTCAATGTCAATACCCCGGGGACCCCCAGACAGATATTACATTTTCCTGCATTGTTTTATAGGCGGACAAGACAGAAACCTGTATAGAAACAGAATCACCAGAGCTTGAACCTTTTTTTTTAGGTTACAAAACTCTTCTGCAGTAGCCATTCCCCTAATTACTATTTTCCAGTTTTAGTTTGTCTTACTTGCAGCCAGTTGCACCAATTCAAATCCCTCTGAAGAGACTGAACCCTCTTGCTTTCTTACTAGCAACAGCCTGAAAAAATTCGAAACGGAGTTAAGACTTCATTATGCTCTCTTCCAGAATGCCCATGCCCAGCCCCAATATTTTCTCCTAAGAACCAGGCCCTGGAGACAAGCGGGACGTTGCAGGCTTGGAAAATGGGCATTCAAATCCAGCCCATGTTCCCCCTGCTTGCGCTCTCTCTGTATCTCGAATAAATAAATAAAATCTCTAAAAAACTCTAGTTTCATAAACCGTAGATTGCCATTTCTTTGTTGAAAAATTAAACTTTTTTTTTTAAAGATTTTATTTATTTATTTGACACAGAGAGAGGGAGAGAGAGAGAGAGCGCACAATCGGGGGAGCAGCAGAGGCAGAAGGAGAAGCAGACTCCCCACTGAGCAGGGAGCCCGATGCGGGGCTCGATCCCAGGACCCCGCGATCATGACCTGAGCCGAAGGCAGACGCTTCACCGACTGAGCCCCCCAGGCGCCCCCAAATTAAACTATTTTTTATTACAAATTATTGAAACGGTTACTGTACGCATTGGCCTGTTCAAAGCGGGGTTGTCCGGACGTCTCTAGACCCTGGTGTGGGCATGAGCTGTCAATTGTGATGGAATCCATGTGTGCAGACGGCAGGACATGGCACAAGGAGACGGTCCCCAGGACGAGGGGATGAATCTCCACACCAGCAGTGAGGTGACTCTTCCACGAGCAGATGGGGCAGGAAGGGATTCCTCCTGGTCCTCCCAGGATGCCGAGAAGCCCTGCAGTCCCAGGTCTGTTAGGCTCAGTGCCACCTGCTGGACATGCGTCCTGTTGAAAAAGAAAACCACAAGCCCCAAATGGAATCACTTAGGCCATGTCACCAAACCAGGGCTAATGCCCAATCTCACTGCAGTTCCAGCCCCCCCCCCCAGAAATGCCCCCCCAGAAGTCTTAACGTGTCATCAGGAATTTTATAATCAGCACGGACGAGGTCATCTGTCACCCTCTCCATCCCCCAAAGGACGAGGAGGAGGGAGTCCGCCTAATAAAGCTCCTGCTGCCCCAGGAGGGAAGGTGACCTTGCCAGAAACAATTCGTTCTTTTCTTTTGCTAAGAGCTCCTCCCCGCCCCCCCACCTGCTGCGAAAACTTTCCATCTTGTACAACCCCTCTGAGCAGCTTTCTCAGGACGCTGCCTGATCCGTGAATCCTGTAATAAAGCCAATTAGATTTTCAAATGTACTCATTTGACCCCCCCCTTTTTTTTTAAGCAAGCTGTAGGTAGAAGCAGCTCTCGTCAGAGGCTACAGGTCCCCATCTGGTTCCCTGACCATATTTACTCATCGATCCCTGTAATACCTCTCACCAGAAATCAATCCACGCTGTGAGCGCTGTTTTCATTAGAAGGAAACCCGTGCTTATCTTGGAAATGCTGACCATTTCAAATGAAAGGAAATTGACCACAGCAGCTCATAAGTGTCCACTTTTAGCCTGGTTGAGGATGAGCAGCCTGGACATTGATCGCTGAGCGCTGGTAACACTTTTGTTTTGTTTCAGAAAAACAGTATTTTCAGGGTCTGAAGAATTAATTGGGAGTCTATCCAATGGCCTCTGAATATGAACAGAATCTCGAAAGTGTGGAATCGTTGGATGCAGAAATTGCACCTGTCAGCCCTTTCCTGTCTCTTTCTATATCGTTCTCAATTACCGTGGAGGGGGGTTTCTGGAGAGAAAACATCCTAGCAGTCGCATCCCACCCTCTAAAGAGGGATATTGGTTTTACTGTCACATTTTTAACAAAGAAGAACTTGTTATGGCCTCTGAGGCTTAAATAAGTTGTTTCCTTTGAGTTCACAAGGCAGAAAAATATTTTTACAGCTATTTTTCACATACTCGCAAGGAGGTTAAGCGTTCCGAGTAGGATAACATATACAGCGTCTCTCAGCATTGAACGCGTCCCAGTATTGCTACTTACCACGCCAGTGCTCCATAAATAACTTTTTGAGTAGGAAAGGAAGGGTGAAGTCAATACACCCCATTTATTCCAAAGCCACACCAGAAATTTATGGTGCTAAAATTCCCAGGGCTTTCAATTTACCTATCCGAACATCGGAAATAAATTTCTGTTTTCGACACACAGAAAGTTACTGTAGGTCATATACCAGCAGCAATTGTAAAAGTTAAACTAACATCATTTTGCTGAAATCAGCAATGGGAATTCTGCTCGCGGGTTCCTGTGTTTTGTTACGTTTTCTCTAAAAATTGCTTTTATTTCCCCTAGAGTACTTTTAAGTGGGTGGCCAGCATCGTCCAGACTTTGGAGAATCCCCGGTCTTTTTCTCTTAGGGGAATGTGTGCGTGTACGTGTGTGTAGTGTGTGGTCAGCAAACTTCGCATTTTACAGAATCAAACACCTGTCACATTTGAAGAAAACAGTAATTATGAATTATGGATCATTTGCAAGAAGCAATACAAAATTAGCTCTTAGACCTGTTTCTAAAGCTGGAGTCAATTTATGACAGACTGACTATTGATGAATGATTTATGAAGTCCTTCTGAATTTGCCAGCACAGCCTGTGAATAAGTGTTTGTTAGGTCGAATGAATTAAATCATGATGAAATCGATTGTTTCTTTACGAAAAATTAAAATGCATGAGATCTGGTCATTGTAAGTCTGAATTTGAAATCTCTCCTTTATGGAAACTTTGATTTCAAATTGTGAATGATGTGTTTGAGCTCTCAGGCCACAGGGCTACTAAAAATGACTAGCACCAATTTTGCGACCGCGAAGATCTCAGAATGGGACAGAGACAAGGCATTTCTAGGCGACTCAAACATATTTACAATGCTGTATTCCTAAAGTCAGCATCGAATGGTGCTACATTATTTTTAAAATCTGTATTTGCAAATAGTATTATTATTTGTAAAAATGTAAAAATAATGTAGCTGTGATTTTATATTATGTATTTATATTATTAACTGCATATAGTTATGCATATTTCCATACAAATTGGAGACACGGCCAGTAAAGCATCAAGGAGTGCTCTCAAGGTTCACCAAAGCGATGGGGAGGTAAGAACCCCTGTTTTCCAAAGGGAGGTGTGAGGCCACCATTGTGAAGACAGGGGCGACCAATCTTGAGGACACACACATGGAGGGTCCCAGAGGCTGCAGGCTAGAGCAGGTTTCTTTGGGGATCGTGATCCCTGCTCCTCCCTTTTACCTTAAGCTGTAAGTGGGCTGGATTTTGCCTAAATTTGCATTCCTTCCAAATCAAGCCCTGCGAGAATGAGTGAAATACAAGTCGTTTCTGTAAGAAGTGTTCCTTCTTATTGGGAAAACACCCAATAAAGGATGCTTTCATAATTTTCTTTGCATGGAAATAAAAGCAACATATTATGACATTCACTCTTTTAAATAGTGCACAATTCAGTGTCTTTAGTATATTCATAAGGCTGTGCAGTCATCATCGCCGTGTAGTTCCAGAGCCTTTCAGCAACCCGGAAAGAAACTGCGTACCCGTCAGCAGCCTCCCCCTTCCTCCCCACTGCTTCTGGAAACCGTGAATCAGGCTTTCTGTCTCTATGGATTTGCCTCTTGGGCTCATTTTGTAAACATGGAACCATACAGCATGTGGCTTTTTGTGACTGGCATCTTTCACTTAACATAATATTTTCAAGCTTCATCCATGTTCTATGAATCACTAATTCACTTTTATGACGGAATAAAATTCCATTGTAGGGATATACAACCTTTCCTTGATCTATTCATCAATCGATGAACATCTGGTCGTGTCTACTTCTTGGTAGTGATGAGTAAATGCGCCATAAATATTTGCTCCATTCTTTTGGTGGACGTATATTTCTAATGATCTTGGATAATTAAACACCTAGGAGCGAAATTTCTGGATAATAGGGTAACTGTATGTTTAACTTTGTGAGGAACCTCCAATTTTTTTTTTTCTGAAGTGGCTGTACCATTTTCTATTCCCACCACCAAGGATCCCACATCCTCACTGCCATTTTTTATTGCCCATTTTTGTATCATAACCATCCCTATGGGTGGAAAGTGCTATCTTGTTGTGGATTTGATTTGCGTTTCCCAGATGACGAACGATAGTAAACATCTTTTCACGCGCTTAGTGGCTATTTGTATACGTTCTTTAGAGAGATGCCTATTTAAATCCCCAATGGTGCTTTCTCTTCGAATAGATTTTTAATTTAGCTCTTTCATATTCTAATTAAAGAATATTTGAATTCCCAGAATCTTGCTCTCTGTCTTAACAAAGCTATTGATTGGAGGACGGATTCCATACAAAGTACTGAAGGTAGGAATTGAGTATAGCTCTTTTGAAATTGTACTCAGCAAAGAGTATCATTACCCGTTGGATAATTACCAATTTGGATTTATATGGTCAAAACATACATACAGATACACACTTAACAACATAAATACATAATATAAAATTACATTTTCTATTCCATAATTATATTAGCAATAGTTGGTTGAGAAAATACTCTTGCATTCTCGGGTCAGGTGTTAGGGGCCAGATGTAAAGTTCAGGTCTCTTTTCAGGAAAATTTATGGTGTTCTGAGTATTCGCTCTTGGTATTTCATGAAGCCATTTACTTGGCCTTTCTAGGTAGACATGCGCTACAGAGGTTTGCCGATTTCATTTTACAAAAGGCCAGCAGAAGCATCTTCTTAAATTAAAAGTACCAGGGGACAAAACTCTCATGGTGAACAATCAGATCTTACCAGAAATCTCACCTACATCAAGGTAGAATGCCGCATTTTACCTGCATGAACTGCTGCTCATAAACGTTTAGAGATTTGTTTGCAAGCGACCTTGGGGATTTTCTCCCATTTGGCTCTCCGTGCGTACCCTCGAGACCGACGACCTGGGCACCTGCCGATCTTAACTATTCTAGAAATTTTTCTGTTGCTCACTTTAAAAAAAAAAAAGGACTAATTCAACCCATAGCACACGGGCAGTCTAATTAAGAGCTTGAGCTGCCAAGATGATGGAGGACGTGTATTAGTTACACATGGCAATGGGTGTTTTTCTCAGCTTCAAGCTTGCAGAAGGGAAACCCATTTTTTATTCCTCTCTGTCCGAGTAGTGCCACAGGACTGCCCTCCAGCTGGATTGGAGCCAGATATGGATGGATCCACGCTGAGTCCCCACCCAGGAATAAGCAAGGACAGGATGACGGGGAACTCTGAACACATGCCTTTGTCCTCGGACAAAGCAAAAATAAGTAACTTTGGTTCTCCCTGCTTCTCTTTTTTCACATAGGACCTTTGGCCAAATTCTTCCGATATCTAGGTATCGATCCCTTAATGGCAAAGGGTGAGCTGTACTTAATCCTTCCTGCCACACCAGAGGCCTTCGGAGGGGGAACGAGAGCAGAGAAGGTGTTTTATGACCACGAATCCTGAGTCGGAGATCTATACTTGCTACTTGGGAATTTAAAGCTTTTTTTAGCGCTGACGGATCATCGTGCCACCTCCTGCATTAAATCCTTTGCCAGTTAAAATGAAATACCGGCTCTCACAGGAAATTTGCTTTTGTTAGCTTTTAAAACTCTTCTCTCTCCTTGTCAGCACCCTATTGGGAGCCCTCGCTGGGGAAGCTGACGTCCAGAGCTAACTCAGTGTGTCTGTCTAATGGCCAGGCTCTGCGGCTGTGTAGACCGATGATTATTCCACACTTATCTGGGTTTCTGGAAACATCGGGCATTCCTTCATAAATGTGCATGTGAGGGCGCTTTCTGTTTCCGGCACACGCATCCCTCGGATACTGTCATTATTTCAATGGTTCAGGATGATGCTTCTCTGTATCTTATTCCAGCCCGTGGGGGAGGGCAATACGTCTGCTCCTTTTAAGCTTTGATCCCAAAGATGCCTGCATTGCTTTCCGTATCCTGTGGCCCAGAATTTAATCACAAGACCACATACAGTTGCAAGGGAGGCGGGAATGTGGTGTTTATTCTGCCCAGTCAGCCAAAGCTGGGGATTTTATTCTTTAAAAAGAGACACTGAAGAATGCACGTGTGTGAGGGCAACTAGCCTCCCATCGCGCCGATGCCTCGGAGCCCAGGGCGTCTCTGAGTGCTGGCTGAGTCCACACTGAAGGAAATAAACCATCATTAACGTTATTTTGTTAATGTCGTTATTACCGGATCCTGGCAGATACGCTCTGATCTTTCTTTAACCAACAGGAAGCACTCTTCAAATCACCCACGGAGCTCGCCAACATCTGCTGGATGTCTGCAAAAGTGAGTTTCATTGCATAGGAAGTCCATTTCTGTATACTAAGAAGACCACAAATTTCTAGAGGGTGTCTTTCAGACCTTGCCGGTGGCTGGCAGAGAGTAAAGGGTTTTCCAGATCATGGCTGATGGAAGTCAAGAAGCTTCAGCGTGAGGGAAGATGATACAAGATTTCAGATCAAGCCCTTTCCCCATGATTTCCCTACACTCGCAACAGCAGCACTCTGCCATTCCAGAAGAAATAGAGTCTAGGGAACCAGCTGAGTCCTACTGAACCTCGTGATTAGGAATGCTTTTTTCAAGCTGGGAAACTGCAAGAATGCACAAAACTAAACAGGGAAGATGATGCAGAAGAGAACAAATGGGCCAGATGTTTGCTTCCTGAACTTATATTTAGATGCAAGACTCTTGTACCAATTTTCCCATCTTAAAAAGAGACCCTCCCAAAAAAATCCATTTCTGGGGTATCTGGGTGGATCAGTTGGTAAAGTGTCTGACTCTTGATTTCAGCTAGGGTCTTGATCTCAGGGTCATGGGCTCAGGCCCCCATTGGGCTCCACACTGGGCAGGGAGCCTACTTAAAAAAAAAGTCCATTTCTGTCAATGTTAGTGTGATCCTATACAATAGGCCTTTTAACCTTTGTGTATAAATGCAGGATTCAATTTGTGGGCCAAATTAAAGTTTATTTCTATAAATGTAATATCTATGAGATGAAAAGATATTTTTAAAGATTATTTAGCATCCTGTGAGTGTGGAAATAAATCACTTTATGGGGAATTACTTCTCCAACAAACACGTGTAACCGTATTTAAAATTTTTAAAAAGTAACTATTTTGCTTCATCTAACTGACTTTGTAGCTTATCAGATTAATAATTTTGATGGGTTGTTTGTTTCTTAAAAGGAAATAATCAAATAATTTCCTTTTTTAAAAGATTTATTTATTTATTTGAGAGAGAGAGAGCAGGGGGAGGGGAGAGGGAGAGAAACTCAAGCGGACTCTCTTCTGAGCTCAGAGCTCGATGTGGGGCTCGATCTCACGACCCTGAGATCACCACTTGAGCGGAATCCAGGAGGCCGATGTTCAACCATCTGAGCCACCCAGGAGCCCCCACGTAATTTTCAGCTTAGGGTTGGATTGACAAGTTTAGCTTTCCAATTAGTTACCCAGGAGCAAGACTTTCATATATGAACAAAAACGCAGTTACATTGAGACTATTACTCTTACGGTTATCCGTGTAAGGTTATGAGTGTAAGAGAGGGAATCCTTCATTAACGTCTCAAAATATGCATATTTGGGAATATCAGCTATAATGTCAATGCTATGGGAGGCGTCAATGCCACCCCAGTCATCAGAACAAGAGAAAATTCTATGTGAATGCCCTTGCTCATTCGTCCTGGGGCCATGAGAAGGTGACTC
Organism: Potos flavus; assembly: GCA_028534135.1. NCBI lineage: Eukaryota > Metazoa > Chordata > Mammalia > Carnivora > Procyonidae > Potos > Potos flavus. The sequence goes on along the minus strand of CM052889.1, from coordinate 77,571,498 downwards.
AAGGTCGTGCCGTCGCTTCGGGGTGTTGGAATCCGGGGTCAGGGCAGGGAAGTCTGGTTGGTGGGGGGTCGGGGGCATCTTTTGGCTGAAGAGGAGGGTCATACCCCAGAGTCGAGTGCGGGAACCCCAGCCCTGGGGTGGCCTGGGGGGGGAAGTGTCTTGGTGCAACCAGAATGTCTCAGCCAGGCCACTGCTGGGATCTGCTGAGACAGGGGTGCAGAGTGGGGTGGCCGTGGGCGTTGGTTCATGCTCCCGCCTGGAAAATTTAAGCTGCTCAAGTATGTCCTACCTCATGGGGGCTGAGGAGGTGTACAGGAGTGTCGATGGAGCAGTTTGTGCTATTTAACTCTTGAGATAATTTCTGCAAACAAAAACTCTGATCCCACCCCATCCCCGCAAGAGGAGAAGTTACCAGGTGACGGCAGATCTCATCTCCTTTTGCAATTACTCAGTGTTATCCACTCATCAGATTCCCATTAACTTGTTCCATTAGCTTCTTATCTCCCTCCATCTCGCACCAGTTAGAAACTTCGAAATTTCATCTCGGTTTTTCAAGAAGAAGAATTCTGATTATAATGATGGCTCGGGGCCTGGCAGGGGAAAATTGCACCAATCCACAATGTGAAATCATAGTCTGTCCTTGCTCATAATTCTCTACAAGCGATCTATTTAGATATACATTTTTTTTTCTTAAAAAAAAAAAAAAAGGAAACGCGTTCGTTATTTTGCTTATTGGGTTTCTGGTAGATAGTGCTGACATTTCTGATTAGAACTTTCTCTGATGGAGACAATGGGGAAAATGGGCGCAGGAAAGCGAGAGGCCTAAATATTTGTGCATTAGCAGTTTTGTTAAGAAGCTTCCAGAAAGGAAGAAAAAGCGGAAACATCGGGGTCAGGGAAATTGCAGCCACCTGCTAACCCATTTATAAAGGAGGTGATTTCGTGAGTCCGTTTTTTTGAAAAAACGTGGCTGTTTGAGCCCTTACCTCCTTACCTCCAAACTGGCTCAGCTCACGTCACTGTGTCCACGGCAAGTGGCCTCCTGGACGTGGTCAGTTTTCAGGGTCTAAAGGTGTCCGAGTGAGACCATCTAAAATACCGACAGGTCAACCCGATGTAGAGGGCCTGGAGAATCCACTGTGCTAATGGATTATTGATTTCTGTCCAGGGAACTTATTGGTAAGGTGCCACTGTGACTAATTACAGTGTGTCTTGTGCAGCTGAGCGGGGTGTGGGGCAGACCCCCGGCGTCTTGTGCTGGAAGACGCCTTCCGGGGGGTACAAGGGAACTTACCTGTGAGAGGTGTTCGGCCACCGCCAGCCGGGAGTCAGTCTGCAAAACACACAGTTCTCACATCATCGGTCAGGGCACAGAGAAATACCTTTGGTTTTTCCGGATTTGTGATATAATGCTCCAAATGCCGTTTGTACACCCTGAGTTTAGTAACTGTGGGCACCGTGTTGGAGAGATCACTGATGTCGAAATATCGTTTCCCTGGCTGGTAGGACTTCAGTGATTTTCCTTTTCTTCCCTAATCTGTACCTTCTCGTTTTTTTTCTTTTTCCTACCTAAATGTGTATTGATGTCTAAGCTATTTTTTAATTTTTATCTTTATTATTTTTAAAGATTTTATTTATTTATTTGTGTGAGAGAGAGAGAGTGCAAGCAGGGGGAGCAGCAGCGGGAGAGGGAGAAGCAGGCTCCCCATGGAGCAGGGAACTCAAGGCGGGGCATCCAATCTCCACCTGTGTGGTTTATCTCTGAGGGCAAAGAATGATGGTGGGTAATTTTTTACCTTAACGGGTGCTCATTAATAAGCCCTTCTCATTGTCAGCTCCCCTACACAAACTTTCTTCCTCATCTCCTCCCCTGGTAGGAAACCTAACTCTGTTTAAAATTTCTCAGAATTATTATTTCCTGTGGCCAACACCCAGCAACCATTCTGGTCTTCCCCCAGTTCACCAAACCTGACGATGTTAGGCTACGCACGTTCCCAGCCCAGGGGATCAATCATCACTAGTCTAATCCAGTTACTGTAATGCTGCTGCCCTCCCCTCGGAGATTGGCCTTGGGTCACACATGACTCATTCCAGGACAATGGGACACACAAAGTCAGAACTGGTGACGAGCTCGGGGCAAGAAGTCTCTACGTGATTAAAAAAAATGGTACCCGAGGAGATCTTTTTCACCTGTCTTATATTTGGTACTGCTTTGTGTGAGGTCCGTGAGAATGTGATGCCTGGCTCTCAGGCAACCGTTTTTGGGACCATGAGGCATCAAGCATGAGGCGGGGAGATAGCAAGTTGAATAAAGTAGAAAGAAAGAATGGAGGACGCTGCATGCCTGATAACATCTTTTAGCGACCACTAAACCAGCCTGTGCTAGCCACTGCTGGACGTTTTATCAGCAATGAATGACTTCAGACATTAAGCCGCTCTAAGTAGGTTTTTGTCCTTTACCGCCAAACACAACAAGGAAGACATACTCCCTGGTGTTTATTTTTATTTTTCAGTCTGTTAATAGGTTGATTACACTGATTAATTTTCAAAAGTTAAGACAACTTTGCATTCCTGGAAGAAACCTGTGTTGATGATGAATTGTCATATATGCGTAGTGTTGGGTTAGATTTGCTGAATTTGTTTAAACCTTTCTGTCTGTTTCCATGAACTCTGAGGATACATTTTTTGTTTTTAGAATGTGTGTGACAGGTTTTGGTATAAGGATAATGCCGCCCTCATCTCATGAGTTGGAAAGGAAGTAGTCTCTTCAATCTTCTGGAAGAGGTTGAATAGAACCACTATAATTTCTTTTTTAAATATTTGGTAGAATTCCCCAGTGAAGCTCTCTGAGCCTGGAATTCACTTCATGGGATGGCTTTACATCCATATCCCATTTCTTCAACAAACAGGGATATTTAGTGTCTCTGCATCTTTTTGACCATGCTTTCGTAGTTTATCTTTCAAGGAACTTACTCCAACCAAGTCGTCGAACGTATAGATTTGTTCTTTGCTTCCTTCTGATTCCCTTACTATCTGTGGAAACTGCCCTAAGATCATCTCTCTACTTGCTCATGCTGGTAACCCGTGTCTTCCCTCCTTTTCGTCCCCGTCCGTCCAACTAAGGCCTTTCCATTTTGTTTGTCTTCTGAGGACTTTACATTTTGTTTATGTTCTCAAAGAGCCAGCTTTCTATTTCATTGATTTTTTTTTTCTCTGCTTTTCCTTCACAATTTTATGCGTTCTTATTCTGATCTTTATTATTTACTTTCTTCTGCTTGCTTTGAGTTTCATTTCATCCTTCTTCCTCATATTTTGTCTCTGTTTCTTTCTTTCTTTTTTTTTTGTTTTGTCTCTGTTTCTTAAGGCAAAAGCTGAGCTCATTAGTTTAAGAACTTTCTTCTCTCTGAATAGAGGTATTATTGCAACCAACTTGCCCCGAATTAATGACCTTCCCAATGTCAGACAGCTTTCCACATCTCGCTTTTCATTTCTATTCAGCTTAAAATTGTTTCTCATTTCTGGTTTGGGTGATTCTTTAGAATTGTGCTATTTAATTTCCAAATATCTGGGAACTTTCCATAGATCTTTCATAGATCATATTGATTTCTAATTCGGTGCCATTTTGGTCCGAGAATAGAATTCGTATTATTTCAATCCTTTTAAATTACTTGAAGCTTTTCCTGTGACCCAGAGTGTGGTCTATATCGGTAAATGTTCTGTGAGTACTTGAAAAGAATATGTTTTCTCTTTGTACCCATCATTGGAAGAGAGTTACTGGAGCCTCTCTCTCTGTCTCTGTCTCTCTGTCTCTGTCTCTCTATCTCTCTCTTTCTCTCCTTTCCTTCTGACTCCAATTCACAGATAACTCTAGATGACACCAAAGAGATCAGAATTTCAGACTATGGCTTTGCAGCAGGAGCAACCCACAACGATCTCTTATGGTAGACTGTAGTTTCCTTGGACCCGTGGTCTCTGGACTCCCAGATATTCCGTAAACCCTTCCTGAGGTTCCAAGTGCCTCCTTGAACCTCATTTTCTTTCTAATTTACTGTAATGGAGACTCAAAATAAAGATTAAATTATTTACCATTATATTATCGAACACTTTTGTTTCTTGTCCTTAATCAGGAAAACTAAGGAGTAGAACATTTTATATTCCCCTAAGCCTATAAAATTATTTAATTTGATTTTTATTTAGGAGGTCTAGAATTATTCTCTTCATGGTTAATTGTCCACGGTACCCCCCCCCCAAAAGTTCCCCGCATCATTACTAAGTTACAAAAATCTCATTTATTAGTGATCATTTATATTAATATTAATATATTAATATATTAATTATATTATATTATATTAATATATTGTATTATATTAATTATATTAATATTAATTATATTAATAATAATGGCCAAATTAAATATGCCAGCTCTTGCCAGTTTTAGGGCAGGCTTTAGGAAGTCCTCCGCTTCCCAGAAACAGGGACAGAGTAGGGATTTATCCAATGAACTGATTCTAATCTAATTTCCCCCACCGAGGCGGGTTCTTGGGAACTTTTCCTTTATGCTCTGACTGCACACAGAGACACATTTGTAAATCCCACATGGCTGTAAGGACAGGGCTGTCAATGGCATGATCTTGAACCAGCGCTTTATCCTCCCCCCGACAGGGCTCACCCCTCGTGTGCGAGCCCCTGAACGGCCACTGTCGGGATCCTGCGTCATCGACACCAGTATTTAGAGTAGGTACACCTTCCTGCCATCAAATGACCCATAGCCGTGGTCTCCCTAACTTCCTGTGATGGGAGGTGGGCTTGAGTTCCAGAACGTCCAAGGCGAGGGTGCCCCCTTTCCTGCCAGAAGTCCACCTTGGAGTCAGGATTTGCTGGACAGCGGGTCGTGCCCAAAGTACAGTGTCCTCGCTGGACCTTCAGAGTGTTAGCTGGTTAGGTGGACAGCTTCCCCTCTCATCCCCCCTCGAGGGCTGCAGCCGCCTGGTCCCACTGGACTTGCAGGAGAACTAAAACCTCACGACTTGAGGCCAAGAAAACTCCAGAATGTCTGAGTTGCAGACGTGACTTTAATTGCTCTAGTAAAGAAGGCCTCTTCCCCATGACTTTCCCAGTCTGTTTGGGCCACTATAACAACATACCATAAAGAAGGTAGCTAATAAACAGGACAAGTGTATTGCTCATGGTTCTGGAGGGTAGCAAGTCGAAAATCAAGGTGCCGGCAGATCTAGCATCTGGTGGGGGCCCCATCCTCATTGACGGTGGTCTCCTCACTGTCTCTTCACATCGCCAGGGGGCTTTCTTGGTACCCCCTCTACCATGATCTAATTGTTTCCCAAAGGCCCCATCTCCTACAATCATCCTTTTAAGGGTTAGGATTTCAACATGAATTTGGGAAGGAGCCACAAATACTCTCTAGACCATGGCGTTCATTGTAGCCAATGTAGACACGTGACCGTTGTGCAGCCTTCAGGGCCATCGTGGGCCCTAAAGATGGGGTTTCTGATCCACCAGCCGTGTCCAGGTGAGGGAAGGAGAGACCCCAGCCTCTGAGACAGCTGGCCCATTTCCAGGATGCCTTTCCTCCCGGCTCTGAGGGGCACAGAGCTCCCGGGTAAGGGGCGATGAATCATGACCAAGTGGGAGAGGCAGATTTAATAAATCACTATAAACGTCTACCGATGGTAGCTGAACCGTAAATACAGCGGGAGCCAGAGGCTGACATTTCACACGTCTTAAATGAGAAATAATGGCCTTTTACCCGTAAGTATCATAAAATAGAGATTTTCGGCTATTTTCTGCTCCTCTCCTTCCAGACATAGAGTTGGTGGCTGCTATGTGACAAGGTCTGTCCAAAACACCGAATACGCCTGCAGTCGAAATGACACGAAGTCCCATTCCTCCAGGAGTTTGTAGGGCGAGGGGCTGGGCCGCGGTAACTAATTCAGATACAGTAGGTGAGGACCACCGTGGGGGGCTGCCTGGGTCACCGTGGGGACCCAGAGTAGGAGCACTCAGCACAGCAGAGGGGCACAGAAGAACCTTCCAGATGGACATCACTGCACCATTACATCTGACCAGAAGGGAATTCCGGGTTAAAGGAAGCACGGAGGGATGAAAATCTGCAAAACCATAGCAGACGGGGGAATTATACGAGGATTCCACAAAACTCCCCTCTTCCCCACCCCACGCACTGCCTTGCTCGGCAGATCGACCCTTTGGGACTCGGGGACCATGCAACTTGATCTTAAACTCAAACTTAAATCCTACACCTCCTGGCAGTTGGTGGCAGGAACATTTTTGTTCCTTTTAGAACAACTATCGAGTCGCCTGACATTACTGAGATGGGAAAGACTCTGCGGGCCAACTTAGTGCCATAGCGTTGCAGAAAAAGACCAGCAGCATCTGGAATTCCTGAACCCCCGAGATGAGGAGTCCATCAGCCCGTGAAGATTTGTGAAACGCACCGATTCGTCTTGGAGCCTCCGTGGCCCGTAAAAGGCAGCATGGGCTTTTCAAGGCAGTTTTAACAGGAAATGAGTAGAGAGAAAGAAAGACTCTGGGGCCATTTCTTTATCTTAATGGAAGGGTGATTTAATAATATTGTCTTCAAAGGTAGTATTACCATTTCACGAAAGGACAGTGCGAATCCACCGAAACTTGAATACGAAATACAGGTAACTGGAGGCAAAATGGGTCCATAAGGTAATTGATTAGAGGAGTCTCTCTCTTTTTTCTCTCTGTCTTCCATGTAGCTGAGACAACCACGTTAAGTAACACAAGGTTTTTGTGGAGAGGAAAAATAAAATCTGCCTGTTTTCCTGGTTATAAAACATGGAGTGCGTTAGGTCTGATCAGAAAGTCTAGGGGTAAAGAAAAAAATAAAATAAAAATCAAATCAAATCAAAATAAAAATTAAGTAATAATTTTTAAAAAGAGTAAAAAAAGGGTGCCTGGGTGGCTCAGTCGTTAAGCGTCTGCCTTCGGCTCAGGTCATGATCCCGGGGTCCTGGGATCGAGCCCTGAATTAGGTTCCCTGCTTGACGGGGAGCCTGCTTCTCCCTCTCCCACTCCCCCTGCTTGTGTTCCCTCCCTCTCTCTCTCTCTCTCTCTGTCAAATAAATAAATAAAATCTTAAAAAAAAAAAAAGAAGAAAAAAATGTTTAGTGATTCAAGTTCAATGACTTTGCCTTTTCCCTGCAAAGAGGAGAATATACACCTGTTACCTGCCCATAACTTAGCCTCTGACTGGAGCGGAAATTCCATTCACACTGAGACTACCCTCCCCCCACTCCCCACCCCCAGGGTTGGCTTTGCAAATGTGGACTCAGTGCACCTAGAGTTTGGGCTTTTGCCCTGAAAGGAAAAAAAAAACAAAAAAACCCCAAACTATGTTTTTCTCTGTTTATATTTTATTTGCTCTTATATTCTGGCCAGTCTCTGGGCTCAGAAAAGGGAAGCTGCTTTGAATCACCTCTATTCATACGTGACTAAGATCCCACTGTTAAAATTTATACAAGAAAAAAAACATTTTAAAATGCATAATAAATGTACTTACTATAGGGGAAACATTGGCTTTTTTTTTTCCTATTCCTGTATTGCCTTTTTAAAAATCATAAATATAGATTGAATTTTTTTTTGCCTTATTTTTTATTTTTTTTAAGTAAGCTCTATGCCCAATGTGGGGCTCGAACTCATGACCCTGAGATCAAGAGTCCCGTGCTCTACCAACCGAACCAGCTAGGTGTCCATTATAGATTGAATTTTAATTAGAAACCTGGATCCAGAAAATGTTTAGGACAGCAGCAAATGGCTCTTTCTTCCTGTGGGTCTCTGGACGAACACAAGGCAACAAATTCACTAGTCCAGTCCTGCCTTAGTTTCGGGAGCAGAAGAAACGTTCCTTCTTCGTCTGCAATGAGGCTGCTGGGTGTGCTAGTTCTTGCTTACCTGCAGATCAGCTTGTAAAGTTTTTGCGCCTCGCCTGGCATTTGAAAATAATCGCCGTCCTTGGAAGCCAGCTTCTATTTTAGCTCTCTCGGGAGGCCCTGGGGTCTTGGGAGCAAGCAGGTTTATCTGGAAAGTCAGGGGCAGGGAGCTGGTCTTTGCCTGGGGGGCTGCTTTCTCTGCATTCCACCATCCACCTCCGCCATAGTGGGAGAGGTTTTTGCTAGCCTCAGATGGTAGAGCCATCCACTTCTAATTCCATTTTCTTTCCTTTTTCTGTTTATTTATTTAGCATTTAGTTCTGATCCATCTGGAAGTTTTTCCTGGGTGTGGTGTGAGGAATGGACCTAATTATCTCTCTTTCTTTCAATAACTCTTCACTGAAGACAACACCATTTTTTATAAAGAGGAATTTTAGCCACCATGTTTTGAAATACTACGTGAGCCGCGTACTAGGTAATGATCGGCATTAGGTGTATTCTGAAATTCTTTTTCCATCCATTGGTCTGACTCTTCATGTGCCAGCCCTCACAGCTCCTTTTAAAACAAACAAACAAACAAAAAACCACATGGTTTGTCTAATCTCCTCTTCCGTCTTACTCTTCAGGATTTCCCTGGCTATCCTGTGTGTTGATTTTCTATATAAAATCCAATGTGAGTTTCTCACTCCAAGAAAAATTCACAAAAATTTTTATGGAGATCACATTAGACAAGAGAATTGAAATACTGACGGTGCTGTGATATCTTAGCTGGAACGAGAGAGAACGTAGCTATTCAAGTCGGCTTCGTCTTTAGGGGCGTTTTATAGTTTTTTGCGTATTGGCTTTGAACATCTCTGCTTATGTTTACCCTTAAATATGTATCTACCTTGTAATTACTATAAGTGAGGTGCAGGGACTCATTTATCTTCTACCTCGTTATTACATGTTTATATAACCGTTATTGCACGTTTATATAACCGTTATTGCTTTCTGCATGTTAATTACATGTTGCTATCTTGCTGGATCCTTCTAGATTTGAGTTCATTGATCATTGGCTCACTGGGTATATGATTAGGTCCTCTGCAAATGGAGACAATTTTTTTTTTTTTGGATTCCCTGTTTTTATGCCCTTAATTGTTTCTGTTAGTCTAATTGCCCCAACTGGTGTCTCAAGAACATGGTGAAATACAAGGGAAATGGTGGACATTCTCGCCTTGCTCATGATCTCAATGGGAATCCTTCTAGGATTTTCTTATTCTACAGATCAGTGGCTTTACTATTGAGGTCTAGAGTCACCATTTTCATTTTCCCCACATTTTATATTAGGAGTGTGTGTTGAGTTGTGTTGATGTCTTTTTGAGCGTCTATGGAGATAAGCAGTCTCTAGCTGCCCCCCAACACACACACCCCCAGAAGAGGAGAAAAGCAAAGTGATCCCTGGGAAAAGAAGCTCATATCTCTGGGGCAGAGAGCTCCAAAGGACAGAAGTGACCTCTGGACCGTCTCATGCTGAGAGTCTTTTCCAGAATGCCAGCTGTCACAGCATCCTCCAAATAAAACTCTCCCGTGCCTCTGCCATCTTGAGACCATATTTCCTTGATCAGCCCAGAAATCCTTCGATGCCCCCACTCTCCCCACTCCTCCCTTCTCCTGCTTCTTTTGGGTCCTTGAAGTGGTCGCGAGGCTTCAAGAATTCTTGCACACCTTTTTGGGTATTTCTTTGAAAATCTGCACTTTGGTCAATTACCTCATTTAAGAAATCGTGACTTTGGGTCCACGCTTCCGGTCTGGCACGTGTTGAGCATCTTCTATAGACAAGAGGACCCCATCACAAGGGCACTGACTTGCTGGGATTAATTCCTAACCCAAGGTGAGGTCCTACCCTGTGATCTCACATAACCCTTCCCAAAGGAAATCTATGAACATGTGCTAAGGTTACAGAGGCTGAGCATCGGACAGAGAGGGGGTAAATCTTACAGCAGGCTAGAAGGCTGGGCTCGAAGGCACGCCACCACGTCTCATTGACAACGAAGGGTTTGACAGCCATCTTTAAAAAAAGAGTGGTTTGCATGTTCCCATATCTGCTCCTAGTCTTTGGTTCTATTTCTTTCTCTGTGTGTCTTGGGGACTTTCATCCTTTATGGGCATAATCATGATGGAGAGCACTTATCTAAACAGCAAAGACTGTGAACCCCATACTTCAGAGGCATTTCAAGAGATTTTCTTTTATTAATTAATTTATTTTAAAAGATTTTATTTCTTTATTTGACAGAGAGAGACACAGCGAGAGAGGGAACAGAAGCAGGGGGAGTGGGAGAGGGAGGAGCAGGCTTCTCGCTGAGCAGAGAGCCCAATGTGGGGCTCGATCCCAGGACCCTGGGATCATGACCTGGGCCGAACGCAGCTGCTTAACGACTGAGCCACCCAGGTGCCCCATTTCAAGATATTTTCAAGAGCCATTTTCTACAAAGAGTTTTCTACTTGCATTCCGAACTTAGAGACCGTGCTCCTGTTTAAGCGATGACCCATCGTCATGCAAGGGGACCAAACACGGTGGAAGAAAAGAAGTCAGTAAAATGTGGGGCACCTGGGTGACTCAGTCAGTTAAGCCTCTGTGGGAGCGCGGATCGGGGCCCCAGTGGGAAGGCGGGCAGGATGCTTTCCCGTCTCTAAGCTAGGGACAAGACTGCCAGGCAAAGCACACTCTCCAATAGGAAAGGAATACCCAGAAGCTACTTTCTGGAGCCACGAACTTGGACTCAGTGACCGGGCGCACGACAAAAGCTCATGAGAAAAGATATATTAATGTGGTTCGGGGAAAGCACCCGGTTTCTAGCTGTCTCCTTGCTGCCCCTATAAGGGACAGTCTCTGAAAAGGACAGTCAGGTAACTGAGGTCAGTGTCTTGGTGTGGCCCTGTACAGAGCTACCGTACCATCGGTCACACACGAAGTTCTGGAAATAGGATCGACAAGGGTCAGCAGCGCTAAAGCCTGGTGACAAAGGCGCAGGAGAGAAAGCCGTGTCCCTGTCTGCACGATGAGTCCCAAAGACCCCATGCCTCTCGCCAAACATTCTGAAACTTCCATAGTGCCCAGTCTTTGGGGACTACCCAGCCCCAGGCCTGCAATCTGGGTCAATTTTCTAATGTCAGACCTGGAGGGTTATTTCCCTTTGGACTCAAGCCCCTTGGACTGTGGCTTTAAGGAACGAGGAGTACACATCACAATCGGGCTAAGCCATTCGAAAGTTGCTGGCATCTCTCTCTCTCTCTCTCTCTCTCTCTCTCTCTCTCTCTCGCATTACCCTCTCTCCTGTCGGCGTTTCCTGCATACGTTCCTCTCGGTGTGGCAGGCACTTGTTAAAGTGTTTTCAAGCTGCTGGCAGAAGAATATGGATTCTAACAGGTGCACAGATGGCCATCTTGGGACTGAGTGTATCAGAGTAATAGGGTCTTGCATTGTTCACGAAGTACATTGGAACTTACTCGCGCATGAGACATCTGTGGATTGCTGGCAAATTTGCACTTGGAAATGGATAGTTAGAGCAAAGCATTAGTTGATAGCTAGGCTGTCTCCTTCATCGGTCCCACCAGAATCAGCCACCGGGGGCCATTCTGATGTCTAACGCGAGGACACATGGTGATCTCACCGCATAGAGGTCTTGAACCAGATGAGCTCAGAGGAGGTTCTGAAGGAGAAGCAAGTGTTCCTACGGGGAGCGGCTTAGCCAGATGATTTTCTCCCTGAGCCAAAGCCAAGTCATTGGGGGCCTGGAGATACATCTGAAATGAAGTAAGAATCTGGAATCTGATTCAGGGGTGAAAAAATGTCCATTTAGGCAAATGAACATGGGTTTTATTTTGTAACTGCTTTGTGTTGTGACTATGTAGATAGGTAAGATTTTCTTTGTTGAGACTTTCGGGGATCACGTAGGCAGAAAGCTTTCACTGATCCTGCATAGACCGTTTTCATACCATGTTCTCTCATTTTCTGCCCCAATCTAGCAGGCCTCTAATTTCTTCCAAGGCCCCAAAGGCTAAGATTTCCCGAGTTAGGCAAAGAATTTCCCAATTTTTAAATTCCTATTTCATTATAGATTTTCAGCAGAGCCTTAAAAAACCAAATGGATATTTTAACTCACCCCCATCCCCTCCTGCCCCCGACACTTTCCCCACCATCCTCTTCCTCCTCGAAGGACGAGGAGAAAGATATTCTAACGTCACCCGAGTCCTTCCACTACCGAGCTTTACCACACAGAAGTTCTTTAGTCCTGATCTTGTCGAGATCTTAGAATGACCCAGTGATTGTTGCTGATCCCGTCTCCATTCCACTGATGTGGAATCCGAGGCCTAGAGAGATCAGGACCATGTTCATGGTCATTCCTGTGGGTTGAGAAGATCCGTCGGAATCCTGACCCTTAGTTCTTGAGAATAGGACCTTCTTTGGCAACAGTCTTTGCAGGTGGAATCGAGTTCAGGTGAGGTGATGAGGGTGGGACTTCCTCTAGTATGACTAGTCTCTCCGTGAGAAGAGGGAATTTGGACCTGAGTCTGAGATACACAGATGGGCGATGGCATGGGGACACATGGGGGGTGGGGAAAGATGAGCCCGTGGTGATCAAGGCAGGGATGACAGCGATATGGCCACAAGTCAAGGAATCCCTGGGGCCCCCAGAAACCCAAGGCAGGACCTTTCCTTGGAGTCTTCAGAGGGACCATGGTTCTGATTGTTGACTTTCAGCTTCTAGACCTGTGAGAGTTGTCTGAAGTTGTCTAAAGTCCCCTGGTGTTGGAAACTTTGTTAGAGCAGCTTAGGGAACAGTCATAAAAATACAGCCATAAAACCAGTGAGTGGCAGAGGGGATCCTGGGCGGTTCAGTCGGTTAAGCATGTGACTTTGGCTCAGGTCAGGATTTCAGGGTTGTGGGATGGAGTCCCCATGTCAGGCTCCCTGCTCAGCGGGGAGTCTGCTTCTCCCTCTGCCTCTGCCTCTCCCCCTGCTTGTGCTCTCTCTGTCTCTGTCTCTCTCAAATGAATAAATAAAATCTTCAAGAAAAAGAACACTAGTAAGTGGCAGAGAAGGAAATAACACATGGTTCCCCCTGATCCCGCAGCCTGTGCCCCATGCCCAGAGCACATTGCTTTCTTGTTGAGCACCTTTCCCATCAAGACCATCCAGGTGCATTCACTTTGACAGCTGGATGTGGGGCTTTTCAGACAAGTAACCTATCTTCTAGACAGGTTGGGAAAAGAATAACAATCCAGAAACTATTTCTTGAACACTACAAAAGTTATGTCCATACCTACTAGGATTTTTGCAGGTAACCAAGAATAACTTTGTAATTTTCAGTGATCAGAGATCTTGAGCATATACAGGGAGAAATCAGTCTAAATGCAGCATTTCGTTCAACCAAGACATGTTTCAAAAGCCCTTGCTGATTCCATCAATATGCATTAATTCATATCTCTTCCAGGATTTGGAAGTCATTGGAGTATTGAGTTTGTTGTGATAAGCGCATAGACATCATAAATTAGTACTTGTTATTGACTCTGTGTGTTCTTTGGCTGTTTATATTTGTCTTTCTAATAAAACAAGCCATTGAGAAGACCATGAATGGCATCTTATTTTAGATTCTAGCATAGTTGGTATACATCGCTCTCTCAATTTGTATGTTTCCCAGCAGCTGTGCTGTGGTAGTCCCAAGATCCATTTGGCATGCCCAAGACCTAATTGGTGCTTACGAAGTATTTGTTGTGTGAATTAATGCTGGTGCATATTCTTTTGAAGTGATCTAAAGAATAAAGTAAAACTCAAATATAAGCCAACGGAGTTCTCATTCTGAGTTCTCTTTATTTCTGGACGTAGAACCATTGTCTTCTTCCAATGTCAGATCTTCTCTCAGATGGGTTTCCTCATTTCCTGCAGTGAGATCTCATGATAAATTCTTTCAAGCTTCTGTAAATCTGAGAATGTCCTTATTTCCCATTCAATTTAAAAAATACACAATTCTGGATATAAAATTGTAAGTTGACATCTTTTCTTCTTGTCGTTTGAAATGGTACCCCACTATCTTCTCATTTGCGTTGTTTTTAACCAGGAATGTATTGTAATTCTTAAGGTTCTTGTTTCTATGTAACATTTCTTTTTACCCCTGTTCTTTCTCAGATATTTTTCTTTGTCACTAGTTTTGGGCAACTTGACCATGACATTCTTTTGCATGGTCTGCTTCATGGTTCCTGTGCGTGGGTTTTATTGAGCTTCTTGGGTCCGTGGGTCTCTGCTTACTGTACATTATTTATTCAAATATTTCTGTTCCTACTCCCCTCTTTTCGGAGCTCCACTTAAACCTTCACTGGGCTATATCTCCTACAGATAATCTCTGTTCTGGTTTTGCTTTTGTGTCTGAGTTTGGAGGAACCTTCCCCCCCCAACCCTGTGGTTTGCTTTGGATACTGGGGATACTTTGTTACCAAGTTCAGGGAGTCTCTCCTTATGCATTGCCAAATCTGTTTCTCAGGGGGGCATGTTTGTTTCAGCTCACACATTTTGCTCTACCATCTCTACAATTTCTTTCTTTTTTTAGGTTTTTATATATTTCCTTAGTTAGAGAGCACCAGAGAACCGGGGACAGGGCAGAGGGAGAGAATCTCAAGCAGACTCCTCCTGAGCACAGACCCTGTCGCAGGACTTGATCTCATGACCCTGAGATCATGACCTGAGCCGAAGGCAGAGGCTTAACCCACTGAGCCACCCAGGCACCCCCTGAATATTCTTTAATTTTAACATTCCTTCCGCCTGTTGAATCCCTGGGTTTAAAAGGACAAGCCCTGCAAAATAAGTAGTGTGAAACAAATATTTAAGTGTATGTTTAAGACATCGCATCTTGTAGCGTCCTGCAGCTCTTGTAGGAGCTGTTAACGATTGCGCGTTTTCTTGTTTTCATTCATTTCTAAGTTTCCTAAGGGTAGGAATCAGGTTCCTCTAATTTATCACAATAACCTTATCAGCCCGGTCAGTGTTTAGACCATGAAAAGCCTCGACTGTGTTTGCTGAACGGATAATAAGTGAATAAATTCACGTGGACTCCATTCAGATGAGTTGTTTTCAGCATCCCCAGAAAACATTGACTGTGAATTAATAGAGATGCTTGCCATTTAATATCACCAGCCACAGGCTGGAGGGGGAGACACCTCCTTTTCCTGCATTTTCTCTTTATTGATTCAAAAAACAGACTCCTAAAAAAAATCAGTTAGTCCTAAATAAATCTCAGTATACCAAAAAAAAAAAAAAAAAAAAAAAGAATAAAAAATGGGTTATAAGTAGGGCACGCTCATAAAGACAAAGAAATGCAAAACTGGGGAAATACACAAAGGCAGGTGTGATCATGGGAGAAAAGTCATAGGTAACAGGATATGATGCTCAGAGGAAGACAAGACAGGATGACTGGAAGAGCCTTCTTAGAATGTAGCTACAAGAAAACATATATCCACTCTGCCTGCAGGTGAATAATTGTTCCCCTAGAAGATCTGGGTCTATAACTCATCTTTAAAGAAAGCTTTTGAGGCATTATTTCTATTTTAAACAAATCACTTCATCTTCTTTTCCATCCCTGCAAAACTAAAGGAAATTCAGAAGTCTGTTCTGGTCTCATGGAAATGCGTTTTGTAGCTTAGGTTCAGCAAGGGCATAAATATCATAACAATAGGTTTGACCTTGGACTCCTGGAACCCTCTGTGAGCTATAAGGAGTGGCCCGTTTTGGAAGTGAATGTTCCAGAGAAAGTTGGGGCTTTGCACATCGTTCTAGCAGCTCCCCAGTGAATTTAATTTATGTTCAATTGCCCTGCTAAGCTAGAAATGAGAAGTCTTGAAATGAGTTTGTGTCATTTAAATTGCAATCCCCATTCCCCACTCAAATCTGTGTATTCACGTATGTTCCTACTTATTCTGTCATTTATTTGCAGTGGTTAAGATGCAGGTACAGAAAATGAGTTCGAATTCCATAGTCTGTAAGATTAGGTCCCGTGTTTGCTCAAAAGCAACCCGGCAGCCTCCGGCTAACCTTAGAATAAAACTTTGGCTTTTCACCATGACCTTCAAGAGCCTTTATCTTCCGGCCCCACCAACCCCGTAAATCCATCATGCACCCTTCTCTCCTTCCCTCACTGTCTTCTAGCCACACCGCCCTTCTTTCTATACCTCAAACAGACTGCTTTGTTCCCAACTTAGCACCTCTGTTCTCATGGTCCTCTTTTTATGGAAGGATGTGCCATTCCACCATATTTTACCTGACCCCTGGTCTCCATTTGGAACTCAGCCCAAATACCCCCTCTTTGGAGATGTCTGCAGGGACCCCTCTATGTCATATTTCCCACCCACCACCTCGCCATCCTTCATGCCCTCCTGCATTATTGTCCACATAGTTCCTATCTCTCCCCGAATATTATCAGTGATTTATGTCTGTCTCCTCTATAAAATGTGAGTTTCCTCCATCCAGCTCAGCGTCATATTCTGAGAACCTAGAAAGCTGCCTGGCCACAGCACTAGGGACAGAATGGATAACCCAATTGTGGTATAGGCATACTCAGGACCACTCCATAACAACAAGAATAAATTATCTGTAACTAAGCATCCCACAGTGTTTTGCAAAAGAAGCTCGATACCCACATACAAAATATAGGCTGTAAATCTTTTAGACGTCACACCACTGCTAACAAGTCAAAGAAAAAATAAAGTGTGTGCCCTGTGATTCCATTTATAGAAAATATCAACACCGGCATAAAAACACCTGCTGCTCTCAGAAGTGAGGAGAGTGGGTGTCTCTGAGGGGGTACCCACGGGAAGGGAGCGTGGGCCTCTGGGGACTGGCCGGATGCTGTTTCTCGAGCTCGGATCTATTGTGAGTCTCCATCACACTCTCAACAATGGGACTGTAGCTAAATTGACTTAACCTCAATTCCATGCTGAAATTTCGGTTTTGTTCATTTGCTTATTTGCTTTTGGTCTATCCGTGAAATCCATATTTTGCACGCAAACACGTGATCCTGCTGGCTTGGGAGAGACTGGGGAGCTTTCTCCCTCCCAACAACGTCTTAGTCAATGAGTGTCCCAGAGATTCTCCACCCACCAGCAGAAGCCCCCAGTCCACTTGTTTGCAAACTAAAGAGACAACTTGGAGCCCATCCTAGAAGAGAAGGAGCTCCTCCGCGTGGAGACTTAGGTTTATCTAGTTTGCAACAAGCCTGTGGTTTTCCAGATGTTGTTAATCTATAAACCAAGGGGACAATTTCAGGTGGACAACTCCTGTCCAGGGTAAAATGGGTGGATGTGGAGAAAGGCTCTCGAGAGTACATTTGGAGGAATAACCAACCCAGTCTTTTTACTTCTAGAAATTATCCTGGGGTTTAATTGGACACACATCCAAAGATACTATGAATTATGTAATCATCAAAGAAACCTATCCTATAGTGAAGACAGGAAGCAGTCTCAAGTTTCTGTATTAGGAAATCAGATACATAAAATAGAATACATAAAATAGATACAAAAAAAGAATCTACTTTCCATGATGGAATTTGATGAAGGCACTAAACCATACATGTGTAGAAAAGCACTTTATACATTGAACGTATTCATGATTTCTTGTTAATGGGAAACAGCGGGCTATAATTTTACACAGACAACATGGTAAAGAAATGTACACATTTACAAAAATAACAAAATACAAAATAAAAAAATACAAAAAACATGCAAAATAACATACAAAAAACATACAAAACATACAAAATAACAAAATACAAAATAAAAAAAATACAATAAAAACAGTTACTCTTGGTGGGTATATGATTGCTATTGCCAGTTATTTTTTTCCTAAATATTCTACAATGAATATAACTTTATTCTGTATTCATTAAAAAAGCATATGAAGACTCTTATTTTTGTAAGAAAGTATTTGGGGATCATTGATCTGCGGCCACAATTAAATTGTATTAGCCATTTATAAAAAAAATCAACAAAGCAAAACTTTTAGCTCAAAATGTCTTTTTTTTTTCTTTTTTGAAAACATCCTTCCCTATATGGTGGTCTATTTAGAAGAAATAATATTGACATCGGATTGCTTATATCCCTATTTTATTCTGGCTGTGAATAAATAATTGGATACACTTTGACTAAGTGATGAGATTGACCTAGCATGGTCATGATAAGTCATTAAAAAAAAAAAGATAAACTATTATTTTCTGGTTGCCAAGGCAAGCAATTAACTGCTGGAGCATTAGATGAGAAGCTCTAAAAGAAATGAAGTTTTCTAAAAGAAAACTCAGAAAACCCACCTGGATTCATTGCCTTGTCCAGAAACCAGTTTGGTCCCAATGGATTATACAGAAAGAAAGGATCTTAATTCTGGTCCCACAGCCAAAAGCCAACATGGTAATTTATTAAAATCTGTGAACCAAGGATGTAAATTACACTTTCATTATCTTGCATTCTTCCTACTGGCAGTTATTTGAAACCAAAATACTTTTTTTTTCATTGCTAGAATGAGGTTAATGAATACAGTGGCTGCCTCACATTTATCAATATCACTTTTCAGGAATCCTGGGAAATTTCTTGTAGGTGCTTATGGCTTTATAAAATCCAGGCTCAAGCTATTAAACTGAGTCCCATTGTCTGCCCAGTGGAAAATCAAGTGTCTTCTGTGGCTTTGGGCTTTTCTTCCCGCTCTTCATGATCCTGGAGGTCACTCTTTTTTTTTTTTTCCAAAAATTGAGACCCCTGCAAAAGGTGTCTGAGTGGGATTGTCTCAGGCTGGAGGCTCGTGGGACAGCAGCGTTGATAATAAGGATTGAGCAAAATGGATCACACATCACACCCCCAATACTCCCAATTCTTGCCTTCTGCTATCAGACGGCAAATAAAGAGCTTTGAGCACAATACCTGCATTTTTCTGCCCAGGGCTTCAATGTCGTTTTTTTCCTATTACAGAAAGTTGGTGGAAATTGACAAGCTACTTTGAGATGTTTATACAAAAGGTCACCTGTCCGCAGCAAAGTGAACCTGGAGGGAGGAGGCAGGAATTAACTTCCCGCCCCAGAGCCTCCTGCCGTGTGTGAGGCAGACTCCCATTTCACGCTGGTGAAATTCAAGGCACAGAGATGGGTGGGACTTTGGAACTTCTTTACCTAGTTTCCTGACCTATTTTTCAACCTGGGTAAGGGAAAATAGTTATTTATTCTTGCTAAATGTGGAATCTTCATCCTGGACACACTATCAGCAAAGTGTCACTATTTCCTCTGCCTGGGATGCTCATTTGTTGACTCAGGAAAGTGTCTTTGAGGGAATGATGGATGCAAATATCTGGATAGCCCCAGACGTAGAATTCAGGTGGCTTTTTTCTTGAGAAAAATAGGTTAAATTTCAACATGAGCCAGGTTTTGTAAAAAGTGGCACTGTCTTCCGCTGGGCTCCTGACCCCAACAAGAATGATTTCTTAGGCACACTGCTTTCTATAAATCAGCAACTAATTAGCAAGGAAGCTCCCATATTTATGAGGTACGAGGAAGCGTGACACACAAGCGCCGTGTAGAGGGACTCATCTTCTCTGTCTGTCCTCATTTCCACCATCCCTTCAAACAGGAGGATGATAGCGTCCCCCAGCCCCGGCCAGGTGAGGGTCAGGTGAGAGAATGCATGCCAAGTGCAAGTAGGTGCCAGGTTCAGAGGCATAAGAAAGCAATCTCAGCTTGGTATAGCTATATTGTCCCACTCTTACCTCCACCCCAACCAAATGCAGCATCGGCTAATTTTAACGAATGAGAAACATGCACATTTATTGTAAAAGATGGCAACCCCCACCTGGCACCTTTCAACTCCCCTGTTGTCACCAAATTCTTCAACAGAAGATGATCTGAAGGCTATCTGCATAGCGTTTGGATCTGGGGGCTCACATCCAGACCGCTTGCCTAGGGTGGTTTATGGGATCACGATCGTTGGCACATTTTGTTTGAAATGGGGGTGGTTGAGTTGCCCCTGGACGAGTCGTCCCAAGCCGCACACACACACACATTTGTATAACATGAGGACACACATTTTATCGCCTGGAGGGCATCGGTGACAATGTTCCTTTCTCTCGATGATCTTTTTTAAAGGCTATTGCAAAAATGAAGAAAAATAGGAAAAACAAGAAGTGGTATCATGATCCAGAAATGGCTACAAAATCTATAGAATCTCAACCCCTCTCTGTGTCTCTCCCTCCCTCTACTCTCCTTATGCTTCCTGCCCACTTCCTCTTCCCTTCCATCCTCCTCCATCCCTCCCCCATCTCCTCCTGCCTCTCATCTTCCTCTTCCTGATCAGCCACCTGCTCTATGCTCCGGAAGCCTCCAGACCTGGCAGGGATTCAGGTCATTTCAAGTCGAACATATTTTCTTCAAACGTTATTTTTGTGACACTACAGACAAATAGTTGATAGCCAAGATCTATAAAGAACTTTGCAAACTCAACACCCAAAAAACAGATAATCAAGTCAAAAAATGGGCCGAAGACATGAACAGACACTTCTCTAAAGAACACCCACAAATGGCTAACAGACACATGAAAATGTTCATCATCATTAGCCATCAGGGAGATTCAAATCAAAACCACATTGAGATACCACCTCACACGAGTTAGAATGGCAAAAATTGACAAGGCAGGAAACAACAAATGTTGGCGAGGATGTGGAGAAAGGGGAACCCTCTTCTACTGTTGGTGGGAATGCAAGCTGGTGCGGCCACTCTGGAAAACAGTGTGGAGATTCCTCAAAAAAAATAAAAATAGAGCTACCCTATGACCCAGCGATTGCACTACTGGGTATTTACCCTAAAGATGCAGATGTAGTGCAAAGAAGGGCCACATGTACCCCAATGTTCATAGAAGCAATGGCCACAATCGCTAAACTGTGGAAAGAGCTGAGATGCCCTTCATCAGATGAATAGATAAAGAAGATGTGGTCCATATATACAATGGAATATTATGCCTCCATCAGAAAGGATGAATACCCAACTTTTGCATCAACATGGACGAGACTGGAGGAGATTATGCTGAGTGAAATAAGTCAAGCAGAGAAAGTCAGTTATCATATGGTTTCACTTATTTGTGGAACATAAGGAAGAGCATGGAGGGCCATAGGGGAAGGGAGGGAAATCTGAAGGGGGAGAATTGGAGGGGGAGATGAACCATGAGAGACTGTGGACTCCGGGAAACAAACTGAGGGTTTCAGAGAGACGGGGATGGGGGGATGGGTTGGCCCAGTGATGGGTATTAAGCGGGGCACAGATTGCGTGGAGCACTGGGTGTTATATGCAAACAATGAATCATGGAACACGACATTGAAAACTAATGACAGACTGTATGGTGACTAACATAACATAATCAAAAATAATAAAAAAATAAAAAGAAAAAAGAAAACAAAAAAAACCCCACAAAAAACGTTATTTTTGATTGTTGTCACTCAAAAGCACATGTCTGAGAACTCAGACTAAGAAACCTGATGGAAGATGCCTTCTGTTTCCTGGGGGAAATACGGTTTTAGGAGGGACAATCCCACAGCAATATTTGGCTGGTGTGGGGACCGCATGCCAACCGGTAAGTGACAAAGGCAGATGGAGAGCTGCGGGGGTGCATCCAGTGGCCCCCAAACTCGGTTGATGTCAGCTCTTTGCTGATTTCTGCAGACCAAAGCAGAACCCCCCAGAAATGGGTATTTCAGGAAAGCCTCCAAGATGATGTCGTTGCTGAGCCCTAGTGGGGGACACTGTTCTGTGCGAGAAAGGACTGCATTTTCCCAGCAGAGGCTACTTACTACTTTCCCTGATTGATGCACTCGGTTATTTCTGACCCTGCAACTCTCCGAAAGGGTTTCCTGCTAGAGTTCAAGTCAGCTCTCTGCTTCGGATAAATTATACTTTACCGGAATTAGATCCTAGAACAATGACTTGAAATAGGCTTCTCACCCTGTGAACAATGGCGGGGGTTCAGAGCACGAATGAGCCAAGGGAGGCGAGGTATTTATGTCAAAAACTAGCCATTAAGAGCACCAGGTAATTCCATCCAGCAGAGCCAGGATCCAGTAAAGCCTGAGAAAACTGAGGATGCCTGGAAAAGACTTTTTCTTCCACTCCATCTACCCCAAGTTATTTCCAGAGATATTAGGTGGGAGTCCCAGGAGTGGCTCATGTATGCAAATATGCTCCATGACCTAAACTACATGGAGACACTTGATTCTGTTGGCTTAGCTAACGCTGTCATAGAAAACCAGAAAAATACGTTGAGCGGCATGGTATGAACTTGAGAGAGGAATCCGGAAGATTTTTGCAAATGCCATGCTTGAAAAGATTTAATTATATTGTTATGACTAATTCCAGAATGCAATCCTGTGAATATAGTACTTACTGTTTTCAGCATCATTTTTTTAAATTAATAGACTATTTTTAGAGCTGTTTTAGGTTTATAGAAAAATTGAGCAGAAAGTAGAGAGTTTCCAGACACAGTCTGTCTCCCCTGTTACAAGCATCTCTCATCGGTGTGATGTGCCTGTCACAACTGATCGCAAATACGGACAGAGGGCATCCACTAAAGTTCACAGGGTACATCGGGGTTTGCTCTTGGCGGTGCCCATTTTATGGGTTTTGACAAATGTATAATGATAGGTACTCACCATGGTATCATACAGAATCGTGTGCCTGCACCAAAAATACTCTGTCCTCCACCTATTCATCCCTTCCTCCCACCCCCGAGCCCGCGGCAAACACCGATCTTTTCCTATCATCGTGCCTTTTCCAGAGTGTTCTATCCCTGGAATCCTATGGTATGTGGTCTTTCCAGACTGGCTTCTTTCACTAAGTAATATGCATTTTAGTTTCCTCCACTTTTTTCATGGCTTGATCGCTCATTTCTTTTTTCCTAAATGATCTCAGTATACGGATTGTTTATTCCTACACCGGTGGAAGACAGCACATAGGTTTTGGAACAAGGTATGGCTGAGCTTTCCCTCCCAAGGACTGTATGGCTGAGCTTTCCCTCCCAAGGGAGAATGAAAAATACTTCTTACTGTCATTTATACTGGTCTTTCCCTCTCTCAGCTATCAGCTCCCTGGCCTCAGCCCAAATAAGTTTAAATTAATTTTCTTTAAATGTAGTTGTTGTTTCTAGCCCGAACACTGGCTACAAAGACCAGAGAGAAAGAGACAGAGAGAGTTGAGATGCTTTCAAAGAGGCTCATTTTTATTTGGGGAGATTTTAAAAATGCCCATTCTTAGCTATGATGGACCAACTTATAGCAGACCAACCTTTCCACTAAGAACAAATAAATTAAGTGGATAAAATATCCAAATAAATGACGTCTGTTTAAAGCACGGCAAAGCCATGTGCTCCTTCCTCGAGGGGATGAGTCCATACAAAGGAAAGGAAGCAAGGTCAGGTGAGCCCAGCATTTGCGCATTGCTTAGCGGTCAAGCGCCGGGAGCTGAGATGCCGAATATGGAGTGTAAGCGTTGGACAGGGCATCTCGGATGCCGGGGTTTGGAGAGCCCCGAGTCAGGGTGGCCAAGGCAGTCCGAGTCCCAGCAGCCAACGTGCCAGCGAGAATGAGAGTGTGGAAAAGTGACCTTGACACTGCAGATCCCTGTAATCCTCGAGACACTCACAGTTTATTTGTCACCAATAAGTGTAAAGAGTTAGCCGGAAGCAGCAGCCAGGAGGCTACGGGAAAAGCTGAATTGGGGGGAATGAATTTTACTCCAGCAGGTTTTCCAAAAAAAAAAAGTCTTCAAGTATCTTTTTTTTTTTTTTTTTTTTTTGCCGTTGTTGTTCTAAATGCCATCACCCGTCTTTTTCCAGGGCAGAAACTCACTCTGGGCCTGACGAGTTCAAGTCCCCAGAGGGCGATGATTTTCAGCCAGTTCCCGCTTAGCTCCCCTGTGCATCCCGAAGACAGCCACGAAGCGAGAGCGGCCAGGCTCCCCATTATTTTTGTGCTCCCCCTCATCTGCAGGGCTCTAAATCAGCAAAACGTGAAAGCAGAATACAATTCCCTTCCCCGGGAAATGTCACAACAGTGTCGGAGGACTGATAGGTTAAGAACACCGTTAGCCTAAATAAATCACACAGCCCCCGTGCGCAACGCAATATTTTATCCTGGCACTCTTCCTGGCCAATCAGTAATTCGTGGCACCAATGCCTTGGGAACGTCTCCTGGGTTAATTTGAAGGACCAATCTGTGATGCCAGGCTGGTTTCTCAACCATGAATTCTGGGTGGTGGGTTTCCCTGGGGGCAGACCCCAGGAGTCGCTCTCATGTTAAAGAAACAAGCCTCCTTTCCCCCCTGGGTGCCACAAGCCCGCTCATGGCTAGGGATGGTTTTCTTGGGAGCCGGGGAAGGAATTCTTGGCATCATCAAGACAGAGTTGTCTGTGTGTGTATGATCTTTGCCTTTATTCCCCGAAGGGGACATCTTTCTTTTTTTAAGAGAATTCTGGAGTTGGGGTGCATACAATTGAGCTCTTTGACTGCCCCCCGCGTCTTAAAACGCCCCCCAAGGTAACGGTGGAGAACACGGACGCTCGAAGCCAGATTCCTGGGACTCTGCGATGGCTCCGACACTCGGAGCTGTGTGTCTTTCTCTGTCTGTCTTTCCTCATCGTTAAGAGGAGGTTTAAAGTAGATATTTCCCACGTACTTGGTTGTGAGGGAAATGAGTCTCTCTGCATCAAAGCCCTTAGAACAGGGCGCCCGGGTGGCTCATTCGGTTAAGCATCCACCTCTGGATCTCGGCTCCGGTCATGATCTCAGGGTCGTGAGATCGAGCCCTACATCGGGTTCCACACTGAGCGTGGAGCCTGCTCGAGTCTTCTTCTCCCACCCCTCCCGCCCCTGCTCACACTCCCGCTCTCTCCCTCAAAATAAATAAATAATAAATAAAGCGCTTATGAAGTCACGACACAGAGTAAATGCTTGACAATTGTTAGTTATTATTATTTGTGTGTATGTGTGTGTTCTCCAAGTTTTTCTCCATATTTTATTTTTTGTTTAATTTATGATTATTTTTTTAAATGGTGATATAATCGACCTATAGTACCGTGTTCATTTTAGGGGTACAACATAATGATTGGATACGTGATATGTCACACAATGATCTCCACGGCGTTTCGCTACCATCCATTACCTCCCGTAGATACACATTTTTTTTCTTGTGGGGAGAACATTCAAGAGCTCCCTTAGAAACTTTCAAATATTCAAGACCTCCAGTCACCAAGCTCTGCATCACAGCCCAGGACTTACTCAGCTTTGTAGCAGGAAGTTTGTACCTTTCGGGCACCTTCATCCGTAGTGATTAATGTCACTGTCTACCTTTATTCTGGGCATAAAGGAGACTTGAAATAATTCCAATTGTTGCTTCCTCATTCCCGGCGTCCTCTCAGCTAGTGACATACCGACTCCGAGAGGACCTGACATCTGTTCTTCCTTCTATTAACAGGAACCTGGTTTCCTCTTGGAGATAAGACTCTCCCCGTGTTGGCTATGATCTTGGTTGGAAAGACCAAGGGAGAGGCATGTTACCCAAGATCCATCACTGGGCTTTCTTCCGCTGGGACTCAAAGACTGGAACAGAGTCGTGCGAGAATGGAAAGACGCGTAACCAGACTCGAACCTGCCCCAGGATGGAGTGTAATCGTCCATCTCGGCCTCAGCCCTCCTTTCAGGTAAGTGGGGGCCCTCGTGCCTCGTCCATAAATCCTTTTCTTGCTAATGTTATTGAGACACAGTCTGCTACACTCAAAAGAAAAAGAAAACCTTTTAAGAGGACTTTCGGCCGGCCCTGGGTTTACGTACGGATGGAAGTGTGTGTGCTTTTCCAGAAATTGAAAGTAAAATTAAATCTTGAATGACCACACCGAGCATTGCTTTGTTGACATGGTGATGGTAAGATTTCGTCATTTGTGAGTTTCTTTCTCTGGTTTCGGAAATGCTTTCCAGTTGTCTGTTGCCGGCTTGGGGGCTCCTGGCGGGCACACTTGCAAAGTGACTGGCCGTGGGTGAGAGATCATTTTATTTCTCTTTATTTCTTGTAAGCTGAGGAGCTTATGTGACCAGGTCTCAGCGAGATCAGGCCGTGGGGGAAAGTCCTTAATCGATTGCACCAGGCACATGAAATGTCTTTCCAAGGTGATTCTTTGCTGACGTTTGCTTTATATTATTAACTAAATGCATAGGGAAATAGCATATTTAGGATAGATTCTATCTCTGGAGAGGGAAGGAGCAGGATGAAATTTGGGAAGAGTGCACAGGGGGCTTTAACCATATTTGTACTTTTAATTTTTATTTTCTTTGAGCAAAATTGTGGATGCCCCTGTGCCTTTTTATTCTTTATGGGTTTTTGTATGCTGGACATTTTTCACAGTAACTTCTCAGAAAGAAAGGGGAAGATAAAAAAGAGAAACTTTTATTCGTTAAGTAGTAAATAAAAGAGTATTTCCCAGGTGGATGATCTCCTCATTAATGTCCATTAGAAGGATAACGTGCTTCTGATGAACATCGTTTCATTACAAGAAAACCCTTAAGGCTCCCCAGGCATGCCCCTCTGCATTATTCCCCGTATATATTCAGTGTTGCTGGGTAGGGTTGGGACTTTAATGGGTGCTTCCATTTTTCCATGTTTTTCACTTGGTCTGAGCATGGCAGCGTCAGAGAAAATGTATTTCCCACCTGTCTCTCATAACTATGATTAGGTAGGAATTCAGCGACATCGATACATGGGATGGCTTTTCTCCCCCCACCGAGAAGGAGGCAGGGATGAACAGGACTCATTCCCGCCAGTGAAAACCAGATTCTAAGTCCTGTCGAAGCCGAAAATAATAATAATTTTAAGAGCCAAGTACATTCCTCCTTTTATGGTTGAATGGCCTAATGAAGATTAGTAATTGCATATGCCAGTTTTTAGAGACAGGGTCTAATTCTGAGCTGGGATACTGTGTGCTTAGATTCCTGAGTTGTGGTTTTCATAATAGCCTAAATTTTTATTTAAGAAATGCTTTCTCGTCTAGGTATGTCTTTGGACTGCATGTAAACACATAGAAGGGAAAGCTTGCATTTAGTGTTGGGGAAAACCTACGCTTGTTATCAGTCTGTAAATTCAGAGCTCACGTGGGTGTTTGGTTCGGCCCCCAAAGCTCTCTACCTACTCCCGGGAAGATAAGTTCCCCACAGCTCTCTGGCTGGGGCCCTGACACGGCATGGGGAGTGAGTTCATAATAGAATAAAATTTCTATTACATCGACATTGGCTTTGGGATACAGTGTCCTGAACGGACGTCCAGGAGGCTGGGACATTCGTGAGTGGCCCGGTCGGATCGATCAAAGTTCAGTGCGTAGTATCGGCCACCTGTCGAGAGCCCCATTCTGTGCTGGAAAAGTCTCCATGCTGCTGGAAAAGTCTCCTGGTGCCCCTTAGAGAGCTTGCCGTTTGGTTGGGAGGACAAGACGCAGGCTCGTAGGAAGTGTAGACAAGTCTCAAGGGCATGACTGTAGAGTGTACATTGTATCAGTTGAAGCCACCGGGCTCGTGACTACTAGGACATGAATGGTGTCCTTTAAGAACAGACCGGTCCTGGATTCCCAGAGGGAACATCTCAGGTAGGAGAGGTAGCAGGAGTGAAGGACCAGAGGCGTTCGTGGCGCCGAGGGCTGAGCCAGGGGGCAGAGCCAGGTGGGAGAGCCGGTGGTCCAGGTAGGGGCCGGCCCGCGGGGCTGCTGAGCGGGGCATGAAAGCATGACTAGCCCACAGAGCCCGGGTACGACAGCGTGTAAGCCCATTTCCTATCTCAAGGACACTCACAGGTTAACTAGTGCTAATTGAGGTTTGGAGAAAAGACGGGGTTTCTCCAGGTGATGCGGGTGCGGGACAGCGGGGTAGGACCCCGAATCGGGGCAGACGGCCCGGGGCGGGCCGCCCTCCCGTGGACCCCGGCAGGGTCTCGGCGTCTCTGCGCCTCAATGTTCTTGTCTGTCGAATGGGGATGCTCGTCGCTCCCGGATCAGTGCCTGAAACTCAGTTGGATAAAACGCCCTAATTTATGACCTAAAAATAGTGGAAAACTTCCGAATGGAGTGTTGAAGATGTACGTAGATGCTAGTGGGCTGTTCTTCCTGCAAAGATGATGTTTAATGATTTCTTTGATGATGCCTCGTGATTCCATTATCGTTTTCCCCACATCTTCGAAGATACCGTCCCAGGTGCATGCACGCGCATGCACACGCACACGCGTGCGCACACACACCCCTCCCGTCTCAGTCTGTAACCCCTAATTCCCAGCGTCTCCTTTGGGCAGACTTTCGGTTCCATTGTGGCGCATCGCCCTCGGGATGGGTCCCTGTCTTGTGCTTGTGTGCACACTGTCTCTGATTAAAGACAGCTCCCATGAGACCCACAGTGAGTCCCACTCACCAGCCCCAGTGTCCACAGCAAAGACCCGGCTGCGAGAAAGAGGGGACAGGACATTCCAAGAGGCTCTAACTCTCGGGGCACAGACGGGGGGCTAACAGACTGTGTTAGGAAGGAGGCCCTTCTGCTCCCTGTTGGGGGCTTGGAGCCCCTGCTCTGTGTGGGGTGCAGCAGACACTGGGGCTTGGCGGGGTCCCCGGCAGGTGGATTCACATCCGTGCTGGCCGGGGACCTGGCCGGGCCAGCCGGCCGCTGTCTACAACCTGGCCTTTGCTGTGGGACCGGGCCCGGTTCACCCAAGCCTTGCCGGCCTGGAACGTTCTGTGCAGGTTAATCTCCTGTGAAAGCCTCCTCTCCTTACCTTTGTTATGGCAGCTAGAATTTTCACGTTCACTCTTACTGAGGCCAAAAGCTGATTTTACTGCCTTCCCTTAATATTCTGGTTTTCCATGAGGCTGGTGACCACACTAAGCTTGCAGACAAAACCAAGAGTACTCTGTCTGTGGTGCTGTCATGCTTAACTCCCATGGAAAATGAGGCTCTGTCTGAGAATAGCGGCCCTGGGCAGTTCGGAAAAAAAATAATCTAATCATAAGATTTGTTAAGTGTTATAGAAACGAGTTGGAATAAAAAAGCCTGACATGTTCATTTTAGGGAAAAAAAAAAAAAAGAAAACACACGGAACTCACGTCTCCCAAATTAAAATTTCAAGGAGTTTTGAATATTTACTAGCAACTTGATCATACCGAGAAATACTACATTTTCAGGCGTCCTTCAGTGATATTTACAAGTCCTTGCAAGTATCATCGACATACAGCTTTAAATTAGTTTCAGGGGTATAACCGTGTGATTCAGTATGCGTCTGTCTTGGGAAACCATCACCACGATAAGTCTGCCGCCAACACAGTTACGCATTTTCTTTTCTTGTGATGAGAATGTTTAAGATCCCCTCTCTCCGGGACGCCTGGGTGGCTCAGTTGGTTAGGCGGCTGCCTTCGGCTCAGGTCGTGGTCCCGGGGTCCTGGGATCGAGTCCCGCGTCAGGCTCCTTGCTCGGCGGGGAGCCTGCTTCTCCCTCTGCCTCTGCCTGCCACTCTGCCTGCTTGTGCTCTCTCTCTCTCTCTGACAAATAGATAAATAAAATCTTTAAAAAAAAAAAAAGATCCCCTCTCTCCTACTTGTGATCTCTCTCTCTCTCTGTCGAATAAATAAATAAAAATTAAAAAAAAAAAGATCCTCTCTCTCAGCAACTTTCGAATATGCAACATAGTATTTATGATTGACTGTAGTGACCACGCCCTCCAGAAGTCTACTTTGGCATGTCCTTAAGGGAAACTCACCATATGCTCATGATCTATCAAAGGATTTGCAAATTGTGTAGCGCTTATCTGCACCATGTGTTGTCTCTGGGAAGGCTTAGGCTGACCCGACAGGTAGACTGGGAATTTAATGAAGTATGTGCCTCCTGTTACGGCAAGGGCAGACCACAGCCTTATGTGCCTTCTCTCAACGGGGAGCTTCCCATCCCCCGAAATCGGTTCATCCATGGAGCTCTGAGCCACCGTTTTGTTTGAGCATTCACCATCCCCCCAGCCCGTGTTTATGGCAATTTCTAACTTCCACACCCAACAGAAGCTTCCGAATGAGTCTGGTGGTGGTGAGAGCCCCTGACTGGACGGACAGTCCACGGGCTAGAGTAATTGCACGGACGGAATGAAGGGCTCGGTGCCGCGTGGAGTTGTCAAGAGCACTAATTGCGGGATTTGCACTCAGTTATGATACAGGAGCTCATTATGGCCCCATTTCCATCCCCTTCATTAACCAGCTCCTCTGATAGGAGCTACTGTTGTGTCAGAGGCATGGATTCGCCCATGGGTGTGGGCTGGCGGGAAGTGGGCATTTGCGGCACCGAGGGCAGGGCGCGAGGCCGAGGGGTGCCCCAGAGTGTGTGCACACCCCTCGGCTGCACAGAAGCAGAGAGGGGATACCGCGTGACCCTCTGTGTGATTCATGCATGCTGCGCTTGCTTCCGTTGCAAGAACTCTCATAATAAATAAGTGATTGACATGCCCACTGCCCCCCGCCCCCATCGGCGTCCTCTTGCAGATAGGAAAGGAAGGGGCAGCCTCTGTCCTGGGTTTGTCACTGGTGGGCAGGCAGGGCGTAGCTGTCAAGGCTGTGTCTGCAAAGGGATACCCCGTTGCTTTCGCCTGGAGGAGGAAGGGACACGACTTGAGTTTCCTGCAAGGCTGTGGCCGGCAAATTTGCAGCCGCTCTACTGTGTGCCACACCTCATTCTAAAATCCTGAAATCTGGGGCGCCTGGGTGGCTCAGTGGGTTAAAGCCTCTGCCTTCAGCTCAGGTCATGATCTCAGGGTTCTGGGATCAAGCCCCGCATCGGGCTCTCTGCTCGGCGGGGAGCCTGCTTCCCCCTCTCTCTCTGTCTGCCTCTCTGCCTACTTGTGATCTCTCTCTCTGTCAAATAAATACAATCTTTAAAAAAATAAAAAAATAAATAAAATCCTGAAATCCACGAGCCGGTTAGGACTCCTGGTGGTCGAGGAACCGGCAAGGGAAGTCAGATGCTTGAACCGTAGCTTGCTGAGCCCGTCCCCAGCGCCACGCCCCCTGCCCGCCCCCCTCCCCCCCCAGCCAGCTCTCAGCCGCACCCCTTCCTGCTGCCCAGTGGGTATTGGGGGACCAGGGGCGGTATCTGAAGACAGACTCGAGCTAAAATTCCCTCCGCCTGTTCATTCTAACCCGGGCCCCGCAGCTCAGGGTGCTAATGGCAGGTCTGGGAGGTTGGGCAGAGTTCTGTCTCCGGATAGATACATCCAGGCATCCCCGCTCTCCTGGTTAGCAAACCCCAGGAGCCCTCGGAGTACAGCCAAATGAGATCTAATTCAGGTGCAGCTTAATAATGTAAACTAAAGGCAACTGAGTCAGCTAAGTCTCTTCCACATTTTATGGATGCACAGAAGTCTCCCCATTTATAGATGAGGATTTGTGGGAATATTTTGGTTGAGCCTGGAGATTTAGGGTTCTCCAGTTCCTGTTCATTTTCTTAGATTTTCTCAGCCAGCATCCCCCTCTGAACTGTCTTGGGAAGGTCTCTAGAGGAAGGAACCAGCAAGGCATCACCAGATTCTCTAACCAAGGGACCATTTCACTGTCCCTAGGAAATGTCAATGTATGGATTTTTGTAAGATCCATGATCCTATTATCTGCCTGCCCAGCCCTTTTCAGAAGGGCTGTTGCCTATGGCAGAGAAAGGGGTTGTAGGTGCTTATAAACCTCTCAGATAATGGATGGGCGGTGCTTGGGCATGACGTGGAAGCCGATGGGGTTTCCACAACCGCTCTCTCCAAGCTTGTGACCGCACAACACCAGAGAACAGGGAAATGCACGGTTAGGTGATGGCGTGTGTGTGTGTGTGTGTGTGTGTGAGAGAGAGAGAGAGAGAGAGAGAGAGAGAGAGAGAGAGAGATCGAGACTGGGCAGGGGTAAGTAGCGGAGGCAGACATGGAGAGGTAACTGGGGATGTGAATTTCCCGAAATCTTTGTTACAATTTTTACAGAGAGAAACTAACAATCTATGGTACTCAGACGACAGGTTCTCATTGTTACCATGACTCATGCCCCCACATCCCGTGTATCCTAGGAGATAGAACACAACCACCAACATTTCTGTTGGGTTTTGTTGTGTTTTTTTTCTCCCCGTGACCTTGACGTCCGCCTTTCAACTTGCGTGGCTCCAGCCCCGAGGTTTTCATTCCGTAACGCGTGGTTCCCACACTGCTTTATTATCCGGATTTGGGCCCCGGTCACGGGTGCCACTGCGCGCTCCTTGCGCACCCACCTTCTAAAGCAGCCCCGACTCTGCCGAGTGGCAGCTTTATCTCGGCGCAGACGGAGGGATTGATCGTGCTCGGCAGGGGCACAGAGCAAGGCAAGGGAGGGATGAGAAGAGGCTGGAGGGCAGCTGCTTGCTACTTAGGGTGGTCAGGAAAGGCCTTTTCGTGGAAGCAACGTTTTAGCAGAGACCTGGATGAAAAGAAGCAGTGGGAGAGTATTTTCCGGGCAGAGGGAAGGCCGACCACAAATGTGTCCAGGGCATTCAGCATGATCCCCACCCCACTAGACCTATGAGTCCCCTGCTCCTCTTTTGAGCTGCTCATCTAGAAGGCTGGCAGCTGAAATGTCAGCAGTAGCTACTTTGAGAGGACAGGATTCTCTTCTCCGTGCGTGTAATTGCTCTTTGAGCCTTTTTCACCAATTACATCATGCTTGTATATATCAAACACTTTAAATGACTTAAGTTACTTGGGCATTTCATACGTTTCATTTCAGATGTTTGCCAGACTAGTTTCCCTGCGACCAACAAGCAAAATCTCTGGACAATTTCTTTTAATGGAAAGGGAGCTGTTGTTTTTTGGGTTTTTTTTTTTTTTTGCAAACTCAAACACTTGGCTTTTCCACATTTCCACGCCATGTGTAAAATCATCACAAACACATGGATTCTGAATCCCTTGACCTGCCCCCTGATTTCCTGATGCAGTTGTCATGGAAACACACGCACATTCAGTAGGGGTGCAGAAGTTCCCGGGTGTGCGATAAGAGACGTGAGACAGCAGGTGGATGGACGGGCGTGGGGACCCTTGGGGATGGGGTCCTTGGTGTATTATATCTATCACTTCGGAAGCGGTGCCCGGTGAAGCCTCACTTGAACATGAGAAATCCTGAGTTATCAGCTGCAAAGCGGAGGCTGAGAATCCATCCAGGGGGAGAACCCATATCTTCTCTTTTGCGGTCAGGTTCAAAGAGGACACTGGGGAGGATGAAACTGGCTCTTGAGTGGACAGTGGATGACCACAGTCTTCTTAAGTAGGGACGTCACCAGGCACAGGTGGCTCTGGCTGGGAGGAACTGTGTTTCCTGGAAAATCCATATAGTCCTAGAGAGTTCGGGTATTTTGACAATGAGAACTTTGAATCACATATCCTTTTGGTAAATTTGCCATTGAACCAATGTGTGTCGATTTTTCTGTCCATTTCTGGTATCATCTCCTGTTCAAATCTATCGTTACTTTAATAAGGTGTTTTTGAAAGTGGATATTGATCTTTCCGCCAGTGACATGGAGGAGTAAGGAGGAGGAGGAGTCATTTAATAAGTCATTTAATAAGTAGTTAATAGTTAATAAGGCTTCAGAGTGCTGGGGTGGGTAAGTGGACCCGGCCTTTCCCTGACCGGGGGGCGTCCAAGTATGACATCTACTCCAGGAGAGAAGAGCTAATGCACAGGTATAATTTTAGGGACGATTTCAACCTGAACTAATGGACTTCTGGGTTAATTCATAGAATACA
Organism: Potos flavus; assembly: GCA_028534135.1. NCBI lineage: Eukaryota > Metazoa > Chordata > Mammalia > Carnivora > Procyonidae > Potos > Potos flavus. The sequence goes on along the minus strand of CM052889.1, from coordinate 77,537,732 downwards.
AGACCTTCAAGTATCAGGAGCTCAAATTGATATTCATTACCTATTTTAGATTCATCTTAAAAGTTATTTTCAGATCTTTTATCTTCTTCTTTTAAAAAGAAATGGTACAAAGGTGGACCTAAAATAAACGAGCATCATGAACATGAGACGAGGGGGAGGTTAGAATTAGAATGGAGACACTGAGTGGGGATATTCAGATCTCCGTGACACCCTCTCCATTTTTCCTTGAATCTAAATTTAAACCTAACTCAAGTTTCTAGAGAAAATTTTCTTTACATCTGTTTTAAATGACAGCGTCGATTTTCAAAACAAGGTAACTATCAACGGGCATCGAAAGATTTTTCAGATTCCATTTGATAAAAAATTGCCATGGTGGTATTTCTGGTTTGTCATCCTCTCCAGATGCCTGGGACTCCTCCATTAAGGGGCGTCACGAATTCTCTTTCCCTTGAAATTAGGCTGGATGTGGGACTCCGTCAATGAGTAGAAAGTAGGGGATGTGACCCCCTGTAGTTCCTGAGGCTGGGTTGGAAAAGGAGTCACAGCTTCCATGTGGCTCTCCCTTGGGATGCTGGCCGTAGGCTCACAATGACCATAGCAAGAGGGGGCCAAGGAGCCTTGCATAGGGGGTCCAGTTCCATTCCGCTGAATCCCAACCAACCACCAACATCGGCCACCAGACGTATGAGCGAGCTTCGCTCAGTTGATCTGAGCACTGGTCAGCAAGTAACAAGGCTGCCTCTCAGAGCCCTGCCCAAATGCAGGACATCGCAGGAAGTGGTATTTGTTGGCATAGAAAGTGTTGATAGGAGCATAAGTAAGAGAAGGTAGCATGCACATAAAAATATCTGGAATGGGATACCCCTCGATATTAACAATAATAGGCATATGAGACATTTTTGCTTATTTCTTTTTTCTCATCTGTATTCTATACTTTCTATACTTATAAATAGACTGCCTCTATGATTTTAAGAGATTTAATAAAACAAACAAGGAGCTATATTTGGTACAAAGATGAGCCAACTGCACAGAAAAGTGTCTACGACTGTAGTTTGCAAACAGAAAAGTGTCTATGACTGTAGTTTGCAAACATAACTGATCCCTCTATGGGACATTATCGGCACATAGTTGGGGCTCTGGTTTTGAAAGAGTAGACTGAACATAATAGGAAAGTAGCATCTTTATCTCCTTTTATGAAATAAAGTTGTGGTCACAGAGGGTAATTCTCTAGTGTGACATGACTAGTAAAATATGTGGGATTGTAAATGTGGGGGTTTTCTTCCTGCCCCGTTGTATGTAAGGGCTTATCTGCAATAAACCCTGGAAAACAAAACTGGCATTTCCCCAGATTCCAGAAACGTTGTCCCTTGAGAAGCACATGCTAACATCAGTCCGGGTAGCATTTTCCTGTTCCTGCTCTCCGGTGTTCCCCGGGCTTGAGGACCCCTTCATGTGCCACGGAGAAATCTCTCACAAATGTGGATGAAAATCCTTCCTTTAGGGATGCAAAAGTTATCTGATGGGTGTTACTGCCTGAAAAATTGAAAATGAGAATCAGCTCCACGTAGCCTCCTTGGGGAAGCCAAGACATTATGAGCAAATCAGATGAATGAGAAAAGAATCTCTTTCCTCCGCAGGTGTGTTTGTGTGCGGTATGCATTGTAAAGCTTCCTTCTCAGGATTCCTTTCTGAGAGCCTTGGAGACTCAAACTTTGGTCTAGCCGAACCACAGGAGTGTAGGGGTGGGGGTAGGGGAATAAAAATCAGAGTCAGTGGACTAGAGGTGAAATGGAGACAAAGTCGGGGAGAGAACATTGATTTTTCAGAGTGGTGGGCAAGTTTGCAGACAACGAAACTGACCACTGGAAACATCTGGAAAAGCTGGATTGAAAAATCTGCTTGAAGAGGTCAGAAAGTTACCAAAATAGTCCGGATTCGATCAGGATCTTGTAGAGAAAGAGGACTCGTGGACGGAAGTTCAACCTTCGAGGCCACTTTTCTCGTTGAGGCACATTTGCTCCCTGAAGCTGGAAAGGGGCCCCAGAGTGGCAGCTAAGGAGAGCTTCTGGATGTCTTACAAGCTTGGGAGACAAAAATGGGGGGTCAGAGCTGTCAAAAGGCAACCAGCGCTTGAGGGGAATGCAATCCCATCGAGAAGGAAAGATAGGATGTAAGCCAAAACAGAGCCTCTGTCTGCCTCGAAGTGTTTGCCTGCTGTTGAATAGCTCACGTGAGAAGGCCACGACCACAAGCAGAAAGCTGTCTCTAAGAGGTGAGTAGCTGAGCTCTGATGTGGCCAAAAGTGATCAAAAGGGAACGTCGGAGCCTCCCAAGAAGTTGAGCCATTATACAAAACACAGGTTTTCCATTGGGAGCTCTACGTGGCTATTGATGTGGGAAACAAACAAAGGCCACCAACGACGAGTAGCCCACTGACGAGTCCTTGAAACAGACAGAGCGACCTTCCTCTAGGGACCCAGCTGCCTCAATGGTAATACTTTGCTGAGGGCCAAAGGCAATCTTAGCCTGACCCCCAGGATCCTGGAAGCCTACTTTAACATATAAAAATCCCTTTGGAAACTTCCTTTATCTCTAAACCCCCCCAAGAATTATGTTGGCCATCATCCCCCAAGCATATGGCCCACCGATATACATCTGATGGGTCTCATGACTAAGGTTTTATTAGACGGTAATAAATGACCTTTTCCCAACAACAGCTAGCCCCCTGAGGGTCCTGGAAACCTTGCTTCCAAATTCCTTAGACATTTACACTCTTCCTAACCCCTTCCCAACTTGAAAGTATACAATGGGCCACTTTTCATGACCCCAGTCCAGCTCTTTCTGCCCACGGGTCCTGTCCCCGTGCTGTAATAAAACCACCTCTTTGCACCAAAGACATCTCAAGAATTCCATCTCGGCCATCAGCTTTGAACCCTGACGTCTTTCCTATGTCAGCTATGGCTTAGAGTGAAGAGTGAACCAGAAATAAAGCCTTAGAAACACCAAAATGCAACCTCAGATCAACTCAGTGCATGGGTAGATAATATTAACTGCCTCCCATCTAACTCCAGGCCAGAGCTGAAATAAAACCCCTGTGGAAAAATAAGACATTTCGCAGAATTTCAACTTGTTTTGCATAAAGGGTCATCATATAATAAACAAAAAGTCTCCTGAGAATTCGGATGTACTAGACCAAGAGGGAAAAAAAATCAAGAGAAGCAGACTCATGAGTTATAGCAATATTCTAGTTTTTAGATATGGATTTAGGAACATATATATATTAGGCTTCATGTCCAGCATGGACTCCAACAAGGGGCTTGAACTCACAACCCTGAGATTAAGACCTGAGCTGAGATCAAGAGTCAGATGCTTAACCGACTGAGCCACCCAGGCGCCCCACGAATTGTGATTATTGTATTTGATAAATGGGACTAGAATAGTTCCAGAGAAATGGAATCCTAGAGAAAAAATAAACTGGAAATTTTAGAACTGAGGACATAATTACCGAAAAAAATTTTAAATTTAAAAATTTCTTTATCATTGCGATTCAGAGCCCTTCCAAAGGGTTCAAGTAAGGATGTGATTAATAAATCCAGACTTAAACCCCAGGATCTTCGACGATCCTCAGTTTCGGGGGTCTCTGAGACAGATTTTAGTCCATGCTGACTGTTATCTGGAAATAGTTTCTCCTCCCTTTGGATCCTGGCCTCTGGTTACGGACTAATTAGCTAATGCACACAAATGTCAATAAATCCGCCATGCTTTCATGGAATCAATGAAGTTAATGAGATCTTGGAACACGCAAGGCTTGGTAAATGCTGCTTAACTCTATCCAAATTATGGCAGGGGGTGGGGTCGGGGAGGGGACTTGAGGGATGCCGTGCGGCTGGAAGGCAGCGTCCTGATTGGTCACTGGAGGGGCAGGGGCGGGGAGCATTAACATCCAGGGAGCCTGTGGATGGTGGTTCAGCTTCCAGCAGGTGGTCCAGACTCTCCACTGTCCAACTTGCAAGTTTTTCACTGGATGGTGGTGCAAAACCGATACGCGTTCAGTAGAAACAGCACTATGGAATTTGCAATCTAGGTCCTGTCGTGGGCTCACGATCCGCTGTCCCATTCCCTCCCGTGATGCTGGGCAGCGGTCGCCGCTCCGCATCAGTCCAGCGATCAGGAGGGTCCCAGACACCCCTGCACCCTCATGGCCGAGCATCTGTCGCTGTCAGTGCAGGAGTCAGGAAATGGCACAGCGAGCCGCCCCTTCCTTATAAAACTGGCCTTGTGGTGGGTGATTTTGTCCAGCGGCAGGCTCACCTCGGTGCCCTGGGCACAGGGAAGGTGGGCCGGGCCAAGCTGTGGTGGCCAGGAGGTTAGTTGTGCTAAATGCATGTTCAGCTTAGGATATTTTCAGAAGGTAACCCCGGTTGTAAGTGTAGGAAGATGCATATATGCAGATTCAGGGGAATATCCTCCCAGATCCCCTCTCTCCCTTTAATTTCAGAGTGCAAGAACACGTGCCCAGTTCAGACCACAAATAACAACAGGATTCTGAGCAGTAGAAACACCCACAAAGTGTGTAAAGTTCCCTTCTGTACCGTGGAAGGGCCCCTCAGAGCCTCCAAGAAATTACTTTGCATTTCATACCTTGCGGTTGGTTATTTGGTGTCTAAACCCACGCAGATAAGAAGCAGAAAATTAGGAAACAGGAGTAAGGGACAGACAGGTGAGGCGATAGCTACGAGAAAATAAAGCAAACATTTACAAACACACACAGAAGAAACGAGAACGCAAAAAAGCATCAGTTTTGGCCTCTAATTATTAGAACAGATATCTACCGACCCCAATAAACCCTACCTTTGCCTCCATGTTCCTTCACGACATCAAAAGGAATGTTTATCGTTATTATATAGAGTCGCGATTAGAGGGTTAAGTAATAATCAGTAGGGTATGTAAATTAGAGTTGGGGGAAAATGTAATATTATAAAAATAATCCCGCCCACCTTGACATGCAGCAAGCATTGCTGTAAAGGCTGTCTATGGAAATTAGAGCAACTCTCTAAATGACTTTATTTACCACGCCCATTATGTTGGTGGATAAACTCAGGTAAAGGGAGACTAGGTAACTTTCCCAAAGCCCCATCCAATACGCGATGGGACCTGGATTTGAACCCAGGAGGTCTGGCTTTGGTCCCTGTTCGTGTTCCCCACGATATGAGTAACCGTCCTCCCCACAGCTTTGGATAGGGAAGCGTTTTCCTTTATCAGAAAAGTGATTTAATAAAAAAAAAAGTGACTCCATCAGGTAAAGATGAAAACCGCGGAAATCGGAGGCATGTTTTCACACAAGTTAAGCAAATACATCTGGTGAGGTTAACGTTTGAGCCCCCCTCACTTAGCACCTGCCCTTGTGAGCTGGAGTAAGCATTTTAGATGGACAGATGTGCCCAACGCTAATTAGAAAAGAAATTCTACAGATGGATTAAAGTGATAGAAACAGCGGTCAGAAATAATACTGTGCTGATGTTACAAAATACTGGAATGCGTTCTCCTGCCTGCCCGGAGATCTGTGTGCGGGAGGACTGATGGTTTTTTTCAGAAATAGCAAATATGGTTGGGATAGAACATACATTTGCGGAAGGGTGCCGTGAATTAAGCCCCGTGGCTGCAGGTTACAGGTGCACAGGCGTGGAGGTCAAGAGGGGCTTGAAAGGCTCCTGGTGCTGCCATCCATCGGCGCTTCTTTCTGGGGCACATGAACGTCTTGGAGCTCAGGCTCTTCATCTGTAAACTGGGATCCCAGTGGAGCAGGGAGCAGAATCACAGCCACCAAGGCTCTCCACGCCCTCATTCCCAGAACCTGGGAAGATGTGAGGTTACACTGCAAAGAGGATAACAAAGGTTATGGATCTTGAGGTGGGGGCGCCATCTTGGATTATCTGAGTCTGACCAATAAATCAATGAGCCTTAAAAGCGGGGACCCTTCTCTGAGTAGAAGCCATGGGATGGTGGCGGAGCGAGAAGGCAGAGGTGAGAGGCAACAGAAAGGGAAGGAGAGAGCTTTTGAGTTTGAGATGGTCTGGAGCTGCCCCGGGGGATGGCAGAAGGCCAGGCCATGCACTGAGGGAAGGGGTGCAAAATATGTCCCCCCCAAATATCCCAAATTTGGCATATTGATTATTTTGAATTAAAGTTACTTAAGAAGCAGCTGGTGCAAGCAGGATACTCTGAAGTCTGAGTAAACAAACGTTGTGACCTCACTAATTTACTCCCCCAAGCTCCAACTTAGTCCTGTCCAACCTTCATAAATCTGTGGTTTCTTTCGCAGAAGGGCACAAAGCCTGCCTGCTTTGGTCACTTGGGTAAGCCTCCTATCTTTGGAGATCCCTTATGTATGAAATTAAACGTTTTTCTCCTGTTACTCCGTCTTTTTTATTTTTTTAAAGATTTTATTTGTTATTTGACAGAGAGAGAGAGAGATCACAAGTAGGCAGGGAGGCAGGCAGAGAGAGAGGGGGAAGCAGGCTCCCTGCTGAGCAGAGAGCCCGATGCGGGGCTCGATCCCAGGACCCTGAGATCATGACCTGAGCCGAAGGCAGAGGCTTTAACCCACTGAGCCACCCAGGCGCCCCTCCTGTTCCTCTGTCTTATGCCAATTTGATATTAAACCAGTTCAAGAACCCAGAAGGGAGAAGGGAAAATTTCCCCCTCACCACCCAGCACCAGGAATGGGGGCAGCCTCCAGAAGCACAGAAAGACTTCCCCGAAGACAGCTGTCTAGGAAATGGCACCTCACCGCCCAAGACACTCAGTTCTGCCAACTTCTTGATTATAGACAGATGACATCTATGTACAAAACCATGAGATAATGAATTGTGTTGTCTTAAGCTTCTTGTTTGTGGTAATTTGTTTCCGCAGCAATAGGAAACGCAGACGAGTGCCACCCGCCTGGTGGCTTGTAAGAATTAAATAAAGGGCTCATGTATATTTCATAGGGCCGTGCATGGCACACCGCACATCCTTCCCCCCGCGTTAGTTATAATACCTATGGAGAAGTAAGTGGGATGATACCTTGAAATACCTATCATGCCTCGCCCATGGAAGATGCCCGATTAGTGGTAATTACGCTTTAAAAAAAAAAAAGAGATTTACCCGTGAACTTGAAGAGAGCTTATGGATTTATGAAGTTACCTGTTAGGACCCTCGGTTCTTGCTTCTTCATTCTCAGAAGAATGAAAGAAAACCCCTTTATATTTGTACTGGGAGCACTAATAGAGGGGCTCAGAGTGAGTGGGGGGGACAGGATGAATGGCGTGAATCCCAATCTCCTCCAACGGGGTGTCACTCTCTAAAACTACAGTATAAATGTTTAAAGGTCAAGTCAACTCGTCTGTCAGATCTGGGAATATGTGCCTTACAACAGCCAAATAATGAAATACGGTAATGGCTCAGCACCCTGCCTCGCGTTAAAATATCAGGATTTACATCACTCTTGGCCACCCACACATTTTTCAACAGCTTTAAGACCCTCCCGATAACTAGAACGTCCTGCCCAGCCCCGGCACACACGATTTCTGAAGCATATCAGCTCATGGAAACAAATGTCGTTCGCCAGAATAATAGGACCATCGGCGAGCAAAGATGAATCATTATTTAATGGAGCTTGAAATTACTTCAGTCTGTAAAGCATGGCGGGGAGATGGGTTTCACCTGCCTGTCCTGTCCTTTGTTTATGCCTCCGACCTGACTTGGAGGAATTATTGGGGGTGGGAACTAAGACACCAGGAAAGATCCATCTGCTAGAGTCTCCTGTCAAAAGGCCTGCTTCCCACCCCCCGCCCCCCGCCCCACTTCGTAGCGTGGATCATGGGTAGAAATGAAAAAATTATTTGTGGGATTTTCCAAGAGTTACGATCAGCAAAGAAGTGACGTAAATGAATGAATGAATGGAGCAGAAAGATGCAATCAACGATAAGTGCAGACAGTACCTGGTGATTTGTAAATATCACTTGAAGATATGACGGGTTCCCATTTTAGAGATGGATGGAAGCTCCAGAAAGAACAAGTTCCACTCTCAGCACACTAATACCAGAATTCACATGTATGGTCTGACATGCAAATATCCAGCTTAAGTCACACTTGGTAATTTCCTAAAGTGGAAGCGTATCCTAAGGTATGAAATATTCACGGCATCCCATACCTGTAATCCAGCAGACAGCGTAAGAAGCGTTGCCGTGGGCTACCTGATTAGCCACCTGAGAAGAAACGCAATCTAGAAAATTATACATCCCACGCATTCATACACATTAAAATACATATCTGTTACTTCTTTTCAGTTTGCTCACATATTTAAATCATGTGCCAGTAAGTCATTAGAACATACCTCAGTGAACGATGGTACAAGGTCATGCCTGTATTTTTCCAAAAGTTTACTACCTAGGAGAGATGAAGTCGATAATTATAATATAAGATAAGGGAGTTGTTATCAAAAGAAGCCCATAAAAAATTATCCCGCAGCACAAAGGATGGAAAGACTCCATGTTAAGCTAGATTCTTCAATAAGAGTGCCATGAAGTTGGGAAAAAATGCACAGAGCTCTGAAAATTAAAGATAAGGAAGGGTGTCCTGGTGGCGAGGAACGGCATGTACAAAGGTATGCACGTAGGGAGGGCACAGAGTGTCCTAGCAGCCATGGAAAATAATATTTTGGGAAACAGCTCTAATCCACTAATTATCAAACCACAACAAATTCACCTAACATGATTATCTTTATTAAATATATTAAGCAAGACAATCGGATCTTCTAGAAGTCAAGTTATATTAACATTTGGAGAATCTACCATCAGCCAGAAGCTCTTTAACAAAATGTACCTGTGATATTTAGAATCACACCTCTGCAAGATTGATACTGTTGTATCAACCTGTCTACAGGTGGAAAACAAAAATCAAGCAAACAAACAAGCAACATGTCCGATCGGTGGAGAGAAACTTGTTCAAAGCTCCTCTTATTATGGGACCGACAGGATTTGATTCTAGTCTCATCAGTGCTGGTGTCTGAGTATCTTCATTGCTTCATGATATCTCATGACATAAAGGGAAGGAGAAATAAAAGGAAGGTGGCTTTCTTAAGAAAATAAACTTTCTGATGATGCTTTGAAGGATATTGGACATGAGGTTGGAGGAATGTTCTATTCCCGTGTTTCATCTATGGATTTTAATTACCAGCAACCCTGAGCCATACCTGTTCTACTAAGATCTGGCTCGTCCACCTTGGAAATAGACAGAAGCGGCGGGGAGGGGGGACAGCAAAGTATTTAGGACAGAAAGCCGGCTGATCTTATTATTCATATAATTTCCAAAAAATCTCCTACGTGCTTTTCACAACTGTTACTTGCCATCATAGCCAAAATAAAGTGTTTGTATTTGCACTGCCTTGTTCATAAGCACAGAAGATACGTCTGGATTGATTAATTTCCCCTCGGTAGCATTTTCACAAATATACTTATCAGGAAAGAGATAAAATGGCTACTAAGCATATGGATAATTATTAACTTTATAAGAACTCAAGAAATCCTGTATAAAAGACCCAATGGGGACTCTGTACTTGTAATTCTGGGAAAGCCCACACTCTCACCTAAGACAGCTAGAAATAGGTGGATGAAGTAAACAAGGGAATAATTGAAAAACGCAGGCCATACCGGAACCAGAAACTTCCACGAGTGTCAGTAGCGAACGAAGACGTTAATAATGATCTCCCAGCCAGGCTCCAGGAGGGAAGGTGAGCAGAGATGGTGGGGCCTCTTCTCTAGAAGACAACCCTGGAAAACATGGCTTGTCTTCAACCTTTCGAGGCTGGGGGCAAGGATTAGAATTTAGAGACCAACCTGCCCCGAGTGCTGGGCGCACAGCCCACACTTCACATGGGGACTCTGAAGACTGCTTCCGTGGAGTAGGGGGGAGGTAGGAGTGCACAACAGTGCTGTGCTCTCCCGGCCCCCAGTCCTCCCTCTGTGCAAAGATGGGCTTCTCGGGCTCATGACTTTTCCTATCAAAACGTCAGCAGAGTCTTTATTATACTGTTTAGTTTCATTAATCACCATTAATTGTTCAGAGTGCTTTTCCAAAGTCATTAGACTGAGATCCTCCAGCTCGCCTAGCAATACTTTCAATTAATCAACGAAAAGAGTTCTTTGTATCACAACTAATAGGAGCTTGTTAATGGGCGATTAGCGGGGAGCACCCAGTTTTCTCTTCTTCACACAGTACAAGCATGCAGGGACAGGGGTGATTTATGCACAACCAGAGTGGATCGTGTGAACTCCTTTTCAAAGTCGTGGGAATAATAAAAGACTTAACGGCTCATTTTACATTTAAGCCTTCCCGTAATTTAGGGGAGAAAGGAGTAGGTATCGATGGCGTGCATTATTCATGTTCAATGCTTTCTGCAGTCTTCACGCACGAAAGTTGGGCAGGAACAGAATAACATACTGAACGGAAAAGCAGAAATAGCCCCTGCTTACCATCTTGGAATTTTCTTCCATAAATGTGAGACACATCTTTTGAATCCTGTGTCCACCATGGATCAATTCTCCATTCTGCTTGGTTCTCTGAGTTTACTCTAGTGGAGATTATAACTGGTGAATTTCACGGGGACGCCAGATATTAAGTAAGACAGTCAGGCGGACAAGGGAGGGACTGCTCGGATCATGTGTCAGTCATCTGGGGACACTTACTGGAAACAAACCAATGGGTGGCCATATGGAGGGTGACCTGCACAGTGAAGTCATTGAGCTCCCAGGTTCTGGAAGGAAGACTCAGAATCTAAACAGAATTCCTCCTCCCCTCACCATGGGGAAGTTGTTAACTTCCCTATGCCTCGGTTTCTTTATTAAGATTTTATTTTTTTAGAACTTTATTTTTTTAGGACTCTAGGTTCATGGCAAAATTGAGGGGAAGGGACAGAGATTTCCTATATACGCTCTGCCCCCATATAGGCACAGCCTCACCCGGTATCAACATACCCCCCACCCCGATGGGACATTTGTGACAATTGATAAACCTACATTGACATGTCATCATCTTCCAAATCCATGGTTTGCTTTAGGGTTCATTCTTGGTTTACACATTCTATGAGTCTGGATAAGTGTTTAATGACATGCATCCATCATTATGGATTCATATGGCATATTTTCACTGCCGTAAAAATTCTCTGTGCTCTGCCCATTCATCCCTCTCTCCCTCGAACCCTGGCAACTCCTGACTTTTTCTGTCCGCACAGTTTTGCCTTTTCCCAGATGCCATGTGGTTCGAAGCACATCTATACAGCCTTTCCGGATTGACTTCTTTCACTTAGTAATATGCATTTCCGTTTTTCCATGTCTTTTCATGGCTTGATAGCTCATTTCCTTTTCACACTGAATAATATTCCATTGTCTGGATGGACCACAATTTCTTTATTCATGTTGCTTCTGGGCGTGGAGCTTTCTGTTTTCGAAGGCTATCAATTTTGATTCAATTTGTTTAGTAGATACAAGCCTATTCAGATGGTTTGTTTCATCTTGTTTCAGTTTTGGCAAATTGTGTCTTTCCAGAAATTGATTCATCTCAGTTACCAGACTCATCAGTAGACAATTATTTACAGCATTCCTTTATTATCCTTTTAATTTCCATGGGGTCTGTAGTGATGTTCTCTCATTCTCTGATATCAGTAATTTGTGACTTCTCCCACTCTCTCTTTTTTTTTTAGCCTGGCTAGTGGCTGGTCAATTGTAATCAATCTTTTCAAAGAAACAGCTTTCAGTTTCAATGATTTTTCTCTATTGATTTCCTGATTTCTATCTCATTGATTTCTGTTCTAATTCTCATTATTTCTTTTTCTTTTGCCTACTTTGGATTTAATTTGCTCTTCTCTTTCTAGTTTCCTAAGGAGGGAACTTAGATTACTGTTCTTAGATCTTTTCTCTCTCCTAATATACACAGCCAATGCTATAAATTTCCCTCTGCTCCCGCTTTTGCTCTATCCCACCCACGTCAATGGTTTCATCTTCATTAAGTTCAAAATAGTTTTTAATTTCTCCTGAGGTTTCTTCTTTGACCCAGGTATTATTTGGAAGCATGTTGTTTAATGTGGGGGATTTGCCAATTATCTTTGTCATCGATTTCTACTTTAATTGCATTGTGGTCTCAGAGCAGACATTGGAACAAAATTGCCATTCTTTTAAATTTGTTCGTATGTGTTTTATGGCCCAGAATGTGGTGAATCTGGGTGAACGGTTCATGTGTGCCTGAGAAGAATGTGTTTTCATGCCTCAGTTGTTCCATCCATAAAATGGGGGTAAGAGTAACTCTTACCTCATCGAGTTGCTGGAACAATTATGTGGGATAATGCGTGCTCGTCTCCGTCTGTGTAGACCCGTCTGAACGGTGAGCCTACCCAGTCTGAACCTCATGGCCCTCATGCTTGTTTTTCCACCTGCTTAGGGCTACTCTTCCAGGTCTCTCCACGGCAGGAACTGTGGTTGCAACTGCTGCCCCAGATTTACATTTATTTATATTTGTCAACAGTTTTCAGTATCTGAGATGATAGTCTCAGTTGCCTTTTGTAGTCTCCGAACCACTAGAATCAACTTTTCTAAGGATGGGCACTATGTTTATCTCATGCATCTCAATGAACCCAGTGTCTAAAATTGTGTGGATTGGGGCACTGGATGGTTCAGTCAATTAAGCATCAGACTCATGGTTTTGGCTCAGGTCGTGATCTTAGGGTCGTGAGATCGAGCCCCATGTTGGGCTCCTCACTCACTGGAGAGTCTGCTCGAGATTCTCTCTCTTCCCCTCCCTCTGCTCCCCACCGCTTATGCTCCCTCTGTCTCTCTCTCCCTCAAATAAATAAATAAAATCTTTAAAATTGGGCAGGCACAAAGCAGGTTCTCAAAAAAAAAAAGTGCATGCATGTATCAGCAAATACAGTATCCCATTCGTGCTATTATGACACTAATCAGTAGACACAGGGCAAAATGTATAAGCACTTTGCTTATTGGCAGATGCAAAAAGGAGAAAGTTGTAACAAAGGAGGCCATGTATAGAGATTCTCCTAGCTTTTCCTTTGCTTTAATTCTTGGGAAACTTTTAAAAAATACTCCATTTTCTGCTGCTGTGTCAAAACTCTTTCCTCTCGCCAGGCTTGCCTTGGCTCCCTGCACAATTCCTCACCCGCTACTCTCACCCAGCGTGGGGGCCCATAGGGTTAAGAGCCCAGGGGACAGGGGAGAACATCAGGGGGGCAAATATGAGGAGTGACTAGCTCAGACTGTCTTTGTCTCTGTGCTTAATGAAGGCAGAAGGGAAGGCTACTAATGGACAATGGTGGGTTGGGGTCTTCATTCCGAAACCTTTGTTTTATAACAGAATTATTGATAATCGGATAACTGATAACAGAGGTAAGAGCATCAGCAGGTGCCGATACACTGATGGAGAGGTTTCTCTGTGCCGGGCCCAGTGCTGTGTCTCCCATTTGCCTCCTGTGTATCTCATTTGCCTCCCAGCGACTCAAGGAGGTAGGTCCCATCATTATTTCCATGGTAGAGTTGAAGACACTGAGACTCACAAAGTCTGCGATTTATCCAAGGTCATGTACCTGATGACGGTCAAGGTCAGGGCTTAAATTCAGGCAGGCTGAGCCCAGAGGCATCACATTTAACCATGCAGAGTATTCAGCGATGGTAAATATACTTCGATATAAATGCGAAAAAAAAATAAAATGACATAAAAAAGGGTATTCAGGGAGAAGATATTCGCAAATGACATGTCAGATGAAGGCCTAGTATCGAAAATCTATAAAGAACTTATCAAACTCAACACCCGAAAAACAAAAAATCCGGTTAAAAATTGGGCAAAAGACATGCACAGACATTCCTCCAGAGAAGACATCTAGAGGGTCAACAGACACGTGAAAAAATGCTCAACATCACTGGACATCAGGGAAATACAAATCAAAACCTCAATGAGATACCACCTCACACCAGTCAGAATGGCGAAAATTAATGAGACAGGAAACGACAGATGGTGGCAAGGATGCGGAGAAAGGGGAACCCTCCTACACTGCTGGTGGGAATGCAAGCTGGTGCAGCCGCTCTGGAAAACAGCATGGAGGGTCCTCAAAGAGTTAAAAATAGAGCTCCCCTACGACCCAGCAATTGTGCTACTAGGTATTTGTCCAAAGGATATAAACATAGTGATTTGAAGGGGCACATGCACCCCAGTGTTTGTAGTAGCAATGTCCACAATCGCCAAGCAATGGAAAGAGCCCAGATGTCCATCAACAGATGAATGGATAAAGTAGAGGTGGTGGTATATATATGCACACATATATATGTATGCATATGTGTATATATATACACACACACATATATATGCACACACATATATACCATACATACATATATGTACCATACATACATAAGTGTGTGTGTCTACAATGGAATACTACTCAGCCATCAAAAAGAATGAAATCTTGCCATTTGCAACAGGTCGTGGATGGAACTAGAGGGTGTTATGCTCAGCGAAATAAGTCAGAGAAAGACAATTATCATATGACCTCACTCATATATGGGATGTAAGAAACAAAACAGATGAGCATAGGGTAAGGGAAGGAAAAATAAAAGAAGATGAAAACAGAGAGGGAGGCAAAACATAAGGGACTCTCAACTCTAGGAAACAAACTGAGGATTGCTGGAGGGGAGGTAGGTAGAGAATGGGGTAACTGGGTGATGGATATTAAGGAGGGCATGTGATGTAATGAGCACTGAGTGTTATAGGCAACTGATGAATCACTAAATAACCCTGAAACTAATAATACGCTATATGTTAACTACATTGAATTTAAATAAAACATTTTTAAAAAGAATGGTCAATAGAAAGACGCTGGTTCTTTCATATTGAGTAAATAAAATAAACTGAGTAAGTAAAATGACTTATGTAAGAAGGATGTATGAAAACATATATGTGGGTATTTTGTTTTGTTTTATTTTTATTAAGGTTAGGTATGAGAAACTTACATTCCTGCCAGGGCTAGGTAGGATAATCAAATTGGCCAGATTTACAGAAACAGTGGAGAATGTGGGATTGAAAGGAGCTCAACTCCTGTCCAAAGGTATGACATGCTCCTTTTGTTTTCTTAATAGCTTTCAGGCACAAATGGAGTACCACTGCACACATATATCCTCTTTTTGTTTCCCAAGAGAAAGCAGAAACCCATAATTTGATACGAAATTCCCACCCCACTCCCATTTTAAAGACAACTAACTTAAGTCAACACTTTTTGTGAAATGGAACAGACCCACACTACAAGAAGCAAAGGGATCGAGGAACGTATTTGGGGGGCAAACACAGCCTGCAACTATCAGTTTAAATCTCTCGATTCGGGGTTTGGTTTAGGAATTGATCTCTACTGAATTTTTCTGGGGGAATTACCTGTTTTCCTTGTGCATGGAGGGAAGCGGGGGCTTTGCCTCTGAGCATGATCAGAAATCTGCCTGATCGGAGGCCGCAAGACCTGCTCTTGATATTTACCAAGTGGACTTCACGTCTAAGCTTAGTGGCCTGGAAGAATGGGCCGACATAACCAACCATGGGAAACAATGCTTACAACGTCCCCAAACATCAAGAATGGCGGCCACCATCCAAGACCAAAGATATCTCTCCAATTTCCACTAATGTCTCAGCTCCGGGAGGAACCGAAGGCTGCCGCTAGCAGAAATGTCACTGCGACCCTTCCTCCTGCCCGGCTCCTAAGCCCCCTCGCGGCCATGGGGTGAAGAGAAGCCAGTGAGAGTCACACATGCCAAGGGGGTGCTGGGCTCCATGCTGGACGATCGCCATCTGGCCAGGTTTTAATATGGCACGTGCTGTCTCCCAACACTAAATAGACTGTCGGAAATGTGTTTGGCAATACAACAGAATGAAAGTCGAGCTAGACTTACAGATAAATCGATTTTTCCGTAAGCAGGAAGGAAGCAATTTAGTGTTTCTTTAACTGAAGGTACTGCTCTCCTCTGCCAGTGCGAGGACATGATAAACAGACCCAGAAAATAGAACTTATGCCGTTTTATCGCAGAGACAATGAGTCCAAGCGAGGGCCAGGATCTTCTCAGGGAACAAGAATCAGGAATCGATGCCGCAGAGAAACATTCTCAGCAACCGATAGATTTCTATTGAGTTTGAATAGAACTGCACGCTCTTGCTTTGCCTTGGAATTCAATGTGGTTGTTACCATTGCTTTTTAGATCGGCTATAAAGAGTTAAATGTCACAATGGCAGGGGTGATAGCTACTTTGCAAACTAGCATGTACTCACTACCCAGCGCCTCGCTCGCGTGGGGAATGTTCTGGGTACCAAGACTTAGAATTCCTAGGTGTCTCGGTGTTTTTTTAAAGATGATGCAACTCAGATCATACGTATGGAGATTCAATGTCATGTGTTCCCATCTTCCATAAATCTAAGATCAAACACTTCCTCTAGATGACCAACGAAGCTATAAGACCTCATCGGGGTCCCCCCGGGGGTGGGGGGGCATGCGCCTCTGTTGGGACACGAGGGGATTCTCGGTGGCACCAACCCCATGGTTCAACTACATTCAACCACATGGCAAGAAGCTCCCCTTTGGTCCCTCCGTGCAAAAAGCAGATGGTTTCTTTGTTAAGGATATATTGTAATACTTTCTAGACTCTCTACTTAACAAAGGGAATGAATATCTCAGGAATGGGTACCTAGCCGAAATTCCATATAACGACCATTCTTTTCTACTATATTGAGCGTATATTTGCCAGACATAGTGACGTCTCCATTTATATTTCAAGGAGGACACACGTTTATAATCCAGCGACCTCCTTTCTGCCTTTGCCCCCAACCTCCCTCCCCTCTCCTGCCCCCTCCTCAGCGCGTGAACAACCAGGATCTCCAGCTTGTCTCGAAATTATAGCTGCGGGCAGAGGCTGGAAGGACTCGTTAGCCGTTTAATGAGGAATCATAGATGGCCAGATGCCCTTTTCGCTTATGGTGGGCACCACGTCGTGAGAGGAGACTGTGATCGTTACCACGCAGCCTGTGGCTTCGCCGACCTTAGTCTGTGACTTCGACACTGTATACGTGACCTGACTTCGCTTGTGGGTCCCCGGGCAGCCTGTTCCACGTCCTGGCTTTCTCCCTTCGGGTGTGTGTGCAATCTCCTGAGGACTCAGAGCGACCCGTATCTAAAAGGCAAATACAAATGTGCGTTTTCCCCATCACTCTCTCTGCCGCTCTTTCCGCTCGGAAGGTTTCCCTTTGGTGTTCTTTAACTGACGTGGTGGGGATCCCCCCAAGGGATCAGTTCAACTGTGCTACCTTCACTACTTCTCTTGTCATCTGGGGCGCGGTGACAGCACGTGCAGGGTCCCTTCGGAGCCCCTCCCTGCTCCCAGACTCCAGGCTCCAAGTCCGGCTCCCCCGACACCGCCAGCCTCTCTCGGGGCTGCAGGCAGGGCTCTGCACTGCCCTCCCTCCCCTGGCTGCCCGCGCGATCAGAAGTTATATTCTAAGTTGGAGTTGTATTATTTCCTTGGGCTCCAATCGGGAAAGCAGGGCTCTGACCGTGTGCCTTAAAATACCCCAAACGTATCTGATGCTCCCAGTGTTTCCTGCCGGAGGGACAATGGAAAGACAATACAGGGAAGGGTCTCGTTTTTCAGGGGCCCCTCACCCTTAATGCTCGCCTTATTTCCATCCCGCCTGACCCTTCAGAGGGTCTTTTATTTTTGGGGTGGATTGTGAGTGTGTGTACGTGTGTGCGCGAGCAGAGTGACGTCCTCGAAGTCATCTGCTGTGTTCCAAATTGTCACAGATGAGCCCCGTGTTGTCACAGATGAGCCCCTTCTAGTCCCCAGGAGAGCCTTGGATTGCAAAAACTCAAACACCGGAAAAACGCTCCTAGTTTTTCTCTTTCTGCTGACGTCACGTTGCCTCTTCCACTCTCAATTTTCTTCTACAAATAAGAAAATACCTCAATGATGCTGTCTCTATGGCTAAAGGAGCCTTCTATCCTTTGGGGGTGTAGTAGACGACCTTCTCTATGACCTTCAGCGTCATTTGCCATTTGGGCTTGTTCAAAAACGTTTTCATCGGGGCCGTCTCTTCTGCTTCTTGGAATGAAAGCATTTCCAAGAAATCCCTCACCACCTGGTGTATCCTGTCCCTATTGTTAAAAAAAAAGGGGGGGCTTTAATAAATAAAATCTTTAAAAAAAGGGGGGGTCTTTAAGTAGGTTGCCTCGCCAGGTGTGACTTGATACTCCACATTTTTATTTCCTCTGACTCTTTCTTAGGTCAATAGACCCGTAATTGTTCTTTTCTCTCCTTTTTTTTTTTCTTTCTGCATTTCGCCTGCTCAGTCTGCATTGTCTCGGCTCTCATTTCTTCCCCTTACGTGATAGGAAATTTTCGCAGAAAGCAAAAGTTGAACTTAAACCCGGGAGCGTTTAAGCCCGGACTCACGGTGTTGTTGTTTCCCCAAGCAGCGGGCCCCGTCTGGCGGATCAGGAAACGGGGCACAGCAAGGCATGGGTGGGGGGCTCCAAGAACCTGGAGTAGCCGATCGGCCCCTCCCAGAGTTAGGGGGCCAGGGACGTAGGGTCCACAGTGACCAGGGCTGAAGCTCCATCGGAATACCCTTTGGGATGCCATGTGGGGAAACTCTTAGGGGCTTAACACATTCAGGCATCTTGGAGGCAGACTTCTAGAGCAAATACTAAGTAGACACCCAATATTCCTGTATATCTGCTCTAGCAGCTCTGAAGGACATTTCTTAAGGATTGTTTATTACATTTATTTGCCTCTTACTCATAACCAAGTGGCATCCCTCACGCAGACAGCGAGCTTCTTGCTATCAGGGAGTGGGAAGGGTTCTTCTTACTCCGTCATCCCTGCACTCGTGAACACAGTCTCGGGGGCCGGCATCCGGGAACCATGGAAAACAGAGAGGGCAGAAGCCGAGGGCCTGGTGATGCTGGTGACGCAACACTGGGGGTTTGAAGGGATCATGAGCCACCGTGGGCTGGGGAGGTGGCGGCCTGGGCTGCTCTCTGGGCTGCGATGGCAATGATGCGAAACGGGGTCTGGGCAGCAGGCTCCCCGGGCATCCCCAGGCTTCGGAGGATTGAATCAAAGCAGAGGTGGCACCGGGGTCCATGCCGTTGGGCAGCACGATGGCTGACTTCAACCGACATGGCCTTGAACACCAGCCCCGTCCCCTGGCGATTCAGGCCAGTGCGTCAAGACGGCAAACGTGTTTTCAAAGCCTGTTGGTGAGAAATGCTTTCGGGGTACATCCCTTCCCCAAGTCTGTGACTCTTGCATTATTTTTCCGCGGCTCTCAACAAAGAGCACCTCTGCCCTCATTTTTTATCTAGAATGCCGGCAAGTCTTTTTTTTTTTTTTCTTCTCCAGCCCAATTAATGTAGCTTGGAGCATTTATCTTTTCATTAAGGAGGCAGTTTTCATAAATATTCATCAATCCCAAGCCAGTTTTGAGGGTCAGTAGGCCAGGTGCCAGGAAGGAAGAACACGATGGTTTTCCCTTCCCTGGAGTGAGCAGACTTTCATGTCTCCGTACGCAGCTCTCCCTACTTAGGAAAATTCAGTAAGAATTGACTGGGGGCCCATACGGGAGGGGTGGGCGTGCTCCCCGAGGGGACAGATGGGAGTGTAGCTTGTCTCATCCCTGATCATCTTTTCACCTCTCTACCGACCCACCTGTGGCCCACGCAGAGCTACAGTCTATCCACACCCATTTATCATAGGTTTACATTTAAAGGACTATAGGTATATAATCACAGAAATATGTGGTTATCAGCGTAATGTCAGAGAGAAGAAATGCAAAGGGCTGAGTGAGCGAGAGCTTTAGAAGTCTATAAAACAACACGTAAGCCGTGATCTCTTCTTGAGGGGCAGAGTTATGGTGAACCTGCCCTCTTTTTATGTATCGTTTATGACGGCAAGGATAAGCTAGGTGATGCCACAGTCAAAATATTGCCAAAACATCGATACCTGCTACCATCAAATTGCATAATTCTTACTCTGCGTAGTCGTTGGGAGTGGGCTGTGGCTTTTCCCCGCATCTTCTTCCTGTGGGGAACCAGCTGATGGAGGATTATCTCCCAGGAGCGTTGCTGGCCATCGTGCCAATGGAGCAGACTCTCCAACGAGCAGGGATCCTGACATAGGGCTCCATCCCAGGACCCTGAGCTGAAGGCAGATGCTTAACCAACAGAGCCACCCAGGTGCCCCTGAAATGAAACACTCTTATTCTGAGATGAATAATCTATAATCCAAGTTGATAGTTTCATTTTCTACCAGAGTCATCATAGGAGCAGAGGGATTATTATTTCTCCTCAATGCTCCCGTGGAATCACACCCAGTCTGTGTGCTCCTGGGATGTGTGCAAATCATCAAAGAGGAGAGAAATCAAAAATAAAACCCTCTAGCTTCCACGGGCTGGGCTTTCCATCCCTCAGTGGTGAGCATGGCGGCCGCATCCCCGTCTCACTCCCGACCTCTCCAAGGGGACCACACCGAAGCCATATCCAGCCTCTTTCTTCATCAGAGAAGATATTTCAGAATCACATGGATGGGAAAACCAAACGGGGCCAACTCGTCACATGTGATCGATTGGGACGGTCCCCGATGTTCGGTGTGAATTGGCGAGCCCATGGTTTATAATCAAGGGAGGCTGAGTTTCTCCTTTGATCTAGAAAAGACACCAGAAGGAGGAAATAAGACCCAAATAGCAGTTCAGGCAGAGACTTCGATTTAATTGGTGTTACTAGTTTGAAAGGTGCAGTGGAGTGGAATAAGCAGAGGGTTTTTGCACTGCCTGGATTCAGATCTTCCCTGCACGGGTGCAGATGTGGAGTCAGTATTGCCTACTAGCAAATTGCAGCTGCTGCAAGTGGTCCCATGGGTCACGAGTCTCCCTACTCTGAGCTGCCCCCTGAGGGACCAGAAAGAACGATGGAGACATTTGAAGGTTAGGGGAGTTCAGTGTTGAGGGGCTTTATTTGAGCCAATGGAGCAAAGAAAGTCTGGGATGTTGAACATACGTAGAGAAAGAAGTCAGAAGTTTGAACAGATTCGGCGTTCTGCTAATGAAGTTTGCCTACAAATGCTTGGTTTTAACCAACAGAATGGGAGAAGATATTCACAAATGACATATCAGATAAAGGGCTAGTATCCAAAATCTATAAAGAACTTCTCAAACTCAACACCCAAAGAACAAATAATCCGATCAAGAAATGGGCAGAAGATATGAACAGACATTTCTGCAAAGAGGACATTCAAATGGCCAACAGACACATGAAAAAGTGCTCAACATCACTCGGCATCAGAGAAATACA
>CM052889.1:77472786-77515814 GCA_028534135.1 Potos flavus | reverse complement strand
GCAATTATCATATGATCTCTCTGATATGAAGAATTCGAGAGGCAGGGTGGGGCATTGTGGGGGGTGGGAGAGGGAAATGAAACAGGATGGGATCAGGAAGGAGACAAACCATAAGAGACTCCTAAACTCATGAAACAAACTGAGGGTGGCTGGGAGGTAGGGGGTAGGGATAGGGTGGCTGGGTTATGGACGTTGAGGATAGTATGTGCTATGGTAAGTGCTGTGAAATGTGTAAGCCTGAGGATCCACAGACATGTACCCTGGGGCAAATAATACATTATGTGTTAATTAAAAAATAAAAAATAATAAAAAAAATTAAAAAAAAACAAACAAACAGATGAGGGTCTTTGGAACTAGGATATTACATTTTCTGAGACACTGCCTTCTCCCACGTCTGTTGAACATACTCCCTATAGTATTAATAACACGACTCCTGGTTTTTTTCTTCACCCAGCTAAAGGCTGACTTTTGCTAAATGGATACAGAAGACTCTTGTGGCGAACCACTGAAATCAGCATAAATCAAATTGCAGTGTATTTTTAGATCGCAAATATACTATTAGTTACTCTAGTATTTAAACCAGTTGGCAAACGTGAAATTCAAACTTTTTTTTTTTTTTTTTTTTTGGCTAAAGGACAAATGGGAATGTATTGGATAGGGGTTGGAAGGGCTGGGGAGAGGGCCCTGACAATCCAGATAGCAGATAGATGGTCAAAGTCCGTGCCTTGTATAATGAACGCACTTTCCAATCGCAGGACTAACATCATGATGTGTTTTGTCTCTGTTAGCTCTCGCCGTGGCAATGCTGCGTAGTAAGTAACCCCCAATATATTAACTGCAAACGATAACCATTTATTATTATTCAGAGGACTCTGCGTAAACCAGGAAGTTATGCTGACCTTGACTGGTTTTAGCTTAGTGGGTTTGTGATGTGGGTTTGGGGTTGTTTTGGTTTTTGTTTTTTCCTCCAGTTGGCGGGGGCCAATGTTGGATGAACTCAGCCGGGAATTCTGGCTGAGCCCTGCGTGGCCTCTTGTCCTGAGCTGGCTGGCCCAGGCTCACTCTCGTGCTGGACGCGATGTTCTAGAAGGAGAACAGAAGCAGGCTGGACTCAGAAATGGCATGTCGCCGCCCGGCCAAGTAGACGGCAGCAAGTCGCGAGGCCGCACAAGATTTAAGGTTGAAGGGGTTGGAAAATGCTGATTGACTGAGGGTTTCTGGGGGGCGGGGGGCGCATTACATTGTCCACCTTGCAGTCTCCTTGCGGCTTTCAGCAGCTAGAGAGAAGGAGGAGAGGACAGACGTGCTCTCGGGCTAGCCGGCAGGTGGCAGGACCTACTGCTCTGTCTGTCTGGAGACCTCCTTTGCTGGAACTGCTTCCATTCATCTCATTCTTCAGCTCAGCCATAGATTCCTCAAGAAGCCTTTCCTAAGCCCTTACATCAGATCTATGCCCCTGCTGCACGGTCCTGGGATTTTGTGTACCTCCCACCAGCACGTTCCTTACCCTGCCATTCAGCAATCTGTTCACTGATCTCATTCCTCACCCAGACCTAAGCTGATCGGAGGCTGCATTTTGCTCATCTTGTTTACAACAGAGTCCCCCAGTGCCTGGAACATCATATGTACTCAGCACATCGCTGCCGTCTTCTAAATAGCTTGTAACCGTGTCTTTAAACACAATATAAGCCTGATTTTATGATAAGGCTGGGTTAGATTTCCCACTGGATCCTCAACAAATAGCTCACATTTCCGCAGAGCCACCCGGCCGTGGAGACGCGTGACCTTCGGAAGGAGCGTTCCCCATCGGGCAAGTGCAAACATCGCCCTTCCGGTGGTTCAGACGGAAACCACAGAGAAGCCGCGGAAATGAAGTCGTAATAAGAGAGAGCTTTTCAGCCGAATAATTGGATTTCCAAACATATGCATATTTTATGCCTCCTCGTGTTAAATCATTCCTGGAGGATGTGTTGTTGATAAATAAAATAGAGTCTGACAACAATGAGCAGACACGTCATGATTTTCTCTTTCACACTTGGTTAGGTAAAGAGTTTGCCATCACGGGCTGTCAACAGTAAGTGATGACAGTTACTAGGGGCAAAGATGTGTGAGCGTTCAGAGCAGGCAGGGAACCTCAGACCCCGAACCTGAGCTCTGCAATCAGAGTCGCTGTTGGCCACCGCTCCGTCCCCACCGTCTACCGAGGGATTCAGGAATCTAACGAGCGAGAAGATTCTCTCCTTCGGGAGCTACCCCAGCCTGCTTCCTGGACTGGCCTTCCACGATGGTCACACGCAACGCTCTCCCAGCCCCGAGTCTTCCCCAGGGGCAAAAACTCAAGCACAAGCTGGCCAGGAGGGGAGCATCTCAGGCTTGTACTTCATAGGAGGAAAGGACTGCATGGTGGGGGTGGACAGGTGCAGGGTGACCCTGCTGTCACTCACCTGTGCCACCAAGACAGCCCTTCTCCTCTTGCCTCCTGCCTTCAGTCTGAGCAGAAGTGGAGGGTGTATTCGGACAAGACTCTGCCAGTGCCCGCAACGCCCCCCTGCATCCTGGAGGGCGGGAGGTCCATCGCTTCCTACTGCCCACACCCAGCCCTTAGCAGCTTCTGGAAATGTGTTTTTTTACCCCGTTCTGGGCTATCATCCGCTCCCTGGTGGTTGGCCACGCCGGAAGCTGTCCACGCCGGAAGCCATCCACGCCATCGAGGCTCCGTGGCCCTGAATGGGTTTCAGGACGTAGAATGGTCCAGCCATGTCACCTCGCCGGTCGGTCAGACGGAAGTCGTGTTTGTTTCTTCATTGGCCTTTTGTTAATCACGAGGTCGAGGGCAGTGCTTTTTCCAGCTTTCCATATTCCAGGCAAAGCACGATTTTTTTGTCTCTCCGAAAGGAATTAAAAACACGAGTGAGATCTGAGCCCCAGCAAGCGTGAACGTGAATTGTTGGGGATTAATTGGAGCCACGATCATTTTCAATCCGACCGAAACGCAACGCAAAGGCAGAGCCCCGAGTGAATAGCCCATCTCTGTCTGACAGATGGACACTTTTCCATTCCAAATTTATATCTCTCGCTCCTGGAGAAAACATATTTTTGAATATTTTTGAATATTTTTAAACTTAAAAGCATTTTTAATATGCAACAAATTTTAGAAAAACCTGGACAATGAAGATTAGAAAAAAAATTTTAATTATTAAAATCCGACCTTCCCAGGGGCGCCTGGCGGTCTCCGTTGATGGAGCACGTGCCTCTTGATCTCCAGGGTTCTGGGTTCGAGCCCCACGTTGGGTGTAGAGAATACTTAAAAATAAAATATTAAAAAAAAAAAATCCTTGGGGTGCCTGGGTGGTTCAGTGGGTTAAAGCCTCTGCCCTCGGCTCAGGTCATGATCTCAGGGTCCTGGGATCGAGCCCCGCATGGGCTCTCTGCTCAGCAGGGAGCCTGCTTCCCCGTCTCTCTCTGCCTGCCTCTCTGCCTACTTGTGATCTCTCTCTCTGTCAAATAAATAAATAAAATCTTAAAAAAAAAATCCTACCTCCCCAAAGAAAAAAAAATCTATGAATAATTGGAGAATCTTCCCACATAGCAGAAAACCTAAAAGTAAATGCTCATCTATGGTTTTCAGAATCCTCACGCAGTCCTCAATTTCTAACTAATTTGGTTCCAAACAGCATTTCCCAAATGACGTCACTCTTACAAAAACAGGACCATATAAGCAAAGTGTAATATAGGGAAACATGAAATTGGCTGACCTTTGTCTGACTTAACTACTGGTGAGTTCTAGGCTTGAATGTGCAGGGTGCATATATGTTTGAGCCTCAATGGCACACAGCTTTTGCTCCTCCTACTTACCCGAGAGAAACCACGCCCAGATTTAAACCTTGTAACTTGGGGGGCGGGGAGCTCTGTCTCTAAGCCAGCTCTAGGAGCCACTCGGGAGGTCTCGCAAGCCAGTCCACACTGCCTTTGGAATATGTCTCCCTATTGAAAACCCGATAATCGATTACCCAGTGGATTCCCCAGATCCTTTAAACCCAGAGAATGTGTTGTCATTGGAAGTGTTCTTGCTGCTCCTCCCACGATCGAGGCCGCCACAGATGCTCGTGGGCTGATGACACGTTATGCGGGCTGAGCTGCAGGACTGGGGTTTTAGGAAAGGCTTGAGACCACCGATCCACTTTGCTTTCCCGAAGAGGAAGCACTTCGCTGCACACACAAAATCCTTTCCCTTGGGAAAAAAGACAAGCAGGGAACTGCAACTTCCATCAATTAAACCATGACCTCCTTTCTGTCGTTTGCACTTTCTCGTCCTTAATGATGGCTTTTTAACGAAGCTGCCGATGGATAAGTACTTTGATGGCTCCGTCGTCTTTTTTGCACGACTTGGAAAAGTTCTAATAAGGAATATAACCGCCACCGACGGGAGACCCGATGAACAAAGGGCATGCGTTTTATTTTCACTTTAACAAAAAAAGGTACATCCAAGCGGAGCCCTTCTGAAAATTTTGAGCCAGGAAATTACGGTTCTACATTTTGGTCTTGTAAAATTTTTGTCGGTCAGATCCAGAGCCATCATTATGATGAAAGTTACTGTTCTTGAAAAAAGAAAAAAGATGAAATTTCATATCTGTCTACGTAACATTCATGCATAAGCACACAACACACGTGTCCTAAATGTACACATCGACCGTGTAAATGCACGGTGACGTATTGTTCCCGCTGTCTTTGCAAGTTCTAAGACCAAAGTTGATCCAGTCATGCAACTGGTCAATACCCCTGGGGACTGCCTAGAGGCCAGCCACATAGTCACGTTGCCGGATACATGATAGAAAAGGCAAAAGCCCTTTCTCTGTGTCACCTCCAGTCACTAATGATGGGGTGCGGCTGGATTTGGGGGGGCATGAAGAGAGCACAAAGCAGACGATAAAGGCTGTTCGGATGGCAAGAAGGGGCAGGGTTACTATCAGTAGCCATAAATAATCGTGACACAGCGTGATGGGGGCCGTGACAATGATGATGGTACCCTTCATATGGAAGGTTGTCCAGCACCTGCCTCTCTCCCCGTCCCGCCCCCAGTCACAGAGGACAAGATGCTTTCTGCCCAGCAATGTCGGGCTGTATCAGGGACCGACTTTGGTCACTGGACTGTGGACGGGGATTCAGGGAGCCAGTGAGAGGGTCTGTCGAGTTTCTGCCAGCCCCCTCGGCTCCTGCACCCACCCCAAACCTGAGATGTGGGCTGCTGGGACACTGTCTCTGCACGAGGGGGCCATCCCACCTTTCCTAAGGACTCGTCTCCCCACCGCCTGCCCGTCTCTATCCATGTGAGGGCTGGAGGAAGGAAGCCAGAGAAAAGCCTTGTCTTTATCCATCCGCACAAGCTCAGCAGGATTCCTTATGATGTGAGTTCGATTCTATCCTTGTAGGAGGCTTCATTTATCCCAGGTGCATGTTAATGCCCCACAAATATTTACTCTGGACCTTTTCCGTGTCAGGCACAGAGGATGCGGGGTTAGGTGAGCGTGTGTTCATTCTTTATGATACTTACATTCTATAGGAGAACATTTCGACACACGAATGCCTACCCATGGCCTTTCTGAGTTAGTGAGTACAAAGTGGGTCCTGGGATTTTAAAACAATGCCAGTGTCAACTGTGTTTCATCACACGGTGATGTGCAGAAAACCACTACCCTGAAAGGCGCTATCCATGTAGATGCTTATGGTCAACCATCAACGCAAAAGACCCACAATTGTGTCCAGTTTAAAAAAAAAAAGACAAGTTTGCATCGGATGAAAATTACAGCTCTGCCTATCGATTCCACATGTTCCCAAGGAGGCCATCTCCTGGAATTGAAACTCACAGGGTTCGATACAAAGCGGGGGGCGATGGAGGTCTCTGTTTCAGCCGACAGTCCAATAGCACTTTCCCCTCTTTGACTGACTGACCATATTTTCTGACGCCCAGTCCCCGGAGCCCACGGTATTGAGAAGTTAATTAATAAGTGTTTTTAGATACACGTGTCGGATTCAAAAGCAGGACTCAGGATCTGTTCCATTTGTTCATGAGGCAAGGATTTGTTGAATACCGAAGTAGAACTCACCGCTGCTCACACATCTCTACCTCCCCCTCCTTCTGAGAACATGGGTGGGGGGGGGGGTCATTCAGATTGACCTGGTCGTCGTTCAGGGAGGCCGCGTGAATTGTTGGAGTGGATGGAAAATGAAAATGAAAGCTCAGATGGATAGACACTCAAGTTGTTCTAACCCCCGAGAGCTGGATTTTTTTTTTTTTTGCACAACCTGGTTCAACTTGATTGACCCCCACCTACACTCCATCGAACATTGTATTACATACAGAAAACACAAAAATAAACAAGACAGCCTCCACCCCAATGGTGCTAAAAACCTAAAGAAAATGCCTAGGGGCACCTGTGGGCTCAATCGGTTAAGCGCCCGATTCTTTGATTTTTGGCTCAGGTCATGATCTCCGGGTCGTGGGATTGAGCCCCGTGTCGGGCTCCTCGCTCAGCCTAGAATCTACTTGTCCCTCTCCCTCTGCTCCTTCCCTCCCTTCTTCCCCTCTCAAAGAAACAAACAAATAAATAAAATCTTTTCTAAAAATTTTAAAAATGGATGTTTGTGTGTCTGTGTGTGACTGATAGAAAGTCTATCAAAATGGCAAGAGTGGTTTTATCTTTGTGTCATGATTAAGTCAGGTCGTTAGTTTCTTCTTTGTATTGTCAGTGTCTTTCCCAAATTACCTTTAACAGAGATGCATTGCTTTTATGTTCGAAAGGAAGTCACGTATCCTGTATTAACATTGGTTTATTACTGTGCCTCCTACTTACCTGTGAGGTGTGAGATCTTTCCTGCTGGGACACACTCAAGCAGGGCACGGTTTGCACACTCATCTCTAGGGCTGGCTTGACAAATGAGGCTGTTCCCAGGAAAAATCCCATCCATCCGTGGCACCACCGGGCGTAAAGAGAAGCAAGGAATTCCCATAGCACTCGAAGGTCTGCAAGGGACCCGTGGTCCACATCTGGTGGGGACGCCGGGGGAGCAAACAGGGAAGTGACTCCCATGGCATTTCAGCCCTCTGTCCGAAACATCACAGAAGCGCAATTGGGGATTAGGCATTATTCGTCCACGTAGACGACTAAATGTGAACCCTTTGCAAAGGAAATTTATTTTTTTTAATGAATGGCAAATAGCGATCTGGTAGTTGGACTCTCTTTTAGCCCCTGGATTATGTCCCTACGTGTTAAAGGGTGGTTCTTACATGGCGGAAACCGCCAGATACCAGAGTTGAAACTTCGTTGGGTATGCATTCGTAGGAAGTGAAGGATATAGTTCTTTTTATGCGAATAATGCCAATTGATCATTCCAAAGGTCATTTTATAAATATAAGCTACCATTTATTCTTATGTGCAAATTGTGTAGGGGTAACAAAAGGGGATATTAAACTTGCCAATGGGGTTCTAAAGATTCTACAAACGCTTCTGACTTTCTTCTTCTTTTAAGTGATGAGTAGCCTAACAGAATTACCTATCTGACAACGGCTGGGTGAATTTGGTTAATCAAACTTAGTGCGTTTGTTCATATTTTTGAAAATAGAGTCACAGGTAGCTGGCTGATGGGCAATTCAATTTCCTAGATACAGCTGCTTTCATAAATAGTAATCCCACCCTCATTTAAAAGATGCTATATTATCTTCAGAATTGTTTCTGAATTCCAATCACATTTTGCTCAAATAAGATAAATAACGATGGATAACTTAGAAAGCAAATGAGACTACACATTAATAATCAAAAATGTTTAAGAGCTATGCAGCATGCAGAAGGGTAGCCCTATCTATAGAAGGCAGATTTTGTTTATAATACAGCTTTTTTGGGGGGAGGAGTACTTTTAGGTTAGGAGCATAGACATGGGATCATGGCTCCTAAGAATGAGCTCACGAAGTACATCCTCTCCTCCTCTGTCCGTGAGGTTTGATGTGTAAATTCTAAAACCACTGGGGCACCTGGGTAGCTCAGCTGGTTAAGCGTCTGCCTTCGGCTCAGGTCATAATCCCAGAGTCCTGGGATCGAGCCCCGCATCAGGCTCCCAGCTCAGCGAGAGAGCCTGCTTCTCCCTCTCCCCCCTGCTCATGTTCTCTGTCTCTCAAATAAATAAACGAAATCTTTAAAAAAAAATTTCCAAAGCATTTCCAATTACGGATTTGAGAAGGACTCGGCTGATTCCTTAGGTTTCATAATTTTTAAAATTATGGAATAAGGCACAGTGGTACTCATACTGTCATCCGGTCATAGGTGATGAGAAATAATTTTTGGATAATTACAATGTGTTAAGTCATTTATAAATGTCCTGAGTTCTTCTGACCCATAATTTGGAGGAATAGATCTTAGCTATACTACTCCCCTAGCAGCTCCTGAGGGGGTCCTCAGAAATCATGGTACCACCCTTTGAGACCCTAGGTTCCCCATACTTATAAAACAAATCCTTTCTACAATGTGACTAAGCTCCGACTGGCCCACAGTGCTGACTGCCTTGACAACCCATCCCTTATAAATTTCTTCCTTTCCCAGGTGCCCTCTCTACTCCCCTGCCAGCATTTTGTGATAATACCTCCCAAAGAAACTCTTTTCACTTAGACCCTCATTTCAGGGTCTGCTTCTTGGGCATGGCAACCTAAGACGTCATGGGGCTAGTTATGAGAACAGAGTTCCCCTAACTACCCCAGGTGAGGCGGAGATTGAAATTCAAATACGCAAATCACCATCTAAAAAATTATCTCCCTAATAGCTAAACAATTGAACTTTAACTCTTCACACTTTGATACATTCTTAGTTTTTATTAATAGCCTTTACAAGTGGTTGCCTGCCTTACCGTGGAAAATGGCGGTCCTTAGTACCCATTGTTTGGTTGAACTAGCAAGAGCGCCTTATATAACCTTCTTAGAGGAGTAAGGATATAATAGAAACACTCAGACTCACCAAATTGGCCTCTCTTTGCTTCTCTCTCTCTCTAATCTTGTTAGAAGAATAAGAATAAAATAGAAACCTAGCCTCTCTCCCTGAAGAGAGAGGAGAAACAGAGGGGTGCAGAGAGAGAAAGTGAGAAGGAGAGATATAGATGTAAATATATAGATATACAGAGACGTAAAGTAGAGTTGAAGTCTATTGGTCTCTCTTCCCCAGCTGTGATCTTTCTCTGTGAGAGAACCACTATCCAGAATTTGATATTCTTCATTCCCAGAAGCTTTCTACTTAGCAGTTTGGGCGCTCGGGGTCATAAGGACTAGAAGCACCGTCAGTAATGTGAATTCATCGTATCCACAAAGCGGAGATTACAAACACAGAGTTACAAAAACCAGATGGAATGGATCTTAATATTTCATAAGGGGACTTAATCTATTTCATTACATTTTGTATTAGTTATTCTAATAAATCTTTTCTCATCAGCAGTTCTGACAAATTTAATAGACTTTATAAATAATTGGTCAATATCAACAGTGTCATAAATTCATTTCGACTTTGGAAAGAGTCCCGGTAGTTACTTTTGGGCTGTACTCTCGCAAACAATCCATAATTCACAATTAACCTTGGTTAAAAATGTGACAGGTATCTGATTCTGGCAAATGACAGGTTTTGCTTGGATGTGAAAAAAACAAGTTAAGTTCCCTGTAATTAGAGGTTTTGAGAATACTAATTTCAGTATATGTGAGCCCAGGGCCAGGAAATTGCTGAGAATACTGTTCAGGAAAAATGATCTATGGAGGAGAAAAACCCAAGTTCAGAGGAACAACTGAAATGTGAATCAGAAGCTGTAATTCTGGCGTTTATTTTACTAGCTTTTTTCGCCATCAGGTGTCGGGCAATATCAAGGGCACTGAGTGTTTATAGCCTTTCACCTGTGGGCGCACCTGTTCAGCAAATACAATGCGTCGGCTTGTCCTTAAGACGCGTTGATGTCTTTCTCTCGTCCACTCTGAAAAACAGTACCAATTAAGTTTTGACTTTTAATAAGCGCCTGACATCCACGTGAAAAAAGGTTCTGTTCCTTCTTGGAGCTCCGAGCCACTGATCGCAAGATCTATCTGACACCATAATATTACTTGAAATGTTCTAGTGAATAAGGCAACAAATTAACACTTAGGAAACCAAGGGAGAGATTGTAGCAGGTGACCCTTGAACAACGCAGGTCTGAACTGTGCTGATCCACTCACATGTAGATTTCTTTTCAATAAATACAGTCCAGGGCTGTAAATGTATTTTCTCTTCCTTTTTTTTTTTTTTAATAACATTTTAGGGGCACCTGGGTGGCTCAGTGGGTTAAAGCCTCTGCCTTCAGCTCAGGTCATGATCTCAGGGTCCTGGGATCGAGCCCCGCATCAGGCTCTCTGCTCAGCGGGGAGCCTGCTTCCCCCTCTCCCTCTGCCTGCCTCTCTGCTTGTGCACTCTCTCTCTCTGTCAAATAAATAAATAAAATCTTTAAAAAATAACATTTTTTATATTTCTAGCTTACATTATTGTAGGAATAAAGTATGTAATACACAGAAGATGAAAAATACGTCCTCATCAACTGTTTATATTATCCGTAAGGCTTCAACAGGAGGCTCTTAGTGGTTAAGTTTTTGGGGAGTCAAAAGTTACCCATGGATTTTTGACTGTGTGGGAGGGTAGGCACTCCAACTCCCATATGGTTCAAGAGTCAACCATATTTTATCATGTTTTTATTTCTAACTTAAAGGTCAAGTTAGATTTTTTTTTTTAACAGATTTTTCCCTTTCACAAGATAGAGAACTTTCTTGTAAACCAGTTTTAAGTTTTCCCAGCATTTTTAGGCAGATGTGAAAGCTTTAGGTGGAAACAGCAAGACTTCCATATCCATTTTGGAGCAAAAATGTTTAACCTTAAAATACAAAAACTACGTTCTAAATAATATTCTAATATTTTGGAATAAGATATTGAATTGCAAAATCGTAACTTTGGGGGGAAATTTTAAATATACATTTTTTTGAAAAGAATTAAGACCTCACTCCCAAGCAAGACCATAGGGTACTTCTTGCCGCGTGTCCTCATGGGCTCTGGGAAAACTTTGGGTTTACAAAGGTTTACTGACAAAAACAAGGTTGCAGAGATTTCACGGGTAGAACCGAGGTTATGTGGTCAAAACCTAGTGAGAACACTGAAAATCAACTGAGTTATCTTCTGAAGATGTGTATCATTTTGCTATACATTGTCTGCTTTCAAACATTTTAGAGTACCCAAGGACACATCCCCCCTAGTTTTTCCAGGCAATGTCACCACACAGCTCCAGAAAACTCTACTGTATTATCATAATTTTATTTTTCTGATCTCACAGTCTCCCTCCTGGGGTTTCCTAACACCCTCAAGGGTTTCCACTTGGGGAAGTGCTTTTTCAGAACATACAGCTGAGGGGATGTGAATAAGTAAAAATGCTACCTTCCATTTACAGTTGACCCTTGACCTTGCACGCCCCGGCCCACCTCCCCCGCACCTACCGAAAATCCACGTATGACATTCGATTTCAGCAAAACATCGCTGCGCGTAGCCTACTGATGGGTAACCTTGCTCGTAACACATACAGTCGATTAACACGTATTTTGTGTGTCTGTGTATTATATGCTGGAGCCTTACAATAAAGTAAGCCAGAGAAAAGAAAATGTCATGAAGAAAATCGTAAGAAAGAGACAATGCATCTACTGTACCGTATTGATCAAGAAAATAGCTGCGTAGAAGGAGACCCACACAGTTCACATCCACGTTGCTCTAGGGTCAAGTGTACATGATTTCTGTACACGTTTGTGTCACATCCAACAACTCACTCGATTCCTACAACATTCCTGTATTCCTGTGAATATTCCGGGCAGAGATCATAAACTCCTTCCTAGGTGTGAAAAGCGAAGTCCCATAGTTTGCCAGAGTTCGCACCCCTAGTAAGTGTCTACATCAAGACATGCCCCAGATTTTCAGATCCAATGTTCCTTCCACGTGCTGTTTCTCTTCCCAACATTTATCGCATCCGGGTAGATGTTAAATATGCATACGTGATGTCAGATCTCAGAATCAGAGCAGAAATAAAACCGGAAGACCCAATTAAGAAGACATTGAAGCCACATAAAAATGTAAGCAGCCGAGTTAGACGAGAATTCTCTTTTCTCCTGACTTGAAGAGACCCATCATTCCTTCCCCTAACCTCTCTCAGAGCTAATTGATAGTCTCCCGAGTTGTAAAAGATTTCAAGCCTGTCTTTCCTCCCCCTGCAGCCCTCCCCATCATCCCGCCCCTGCCATGACCCACATGCATTCTACCTGCCGCATTTTCTAGAAAATATGTTCATGGGTCCTGCATAATTATTCCCATATCAGCTTATGCCTTCCTCAGGTCTTAGAAACGTCAGCCAAGAGAGAATGAAATGCAAGGGAAAGATATATTAAGTAACCTCCTTCCATGTCTGACCTTTGTCACCTTTATTCTCAAAGAATTATAAAAACAGAAAGCAAACATGTAATTCTTAGTCCAATGCAAATTCACTTCCTTTAACAAGAAATGGTTTAGAGAGAATATTTAAAAATGGTCACCCTTGGATTTACCATTTTTTGAAGTGAGTATCTCATAGGATGAGACCAACGCTGATGTATTTGGAGGAACTTTGTAAGCCATAACAATTGTTAGTAAAGCTCATGGTCAAGTGAAATATTATTGAGAGGCTTTCTGTAGATTTTTAAAGGGGTAAATAACTTCACAGAGGGCATGGGAATTACAGTCTCTACAATCTGAGAGCCCGTTCCCGAAACTGAAAAATTATATTGAACAAAATAAATCGTTATAATTGGATTGGACAAAAAAACGTTTGAAAGATAAGCTTCCTTTGAATAATGGGGATTATCGTCATGGTACGTCACGGCATCCGAAGTGTAAATTCTCCTTGAGGACATAGCAACGTGAAAGGCGAAGTCTCCAATAAAACAGGAGGGGTTGATCAAGCAACCTGTTAACTGCCCCCCCATAATGTGAGTTTATCACGTTTTCTATAGAAGAGTGATGCACAGGGGAGACCAAGGGAACTGCCAGACCTTGGATTACCTTGCAGAAACCTCTGCAGGCAGCAAGGAACATCTGGGCCAGTAAATAACCAGGAGGAAGTAAGTGGCTTTGTTGATGTGGAGAGATTTAAATGCGCATAAGGAGCTGCAAATAAGACAGGGAGGCACTGAAAGAATTTAAAGAAGGACAAGGTAATTAAAGTCAAGCGGAGTAGGAAAAATATGCCAAAGGCAGTGACTGGTCATATTTCCTGAAGAACTCTCCCCCCACCCCATGTGGCTACACAGCAAAATTCAAGTGAAATCCCTGGACGGGATTCTCTGAAAGGTAAATGAAGACTTTTCTAGAACTACATAGATGAGGAGGAAGAATTCCCCAGAAATGGAAGTGGGCAAGGATGTCTTAGGTTAAAACAAACAAACAAACAAATAAAATAAAAAATAAGAAAATAAAATAAAAAACAAAATATAAAAAATATAATAAATAAATATTTATATTTAAACAAATATTTTTATTTATTTAAATAAAAATAAAATTTTATTTTAATTTAAATGAAATATTTAAATTAAAATAAAATAATTTAAATAAATATATTTATTAAATAAAAATAAAAAAACAAAAAATAAAAATAAAGTAATAGAAATTGTGATAAGAAAACCCACTTCCTAATGATGTATCAGAACTAAGAGGTTTTGGGGTGCCTGGGTGGCTCACTGGGTTAAAGCCTCTGCCTTCGGCTCAGGTCATGATCTCAGGGTCCTGGGATCGAGCCCCGCATTGGGCTCCCTGCTCAGCAGGGAGCCTGCTTCTCCCCTATCTCTGCCTGCCTCTCTGCCTACTTGTGATCTCTCTCTCTCTGTCAAATAAATAAAATCTTAAAAAAAAAAAAAAAAAAGAACTAAGAGGTTTTTAAAAATCCCCTTAGAAGCCAACATAGACCCACTAGGTTTGCA
Source organism: Potos flavus (assembly GCA_028534135.1). Lineage (NCBI taxonomy): Eukaryota > Metazoa > Chordata > Mammalia > Carnivora > Procyonidae > Potos > Potos flavus. The sequence goes on along the minus strand of CM052889.1, from coordinate 77,501,785 downwards.
TTTACGCTCATGAACTGTAAGCTAAATAAAGTCATTTGGGTTCTCAGACCCATTCATTTGTACTTTACCCCAAATTGCAATGGAATTGGGTACTTGCACCGGGAATATTAATGGGCTCTCAGTACAGCCTAGCTGTGTACCAGGTGCTAGACGAACAAGGGAGAAGTCCTTCCCCTTTGGAATTTATATTCTAGGAAATTAATTTTCCCAGGCAAACGTTTCCAAGAACCAAATTTGCACATGGGGACTTGTTTCGAGAAAACATCCTGAGAGCGATAAAAAGTGACAGCGCGTGGTCGTGAGATTAGGAGGGAAAACTTTGTAAAAACCAAAGAAAAGAATTCAAGAAGGTTGCTTGTCCAAGGTCATGTCATAAAGGAACAAGCAGGATTAGAGCTTTCATTCCTGAGACATCAGTGCCTCCAACGCTTGGACCCAACCCTACAGCCGGGACTTACAGGGACGATCCTCAGCACAGAGCACATTTTGGAAGGACGTCCATAAAAATGGTTGAAATAACGTTTGGTTGCTGCAGGAGTCTATGAATGGTCGGAGTATAATAGAATCATGGGTGTTTAACCGTGATGGGTGCCATGGGTTTTCCCAGCTTCATCTGACCTCTGTTCCGCTCCCTCGGCTGCCCGGGCCGTCTATGTAAAGGGAACTACATTCCCATGGGAATGACCGCCATCCGCATGTGGCTTGATCAGTGAGTCAGGGGTACGGAGTCGGTACAGGGGTCGCCACACCTTGGCAGGCTCCTCGGCCAGTAGAAGCAAGATCCAGAGCGGCGGCTGGTAGGAGAATGAACACATGAACTCGACTGCATTTTGAGGACAGATTTTAGGAAAGGAAACCATAATTTCTCGGGCGGGATCCAAAGCCAGCCGTCGGGTCTTGACTCTAGCATCCAATGAGTGCCTGGATGTTCCCCAGGTTCTCCCAACACCAGAGGAAGGACAGTTGCGAGGGTGGCACAAAGGGGCTAAGGTCTTCACAGAACATAGTCTCAGACAAAAAACAATTCTGGTCGCTGGAGGACTCATTTGGAGAGATGGGCTTTCAGCGGCCAGTCCGTTGGAAATTTTGGTTAACAGTCTGAGTCAGAGAGATGCCACTTGGAAGACGAAGTTACTAGAAAGAGTTCCCCTTTCAACCCATGGCAAATTACAAAATGCTGTCTGATTGGCTGTATCACTTTTGCTGCTCTTGGAATCCAGAAAAGGGACCAAAGCTGACAAGGGTCTTCATGAGACCCTTAAGCATTCAGAGGAGGAGCATGATGGCCATCCCTGTGTGAGGACAGGTACAAGTGGCAGGGGCTCACAATCTGGACCCTGCTTGCTGTGGAAATTAGTCTCCTGTGCATGGCATCTCTCCAGACTCTCCTAACTCTCTTTCATTAGGGAGGTATATGGCAATCATTGCAAAATAAAAATAAAGATTTGGCTTCTCGATAAATTACAAATGATGACTCCTAAGACAGGAAAAGAAAGGAAAGCTTTAGGGGGAACAATGAGGTACATAGAGTAAAACAAAACAAGACTACGATTTTCAAATACTGGATACGGGATTCACACAAGTGGTTGGTTCATAATGTGCAAGACTGAATTAACTACAGCTAATTGGATACTTTTTTTTTCCCTTTGATCATTTCTTTCTTCTCCCTCTTTGTTCATTAAAGACTGCAAAGTGAAGAGTCAGGGAGAGGGAGGGAGGGAGGGAGGAAGGAAAGAAGGAAGGAACGAAGGAAGGAAAGGAAGGAAGAAAGAAGGAAGGGAGGGAGGGAGGGGAAGAGGGAGGAAGGGAGGGAGGGAAGGAAGAGAGGGAGGAGGGAAGGAAGAAAGGGGGGAAGGGAGGAAGGAAAGAAGGGAGGGAGGAAGGGAGGAAAGGAAGAGGGAAGGGAGGACAGGAAGAGGGAAGGAAGGAAGGAAGGGAGGGAGGGAGGAAGGAAGGACTTCCCTACAATATATTGCTTCCAATTTCATCAATAAAAAGTATATAATTTTTCGGTCATTTAATATGAATCTTGCAAGTCATAATAAAATTTGCCTTGTAAAGAATGTATCATTTTCTTTGAAGTTAGTGACAGCTAATAGGATGAAAATAGTAATAAACAGAAAAATGTGAAGAGAGTCAAGGTATATAATAATTATCTTAATTTACAAGCTGCAATAATTCTTTTGCTCACTGGGTGAGCTAAATATCAAAAGCACTCTCTTATTTCCCTGCTGGGTTGATGGCATACAGAAAATGAAAATATTACTTATTTTTAACAAGCTCATTAATCATGGTGCAGTGTTAACATGTTAAGACCTAGGGATTAGGTCTAGTTATCATTTCTTGGCACAAAATCCATTCAAGAAATAAATCTTTAGAATGAAAATGTACTTTATGAATACATTATGTATTTATTTGGACCTTTGGCCTCTGTTCCACAGGACTTCAGGGAGCCAAATTATGCAGGTGCCTTGATTGAAATGGATTGGGGGGGGGCAGGGCACAGAAGGGCACAAGGAATTATGCATCAGGCAAGTGTAGATGGAAAAAAATAAGTTAATATGTTTTTACATTCTTATTCTTGTTTCCCTCCCTCTCCATAAAAGCTGGTTTTATAAACACACTATACCTACAAGGAAAAAAATTGATTTTGTCACCATGAACCCTCGGCGTTGCATTTTTATGTATTTTATTGGCAATTAAGAGGCACTAAAAGCTGAGAATGCGTCATAACGGAACAATCAAGAAATGGGTAGTAATCGTATGGGGCAGAAAATAAATTAAAAGATGGCATTTTGCAACCCATTATAATGTTGCCTACACGATATTAAGTGATTCAGATAAAAATGTTTAATAGTGAATCAGCTTTGAGTAAAATGCGAAAGTTAATAGTCCCCCCCCTTCCCAAATACCACTACCATAAGAATATTGATTTTATTCTTAAGGCATACACCCGAGGGGCAAAGGAAAAACGATCTAGGTAGTAGAAACAACTCGTCGGAGGTGCTGACAGTGGGAAAGCTAACCCTACAGGGAGGGAAGGGATGGTGAGCCAAAGAGCGACGGGCTTCCCTGCGCAGCGCTGCACCCCTCCCCGGCCCCGCGCCCCCAGCCCGCGCCCCTCCCCGGATGCTGGCTCCTCTCCCAGGACAGCCCATCAGAGGCTGGGGCACAGCGCGCGTCCCTCCCTGCGCACCGTCCAGGGCGCCCTGAGCGCAGGCATCCCGGCCCTCTTCCAGCTCGGCTCTGGGAGGAGGATGGCGGCCACTCCAAGACCCTCCAAACAGGAGCCTGGAGGTTCCTGCTCTGAAGAATCTGGCCAGCCCATGAGGAGACAGCTAGAGGGGCCCATCTCAGGGTTTCCATAATAAAACCGCCAACCGATCACCCCTAGAGATGCCCGCTGGGGGCACGCGGTGCCTGTGCTCCGACGGGTGGCTACCCGCCCTCCGTCGGGAATGGACAAGGATCTCCACACAAATGAGGAAATCAGCACTTGTGAATGGTGCTTCAGCAAAAACCAAACTGGAATCACACAACCTGGAAGAAAGGGAGACTAGGAAAGAAGAAAGAAAGGGAGACTAGGAAAGAAAGAAAGGGAGACTAGGAAAGAGACTAGGAAAGAAGAAGAAGAAAGAAGACGACTAGCGAATAGCGAAGAATTAGGATATAGAAATACGGAAATATAAGCATGCATTGGACAGCTGTAGACAGAGAATCCATAAAATATCAAAGTAGTAAAAAGTGATTGCCTCTGATTTGAGGGAAATGCATAAAAGGTTAGAGATTTTTTTCTTTTCTTTTTTAATAAACCTGCTTGGGTTGTTTCCATTTGAAATCTTCTGCATATGTGCATGGATAATTTCGATTTTCAAAAAATATAATGAACCATGCCAATTTTTCTTTCTCATTTTTTTTCTTGGCAATACACATTTTGACATCAAGAGTGCCCAACTGATCGGCAAATATGTACCATTCCTACTCTGACGACGTACACCATTGCCCGAAGGCCTAAATCGAACGGAGCCCATTAGACCTGGCATGATCACAGTGGGCGTGAATCCCAGTGTCAGGGTCCCCAAGCCCACCCCAGCTGTGGTAATCGGCCAGGAGGACTCACAGGACTCAACATAGAGTCAACTCACGGATGTGGCAAAATTTTTTTTGCAAAGCAAAATTAACAAATGGAAAATGTGCATGAGGTGACAAAGCTGGAGGAAGCCAGGTACAAACTTCTAGAATCTTCTCCCAGGACAATCACAAGAGAAGCACCTAATTCCTCCAGCAGCATGGGACAGCACGTCTGAAATGTCATCTACCAGGGAAACTCACGAGGGACTCATCAGCGTTTTTACATGGTGCTGGTCACATAGGCATCTTCTACTCGGTGCTACCCAAATCCCAGACCCACAGAAGGAAAGCAGGATGTCAGCATAAATTGTACTATTTGCATAAATAATTCGGACACAGTGAGCCATTCTTATCAAGGAAGAGTTGGAACCCTCCTGACATCCAGTTCCGAGATGCCATCTACGAGCCAACCTTTTAAACTGGCCTTTCAAAGGACAGCAGTCTCGGGATCGCTATGCTAACTCTTTCTTCACCCAAGATGTACGGAAGCTCAGGGAAGAAACTTAACTTTCATTTCCACTGGATATACAACTGGAGGAATGTGATCCTGCGACTGCATTCAGCCCATATTGCCTTCGCTAAAAAAGCGTGTCTTTTTGGAATGGACACAACAGAAGCGAAAAATGAGAGATGATAAGAAAGAAACCATATCCTTCTGAGCCCCTAGATACAACCATACCTGCAGCTCAGACTTTCCTGGATGTTTGTTTTGCGAGCCAATAAATTCCCTTCTTTTGTCTAGGCCCAATGCATTTTTTTTTCATTTGTAAAAGAAAGGAACATCATTTATTTATCCCCTACAGTCCAGACCTTATATTATTTATGGTTCTTAGAAAGGAGAAGACCTTGAAGAAAGGTATGGAGAAGAGAGGAAAGAAGGAAAAGAAGGAAGAAGAGGAAGATTGTCAGGGATGAGAGTGAAGATGTAATTTAGGTTTTAGCTGAAATCCCAGAACCAGGAAGGTTTAAATGGGCAGCCTGAACATCTCCATGGAAATCTTATTCTTCTGCCCCAGACGACAACCACACATTAAATAAAATACACTGTTCGCTACATTGATAGAGCTGAAACTGAAACACTACCTTTAAAGTATTACAAAAGGAGTATTAATTGGATTGTAAATGATTCAAAGCTTTGTAGCTTGTTCTGGGCTGATACCCTAGAGAAATCATTTCTAAAAACACTAATGAATTAGATTTCATGCTTCAGAAGAACCCTTAACAGTAGATTCCTATCGGATCTGGGGTGCTAGATATTTATAACCTTAATATAAATGCTAGACATTGGCCCTGGATTTTTTTTCTGCCACACGGGAGAAAAGGAAGGAAATCTTCAAGGCTTGTATTCCACCCAAACTTTTAGGAAAAAAAAAAAAAAAATCAAACTGGGGCACCTGGGTGGCTCAGTAGGTTAAGCTCAGCTCATGATCCCAAGATCCTGGGATCAAGCCCCAGATTGGGCTCCCTGCTCAGCAGGGAGTCTGGTTCTCGCTCTCCCTCTGCCCCTCCCCCAGATTGTGCACTCTCTCTCTCTCATATAAATAAATAAATAAAATCTTTAAAAAATTGAAAAAAATCAAACAATTGATTCCAAATGAACCAGTGTTCCGAAATAGAGATGTGGAAAATGGTTGAAGGAAGTTCATAGTTACCAAACTTGAGAAACATTCAGACTCCTTTCAAAAGGTTACATAACATTGTTGATATCCTAAGAGCGATTCTCACCTTGCTAGCTTGGACAGACCTGAAGTACCAGGTAATCACTCACTCTCAATCTGTGGCAGGTGTCACAGAGTGACAAGAGAGACAAGCTAACGGAAATGAGCAAGGGTGACCCCATGGGGGTGAATGAGAAAGTTAGTATATTTCAGGGTACTGGCCATTCACATCTGGTCATATACGAGCCTCTTAGTGCCAAAGTTGCTGCAGAATACTAGAAATCCATATTTTGTATGAAGTCCCCAGATTTTTAAAATTTTGCAACTAATTCAAAATGTTACATTGTGCCCACTGAAAAGAACACCTTTACACTCATAGAATATTGTATGTCAAGAATACTTCAATTAAAGATTTTTTTAAGATTTATTTATTTGAGAGAGTGGCAGGGTGGGGAGCAGCAGAGGGAGAGGGAGAAGCAGGCTCCCCGCCGAGCAGGGAACCCCACATGGGACTCGATCCCAGGACCCCAGGATCATAACCTGAGCTGAAAGCAGATGCTTAACCAACTGAGCCACCCAGGCGCCCCAGATTTTAACTTTTAAGGTTAATTTTACTTGCCATGGCAGGTCATCTTTTGTGAATTGTTTACGCAGCACAGTTTGTAATGGGTATTCAGCTTTTCAATTGTGGCGTTAATTTTTTAAACAATTGCAGTGTGCTGGCGCGATTGCCTTCAAAGCCTCACAAACAGCCCCGTGAGTTAGACTCTAGCATCACTCTGCAGAGATGAGGACAGCGGGGCTCACATGGGTCTCATCTGAGATCGTGCAGCTGAATGGCGAGAAGAGACTTGAGCTCAGAACCCTAAATGTCAGGATCTTTCCTAGAATTTGCTGTGTCTACCCTGACTCTCTCCATCTACAGTGCCCACCACACAAGTTGCCAGGGGGTAGCAGAGTGAGGGAAAGAGTAAAAACCAAGAGCTCTTATGTCGCTGGTCTGTGGACACCGGGAATGCATGTAAGCTTGATTAGAAATCGCTCGGGTCCAGTTCTCCGCTCTTGTCCTGGGCCTGGGACCTGGATCTCATGACCCTTCTGAGCCTCAGTTCCCGCGTCTCAACCAGGTCACGATCAAATGAAGGCAGTGTCAATGTGAAAATACTAATGGTATCAAATAGGGTATTATATTAGCATAAGGGATGAGTGTGGGAGGGGGACATCACCGTTACTGTTTCAGCGAACAAGATCATGAATACAAAGAGTAGTGAAGTGAGCGGCGTTCAAAGCAGATTACGGGTTATGTCCGAATTTTTACTGAAACTGGATGACCATCCTAAGTGATTTTGCAAAGATGCAAAAATACTTGAAAAATAATGAGTTCTTCTGGAGAGGCAAAATGCGTCCAAAGAGTTGAGGAGCATGTCATTTCAAACCTAGGTTCTATAGCTTTGTCAAAGAAATAACCCTCCCCTCAAAAATCTTAGTTCTGAAATCTTAGTTTCTGTGATTTATGTCAAAAGCCTTCTTTTAACACCAGGAGATGCATCTTCTAGAGAGTAGAACTAGCCCTGTGTCACTGGGAACTTTTATAACCTAGTACCTCCACCTCTCCCCCCCAGTGATCTTACCCCTAAAGGACAAGAGCAATCACCATAAAGTCATTGCACGGAGCGCCATAATTTAGTCTGCTGAGAATGACCAGGAACGAAACAAATCTGACTACTGCTGACCCAGCTTCAGGAAGGACGGTGACCCACACCACCGTGGAAATGTGCACCTGTACCTTTAAAATATTAAAAGTTATAGACAATATTTAATGTGTCTCTCACTTGGAAAGCTATCTGGGCAGGAAGGATCAGGAATCTATTAAATGAGACACATTCCCTTTGAATAAAATGGAAATAGGTTCTTTGAGACATTACTGGCTATCTTGAGAGATAATACTTAATCTGCATCAGCGGATACAATGTGACCACAGAAAATGCCCTGGAATTTGATTTCCTTTACCAAGGTTTGGTAAATTGCCAACATTAAATAAACGTTTGCTGAATTGATGAATGAAGCTTCTCCCATACATATTCTCAAATGTGTCAAATTTTTCTATTTTTTCAAAGAGAAGTCAGAAATCAGGGTTTAGAGATGAAATCCTATAATTTTTAAACGATGGCAATGATATATTGTATGGCTTAAAAAGAAACCTCTTCTGGTCAAAGAGAGAGTGAAACCTCAGTATTAAAATATATGTACTTGTTTTTTTTCCCCCCTCAAAGTATGTTTAAGCATCATTAGTTGCAAAGAGGAAGATTGACTCTGCTTAATTTAATCAGGAAAGGTCCTAAAAAGGTCAAGAGTGGTACCAAGCAAGGGTAGAGGAAGTTCTTGTTTAATGATAGGTTTTGGTGACACACCGGAGAGCCACGTTGGCAAAGGAAGAACGAAGGTGGGCAGGGCTGTGAGATGGGCAGGACCACGGGGTGGGAGGGGCTATGACATGGGAGGAGCTGTGATGTGGGAGGGGCCACGGGTGGGAGGAGCCATGAATGGGAGGGAACCATAATGTCTATAACACCTAAAAAGCCTCTACCAACCACCATCGACCCAAGAAATGTGCTGCACCTTTGCTACCACTGTATAACATGGATGCCCTGTGTCACTCCTGTCTATCCTAATGTAAGTCCCATATCAAAATCTCTTACAGAAAAGCCTAACTGGCAGAGTTCATCGCATGCCTCCGCACTTGTGACCATGAGGTTAGAAAACAGCTGGGGACACCTGGGTGGCTCAGTCAGTTAAGCATCTGCCTTCGGCTCAGGTCATGATCCCAGGGTCCTGGGATCGAGTCCCACATTGGGCTCCTTGCTCAGTGGGGAGCCTGCTTCTCCTTTTGCCTGATGCTCCCCCTGCTTGTGCTCTCTCTCACACATAAATAAATAAAAATCTTTAAAAAAAAAAAAAAAGAAAAGAAAACAGAGCTTCTGTAGTGTTTTCTTTCTATGTCGAGAAGCTGGATTTGCAAGGAAGAGATCCATTAAAATGTAAAATGAATGTGTGTCTCCTATGTCCACAACTTCTGGGGTTTTTTTCTTCCTGGACACACAGCTAGACTGTTTCTCAGCCTCTCCTGCAGTAAAGGGAGTGCATGACTGAGCCCTGGTTAATGAAATGTGAGCAGAATTCCTCTGTGTCTTCCAGTATCTTCCACTGTAATCCTACTCTCTTTCCTCATTCACTGGTCAAGGGCAGGGAAGCCAGCCAATGCCTTTGAGATCCTAGGAGAGGGGCTTAGATCCCCAAGTGATGGTGTGGAGCAGATCCCCTCATGCTCCAGCAGCTAATTAGAGTCTAAACACACTTCCTTGGGTTGACTGAGAGTATGGATTTGCCTATTACTGCTGCTAGCTTGCTTCGTTTAACCCAGAGTGCAATGATGAAACTTAGTAATATACAATTAAAGCTACAACCTCCGAAGAATTAGGAAAAATTATGACATCACTGTAAAGATCACTTCTATCACCCCTCAAGTTCAATCAGCAAAATTGCATGCAGTCCATGGGGCTCAGCCTTTGCCATAAACCCTGTTAGATTTGCAGTAACGTTAACACGCGGGGAGTGAGAATCATCAGAATGCACATTACCAAATATAAGAGAACAAAATCCTACTCATTCTCGGTAGCTAAACTGCCTGTAAAGGCTTTGTAAAATTTCCATTAAGAAAATGTTGTGAACGCCTTTTTTTTACATGCTCTACTAGATATTATATTCTTTGCATATTTACAACATTTTCACTTGAAAACTAATATTTCTTTTGCTTCTTTATGGGTCATTTACTTGTGGTGTTAAACTAAGAAGAAACACAAACAAATGTCTAAGATGCCATTTGCTCTAATATGTTACTTACTGCAAATCCGTATGAGCTTTCAATGGTCTGATTGTCTTACAAGTGAAGTAGGTGTGAACTCCAAAATGTCTCTCTCCTTCAGGTCCACAAAAGGCTCTTGAAATATTTTGATAATTGACCTTTGGTGATTGGCATTTCTAGTTCAATTATTCCATTGTTCCCTAGGTATCAATCCCTCATCATCTTTCCATGCACTTGAGGAAATGTCACAGGGAGATGTAACAGTGCTACGTGTTACCTAAGCACATGATAATGACCTTTTCTAGAATGGGAACCCTCTTAAATATAAAAACCACGAGCTCTAAATATCCCTAAAGTTTGATTCCTTGATCTGCTTATATTCATGGTTAAGGTAAGGGGAGGTGGCATTTGGGGATGGTTTCAATTAACTGCTAGCTTTGACAGACAAGTGATTAATAGCCAAGTTCTGGATACCAATGGCATGGGTGTGATTTGGGGCTCCAACATGGGGGCTTACTCCGTGATCTTTGTCAACTAGCCCACAATTGAGGGGATGTACCGCAGACGCCACCTCTCTATGGGGCAGAGAATTTGTGACTGTCCTCACTCTAACACAGAGTGCGACAGCTAAATGCCATCCCCCCCATTGCTCCTTCTCCTGGGCACCTTTATTCAATGATTTGATCAGTAGTACATGACAGGCTTATCCATGAGCATCCCAGGAGTGAACGTCTCATATCCTTCTCAAAATATTTATTCCTTGCAAGTGAGTTCTCCCTGCCTGACCGGGAAAGAGAGCTGGAAATCGCAATTTTCTAATCCCTAGTGTGGCAAGGTCGAGAGACACTTGTTATTATCTAAATAGATTCACACACACGACATTCTCTGTCTCCCAGGATATCATGTCAGGAAATGGGATCTAAGAAACTGGATGAAATAATCGAGTCCCAGTTGCTGGCCTTCCGCCCACCCCTTCTTCCCCGTGGGTCAAGGACAGTGTTGACTTTCAGTCGGGTTAAAGTAATGAGAAAACCCCACTTAGATTAAACTATTCGCTGGGAAATGTGTGAGAGCTATACTAAATAGTTCAGGAATATCAATGCAGCCGTAACCGTCAGATCTGGGGCATGTGTGTGTATTTCTCCTGGGGGGACTGGGGCCAGTCTGAGTCTCCACTCCCTCACTCAGAATTACTGCGTTTTATAATTTTTTTAATGTTCTCTCTTCACTGCATTGGAAACTGATGCCCTTTGATCAAGCAAAGAGATGTGTTAGCTTTCTGAGTTGGGTATCATGAAATTGCCTTAGAATTAGTGCCTTTGGATGACAATCAATGGGGTAGGCAGAGCCACGGATAGAGATTCTCTTGTTGTTTGTGGTACATGCAATCTGGGGGTCACATCTCCGAGTATAAACATCCATTAGACAGCCCATTCTCGCTGAGTTGTGGGAGATTTGGGGGAGAGCGTGTCCTTATTGCTGTAGGGATAGTAGAGTGATGTAGAGTGATGCTAACAGTGGTTCTTTGTGGCCCGAGAATCCAAAGGCATATTCCAATCCGCGTTGTGTCCTAGGAGAGGGCAGCCCAATAGCAGACATAAGGTTCTCCAGGAAGTTTGAGCGGGTTGAGTTCAGCCCTGATACCAAGCTCAGAGCCTGAGTCATTTCGATTGCTTGGTCACCTTAGTCTCCGTGACTGGTGAAGGCAGACAACCCAAGATTCTCAGTGCCACGCAACGCCCTGGCCACAGAGACTGGCCCGAGGGTGGGCAAGCAAATTAAACTACCTAAACAGAGTCAGTTGGCACAGTTCTCTGTGCCGGGGGACGGACATGCGTAACAATGTGGTTCAAGGAGGCTTCGAATGAATCAGGAACAAGGAGGAAGGGGAGGTTCTGCACAGAGATCTGCACAGAGCTAGGAACATTTAGTTCAACTGGAGAGAATTCCAGAGAAATGGAACCAGACTTTTGATCAAGCATCCCCTTGGCAACCTCCACTTTTCCTCATCTGGAAAGTGGGTATAATAATTACGTTAGTCAAAATCGGCTGATCGATGCAATAAATAACCACAAAATCTCAATGGCTTTACAGCAGAAAGATTTATTTCTTACCGGCAGTCCGATGTGAGTCGGTGAGGGGCTCTTGTCTACAGAATCATTCAGGGCCCCGGGCTCCTCCCATGTCGGGGGGCCCCTCCGTCTCCTGTGGGCTACTGCGAGTCCCCCACTCGCTTGTGTGGCTAGCCAATACATGGGGAAAGAAGAGAATTGACGGGCTGAGCTGATGGTTTACTGAGCTAGAGTAATGGCTGCCCAAGGCCAAGGTTTTCTATTTCCCTAAAATCCTAAAATTATTCCTGTAGAGCTAAGGTATAGATAAATAGATAGTAGATAACAGACAGATAGATGACTAGAGAGGCAACTAGACATTTCTATTGTCCAGGGTAACTAACAGACCCAGTAATACATGGAGATAGTAAAGAGGGTTCATTTCAATGACTGTGTGATCTCACTTACGCGCGGAATTGAAGATAGTCAAGCTCATAAAAGCACAGAGTACGGTGGTGGTCGCTGGGGGCTGGGGGCTGGAGGAAATGGGAGGATGTTGGTCGAAGGTACGAAGTTTCAGGTATGAATAAGATGGATGAGTTCTGGGGATCTAAGGACAGCATGGTGGATAAAATTAGCAACACTGTGTCGTATCCTTGAAAGTGGTTAAGAGAATAAATCTTAAGGGTTCTCATCACATACACACAAAGAAAAATAGTAAGTATGAGAACTGATGGCTATTTTATTTAGCTTGATCATTGCGGTTACTTCACAATGGATATATATTTTAAAAGATCAAGCTGTATCTTAAATATAAAGATCTTTTTCTTTGTGTATTATACCTCCGTAAAGCTGGAAAAAGATAAAAATTCCCTTCTTTTCAAACAAAAGTATCCCACGTATGAGAAGACGCCGTTTCCTTTCGCACGGGAGAATAACCTACTGCTAGAAATATGAAAATTGAAATACGAAATATGAAATAGAAATATTTCATATAGAAATATAGAAATATTTCATATAGAAATAGAAATAGAAAATAGAAATAGGAAAATAGGAAAATGAGTTTAAAAGTATCCCCCGTGGGGTCCGGCGTGTCTGTCCCCTGTAAGCCAAAGTCATGCGAGACAGGGTGAAATTCACGTTACTTAACCGGATTTGTTAGTGGTAATTTAACACACTAGTTATTGTAAAATTGTGTTCGTCACCAGTAGCGGCTATAATTGGATGTCGTGTTTGATGGTGGCTTAAAAGTGAAGGTACACGCCCTGGGAGGCACCGTGTCCTAGACAAAGTACGTTTAAGCCATTCTTTCCTGCAGAAAATTGAAGGGTGTCTCTGTTTCCTTTTTGCTTTTTCTCAAGGGCAGTGGACCCTCCATTCAAACTCCATTTGTTTCATCTGGTTAATGCATACTATTCCTGTCTTCTGGTCTCTAACAGTGTATATGGACCATGGGTTCTCTACTATCACCATCTTGTTCTTGATTTGGGGGTCTTATGGGAGCATCTCAGTCTCCTACTTTGTGACCTAAGAAATTCATAAGCCTGGTGTCCTCTAAGAGGAATGCTAGGGTCTGCGTCCAGAGGAAGCTAAGCCCCGCTATCCTGCAGGGATAACAAGGGGACTTTGAGTACACAAGCTGAGACAGTAACTGAAAAACCCTTAAACCCGTAAATGTCTAAATGTGTCACTGAACCATCACTGAATTAGATCCAAGGAGAAAACCAAAGCATCTACCGTCAACGTCCTTCACATTTGCAGTGATAGAGGCATAAATGTTAATCCCTATTAAAGTCATTACGTATACGGAAATAGAAAAATAAGTTCCCGCTCTCTCTCGGTGTACATAGTCCTGGGCAGGCTTTGGGTGGTCAGGAGTAATGACGTCTTCCATCGATGTGAAGAACATATAATACATTTTAATAAGGGCATTAATAGAGTACATATTAATTTATTCCATGTCGTACAACTGAATTTTGCTTTGACCTTTCTTAAACAATTTCGAAAGATTAAGCAAGGCATCTCAGTCATTTTCAAGTGCAACGTAGCAGACCACCAGTCAAGACAGCATCATTTAAGCCGTAACGAATGAGAAAGCCAGTGCGGATAGGATGAAGCAGTGCTCGCTTGGGGCATGCGGGCAAAGACGCATTCCAACCCCACCAGGCTCAAAAGTCACCATGCTTCCTGACGCCTTTTTAAAATGATTTACTAAAGTATAAAGATGTGGGAGAGTTTTAGGACTGGCAATAATTATAGTAAGTAGACAGCAATTTGGTACCTACTTAAAGTAGCTGAAATGGAATTTCCAAGTGTGAAAAACTGCCTACTTTGGGAAAAGTGGAGAAATAGAATTCTGCTGTCACGGCCTACACAGTAGACTGTCGGCAGAACAGAAATCCCTGCTGCAAAAGAAATGGCACACAGACCTGTGACAAGCGTATAAAAAGCGTAGGAGAGGATATGTCATCTGTGTCATGGAATGCTTCTCTCGGAGACGGGGAGAAGTGCATGAGGGAGAAGGAGGAAGCATCGAGAATTGCCAGGCTGAGCAGTTAGAGCTCTATGCTGACCCCCTCGTGGGGTATGAAAGTTGAGAAGGACAAGTTATCCCATTGACCAAGGTCTCCAGGATCTCTGGGAATCGCACCTCTTCAGGAGGAACGTGAAAGGGATCCCCGAAAAGCATGCTCATGGCTTTGGAGGAGATGCAAGGGAGAGAGAGCTGTTTACTTCCCATCGCGACTTTTCCACAACCACTTATAACTTTGTAACTGATGTTTATGGCAACAGTATCTTCCCCGTTTACTGCCAAAAGAAGACCCTGGCTGATAGGGGGTATCAAAGTATGTCATGATTGTTTGATTTCACCTGCTAATTAAAACATTTCTGAAAAGAACAACCCTACTACATTTTTTCTAGTCTTCGATTTGCACTATAATATCTGTGTATTCTTTATAAAAGGCTTGGGTTAATTTTGTGACAGTCATTTACACATTCAAAAATACACCTCTTGGTGCTGGATGTTCAAAGTGCATGAATCAGAACATTAGAAATGAATACGTAGTGTCAGAGAAAGTTACAAGTGTAATAAATCTGTTTAAAGGATGGTGATTAGCCATCCCCTCCTGTTTCATTTCTATCCTGTTCGGCTTAGATATTTATGGGATGATAATGGCAGACCCTGATGACATTTCTGAGCACCACGGTGGGACAGGGAATCTTAACATTAGTTAAGACATTAGTCCTTTTAATTAAACATCTGTCGCAAATGAGTTCTGAAGAAGAATGTAGCATCTTGAAACCAGCTTTGGCTAAAACGGATGTTAGCAAACAGATTGGAAACTAATGTAAATACAGTAACATTTTAGAGTTTTATTAGGACTATCTACTGTTCAACTTCCAAAATAGTATCGCTATTAGCCAGAAAATATTAGCCAGAAAATAAAACACACGGCTTGCAAGGTGGGCGATGGACCCGTCTTCTATTGGTGAAGTAACAGACTTGCAAAAACCCAGCTTAAATCAACACAAGTTGATCTTCGTAGAGTTCTGGAAGTCGGAAGTCCGATGTGGGTCTCTGTGGACTAAAATCGAGGTGTCCTCCGCAGGGCTCTGTCCATTTATGGTGGCTCTAGGGGACAATCTCTTTCTTTCCCTGTTCCGGCTTCCGGAAGTGCCTACACTCCTTAGTTTATGCCCCTTCCTCTGTGTACCGAGCCAGCCGTAGTCAATGTCCCTCTAGGCGCATCCAACACCGCATCTCTCTCTCCGCCTGGCTTCCACTCTTAAGGAGCCCTATGACTATAAAGCTTCACCTGGATAGCCTAGGACAATCTCCTTATTTTACCTTTTTTAAAGATTTTACTTATTTATTTGACAGAGAGAGAGCACAAGCAGGGGGAGCAGCAGGCAGAGGGAGAGGGAGAAGTAGGCTTCCCGCTGAGCAGGGAGCCCGATGCGGGGCTCGATCCTAGGAGCTGGGACGTGGGCATCTTGTCCACGTGGGCAGCTGCTGCTTCTGTCGCCGGTAACAGGGCCTGCAGACGAGAGGTGCAGACACAGGTTGGACCAATCCCAAGTCCATGCCCCTGACCGCAGTGTTCTTGAGCCAGTCACTATTTCTAAAGCCACACGCGCACACACACACACACACACACACACACACACACACACACCACTAATCATTCATTTCTTTAAAGGATTTGAGAACGTTCTCTTTTTTTCTCTCCTTTTCCCCCTTTCGCGTATTCCCTTCTAATAGACCTCTCTTTAATAAGCTCTCTGAAATAATAGTTATGGAAATACTATTGTAAGAGTGAATTGCTATTGCTGAAAAACATTTTATGACCCAAGTCCCAAGTGCATTTCCAAGCACGAGCCAAGTCTGCTGTAGGAGACACGCTGTGGTTTCCTACGTAGACGGGGGGATGGCGTGGGTGGCTTTCTTGTGGCAGATGGCTTTTTGCTGGGTCCCGGAGAAGAATGCAAGGTGCGAGTGGGTTCTGTGCCCGTCACCAGGCAGCCTCTGTCCACCAGCGTTCCTGAGCATGGGTCCCCTGCTGCAGGGACTCCGGAACCACCAATGGGGGCTCCCACACACCTGCGGGACTGTGTGGGCATTACACGGGGGCCTGTCAAGAAGAGACAGTCAGCCGGTATGACTTGGCTGTGTGTCAGCATCCGTACCTGCTTGCGTGTGAATGGTTATGGAGCATCTTCGGTCCTCTGCGACTCCTTTTCCAAGCACCTGCCTTATTTCATCTTCCCAGACCCTCCCGTCCAATCATATCGTGCGCACGTCTAACGAAAAGGACAGCTCCGATACGTGGGCTTGGGAACAAAAACAAGAGAGCTCTGATTTACTCCGACTCCTCCCAAACTCCGTTAAAAGTAGGCGGTGATCTATATTGCCCCCGGGCAACCTGGCCACAGCTGAAAGGCAAAGGAAAATAGGAAAAGCTTCTCTGTGGCATTTTGAGCTTCTAGGACTAGGAGTCCAGCTCCTGGGGAACGAAAAGTGCTTCCCCTCGGGCTTCCAGTGGGATAGTAATAAATAGCAAATCTGCTCCGTCTTGTACGAGGGGATCTCCCCATGGCCAGTGGGACATGCCACACCTTCCCCACCGGGTCCTTTCTGCTTGCTGGGCAAACACTCATACTTCCCATGGGTGCCTGCTCTGTGATTTTCTTCCAAAGCCCCATGGGGAGGACCACCTGTGGTCCGCAGTCTGCAGATTCGGAGGATAATCTCACCTGGGATCACCCTCACTGACAGACACCCGCACATCGGTTAGCCAAACATCCAGGCACCTTGAGATGATGCACTAAAGGACCCCTCCCAGCAGGCCGCGTAAAGACCCCACCTCGGGAGGCTGCATGCCAGGATTCCTGCAGGAAGGATAGAGAGGCCCGACGAACGGCCAAGGTGAGTCTGCTTCGTGACTCGCCCAGCTAGAGGCCACGCCCAGGCGTCATGACCCTTGCATCCCTTCTAGAAGCGGTGAGGATTGTAGGAGTGGTCCGTCACCTCCAAGGACAAGAAATCATCCCAGTTTGGAAGCAGCCGTATTCCTCTGCAAATGAGCTCATCGTGGTCTGGTTCGGATCTTTCCAAATCTTGGTTTGCTTCCAAAGCCTTTCTTCTGTTGGCTTACTTTATTTAAAGATTTTTATTTATTTATTTGACAGAGAGAAAGAGATCACAAGTAGGCGGAGAGGCAGGCAGAGCGAGAGGGGGAAGCAGGCTTCCCACTGAGCAGAGAGCCCGTTGCGGGGCTCGATCCCAGGACCCTGAGATCATGACCTGAGCCGAAGGCAGAGGCTTTAACCCACCGAGCCACCCAGGCACCCCTCCAGCCCTGATTTTAGACCACAAGATGACATTCCCTCTCCCCAAATCCTTTACCCTGGAGGAGAACACTTGAAGGCTCTTTCGTCTACCTCAAAGTTCTGAAGACCGAGACAAATTTAGATTCAGCCTCTGTGTATGAGCAGGAGAAATGCAAAGAAACAAACTCAGAGTTGTTAATGTTTTTCTAGAGATGAATTTCCAAGATGAATCAACAGGCTGAACCCGAGGGGCTCTATTAGTGGGAGGGAAGGCGCAGGTCTAGTCCTCGCAGAACTAACCTTTTAGGTCTCTGCTACAAAAGGGAAAAAAAACGGTGTGTTTAAAAAAACCGGCAGGAGTACAGAATATTGTGGTTTAAACAGACCCTTGCTAAGAATGGTGCAGAACCCCAGACTGGATCCCAGTTGAATCTAGAGACACAAGACAGACTAATTCGAGCGAGAAAAGAGGAGAGTTGTTTTTATGGCAGGATCGAAATGTGCCAACATTCAAAATAATGTCAGGTGGCACACGCATAAACATTTCCTTTCCGTAGTCATTTATCTTAACATATATAAAGAAAGTGAGAGCAGACGTGAAAATTTTAAGGATGATTAATGCGGCTACTTTACTGAGATTCATTGGTACCTTGATACTTTGTTGTTGTTGTTTTTTCCTACCTTGATACTTTAAAAATACTATGTGTGGATCGACTTGCTAAAGCACAGAAAATAGACGTGCCTGAGCCATCGGAATGCATTCCATCTGACACTGGGATCGTCAGGCGCGTGGGCGAGACCTGATCTGCTTCACTTTCCCTCCCCACGCCTCCAGCCCGTATGGTCCTGCGAGTCCCATCTCCACGGCAGAATTCCCCACCAGCAGGGTCCCACAGCCCTTCCACACTCAGAGCCTTCCCCCAAATCCTCAACAGGGCATTTAAAAACATTAACAGTGTCCGTTCATCCTTTTTTTTTTCCCAGAGCACCCCAAAAACTATTCTCTCTCATGGCACCCAGATTTTCTCTGCATAGCATTTCTACCACTTGTAACGATAAACTTAGTTTTGTTTTTATAAATCAGTACTTAGTAGCAGTGATTGCTTGTGCCTGTGAAGACTTTATCCCATAGCTTTTCATGGCAACATGGTGGCTTTTCTTTGGAGGCTACCTTCTCCCACCACCCATGTGTGCAAGCCCTGTATGACCCGACCCAGGGTATCTAGCCAGGTTCCGGACTGGGCACATGACCCAAGCCTGAAGAATCAGGGTGTTCTATTCTCTTGACCACGTGATGGGTTCAGATGTGATCCTGTGATCCAAGTTAGATTAGTGAGATTAAATCCCAGCACTTTGGCTGGAACTATTTTGGAGAAAAATGAATAAGCAATGTCTTTCCACTAGGCTTTCCAAACTGTAAAGATAACAGGTTGGGCGATACTAGGAGCCTTTCAAGGTAAATGTCTGCCTTGAATTTGGAATGAAGGGAATCATATTCAAGAGGTGGACAGAGTCATATTCTTGCAAACAGTGTCTAGGATGCTGTATCAAGCCGTATCTGAAGCTTGTTCTGCCTGAGATGACAACTGTGTGAGCTGGTTTGTTTAAGTCAATTTGAATTGAATTTTCTGTCACTTGCAACCAAAAGTATCCAGACTAATAAGCTCCAAGCAGAAGCATCATGCTAGATATTAGAGGACAGAAAACTATAAATACTGTTTTTTTTTCCCCCGAAGGAAAGTTCCCAACCAACAGAGAAAAATCATATCAATCATTATTAACTAAGATTCAATTTCATGACTGATTTATGGGGCATTCAGTGGGATGCTCAGAAGTTTCTCATCTCGCTGGTAGGGAATAATTTTCCCATGATCTGTGCTTCCTCATCTATACTAGGAATTATAATATTCAATGACCTATAAACTCAGGGCAATTGTAAGTGTTTCAATTTTGCTTTTTCCTTCCTGTGTACTTTGGAAGAATTAGATCAATAGTTGAAACTAGAGTCTATGACCTGAGGCCAGTGGAGCCAATAAATAGTAGTAAATATGCTGAAGAACAAAAAAAAAAAAAAAGAAGAGTCAAGTCATAGAAAATGATCATTTGCTGAGGGAGGTTTGGTGGGTGGTCAGGAGCGGCCTCTCTGGGAGGCTAGCTTTGAATCAAGATCGCAATGAAGAAAGACAGTCCTGCTGCAACCAGAGAGAGGATCTTGCCAAGAGTGCAAATAACCAAGGCAAATAGGCACCCAGCACCCCCAGTATCAAACCTTCAGATACACAGTACAATTGAGGCACGGCGTGCGGGACTGGTTTAGTCCATGTGCATCCATTAATAAGCTCCTCTTCCTGAAAATGCAGCTGGTCTGCTGTGCGTCTCTAAGCTTCTCACGTTTCCTTGCCCCTTCTTCGTTCATTCAGATAAAAACCCAAATGCTTCAAACTCTCTGTCCTTCAAGGACTGAATGCACCAGAAGAACTGCTCGTTGCTACTATTTAAGGATCTAGGGCTGCGTCCTCTTTCGAAGGCTACGCCAGCTGGAAAGCAGAGCCAAGAACAGCAGCGAGCCCGGGATTCCTAGAGCAGGAAGCCGAGACACCGGGCACAGAGCCAGAACCCAGACGTGCCTGGTCAAGTTCAGGAGGGAGTCTGGATTTTGGGGGCAGGCTGCACCGTAAGGAGTTCACCCACACCTGCATTCAGCAATGACCGTAGATGGAGCCCTGTGACCTTCAGGCATCTCCCCAGTCCACACACTAAGTTCACCCACTTTTTTTTGACAGCAAGACAAATGGAGTCACTTATGCTAAGCCCCAGGTCCCCAAACCAAGACTTGACTTAATGACAGTGTTGGCTCTCTCAGGAAATGGAACTTTAAACCAGCCAGTCAGTCAGGAATCACCTGACCCATACTAGTTAGGTAACCTGCTTCCTAGTTTGCATCATCCACTAAAGGAAAGTAACCCAATAACCAACCTTTTTTTTTTTTTTTTTTGGCCTCGTATAACTTCTTTATTCCTGCTCCCCTCTGCCTATAAAAGTCTCACTTAGTGCAGCTCCTCAGAGCTCCTTTCTATCTGCTGGTTGGGATGCTGCCCGATTCAGGCTGATGTGTGCTCCAAATAAACGACTGAAATGTTTCCTAGGCATCAGTTTATCTTCTAGTAGTCTAAAAATGATGATTTCCAGAATGTGGTCTGGGACTCCTATAAGAGAGTTGTCCGGGGGGTGGGGGGGGGAGAGTGGTGGCGCCTGGGGAACTCAGTCGGTGAAGCCTCTGCCTTCAGCTCAGGTCATGATCTCAGGGTCCTGGGATCGAGCCCCGGATCAGGCTCTTTGCTCAGCAGGGGGTCTGCTTCTCCCTCTGCCCTCCCCCATGCTCTCTCAAATGAATAAATAAAATCTTTAAAAAAAAAGAGAGAGAGAGAGGGGGTAGACTCTGGGGTGCTGAATACAATTGCAGATCCTGGGGACATAGACAGACATCCTAAATCATTCTCTGGGGAGGGAGGCATGGGCAGCTCTGGAATCTGCATTTAGAACCAGCCTCCTTGATCATCCTGCTTTTCACTCAAATCTGGAAGCTGCCAGGCTGAACGGACAAATATTTTTAAAAGAAATGGTGTGCTCCTTCTTCTAAGTCCTTGTGATACTAGAAGCAACCTTGAAGGACAGTATTCTTCTATTCGTTGAGAATAGAGCTCACCAAAGGCCTGGGTAGCTTTTGTTTTTGTCTTTGTTTTCTGGGCCATTTGTTCAAATCGAGCCGGTAAATCGGAACTGACTCTGGGGACGCCGTTGTCCATCTGGGGATCCGTAAGTCAGCGCTTCCGAAATGTGCCTGGACATCCAAGATCTCTTTCCTAAGACTCGCCCCAAACACTTGTCATGCTGTCCGAGCGATTGGTCTCCTCTCCCTACTCTGCCCGTTCCCTGCTCTGTTTCAGGGGGCTTATTTCAGCAAACGGCTAACCTAGCTAAAGGTGGTAGAAATTTGGCTTCTTGGGGTGCCTGGGTGGCTCAGTGGGTTAAAGCCTTTGCCTTCGGCTCAGGTCATGATCTCAGGGTCCTGGGATCGAGCCCCACATCGGGCTCTCTGCTCAGCAGGGAGCCTGCTTCCCCCCTCTCTCTGCCTGCCTCTCTGCCTACTTGTGATCTCTCTCTCTGTCAAATAAATAAATAAAATTAAAAAAAAAAAAAAGAAATTCGGCTTCTTATACAGGAAATGGACCGCTGTGAGGGGAGGCAATCTCCTCCCCGGCCAGTGGAGGAGACACACCATCACGTCTCCTCCATCCAGCGCGCCTCTCCTGCGGGATTTTGGATGACCGCCCTGCATAGCCAGAGCCTCTAGAAGTTCTGAGGCTGTGAGCTTCTCTTCCAAGGGGCCCGCAGCTCGCATGGTTTTCCACCTTCTCTCCTCTGCGGAGCGGGAAAGCCCGATGCTCCTGCCTGGTCGCTGTGAATGAGCAACTTGACAAGGATCCTCAGCCCGCACAGCGGGGTCTGAAGGGAAGACCAGCATCCCATTCGGGTGGTTCCGAGACCCTGAACCGACTTGACTCAAGGCAGCGAGGCTGGCACGCAGGGAAGCATTCGTCTTCGTTAATAAAAGAGATTAACCTCAGCATTTCTTAGCAGCTGTTCCAACAGACGGCTTCTTATCACAGCGGGCATTTTTTAAAGCGTTTAAAAATGACAAATAATACATCACGACAGCTGCTGGAGTCTCTCTTTTGCAGTGACTTTCAGTATGAGGCTTAGAATGATCTCTTCTCGGACGCTTCCTTAGGGCTGCCCACTTCATGTGGGCTGGGGGCCACCTTAAAGGGGATGCCCGTGACCATGACCGTAACTGACCACAGATGCTGTACTTCTTTATTTTTTTATTTTTTAAAGATTTTATTTATTTGACAGAGAAAGAGAGATCACAAGTAGGCAGAGAGGCAGGCAGAGAGAGAGTGGGAAGCAGGCTCCTTGCTGAGCAGAGAGCCCGATGCGGGGCTCGATCCCAGGACCCTGAGATCATGACCTGAGCCGAAGACAGAGGCTTTAACCCACTGAGCCACCCAGGTGCCCCCGGATGCTATATTTCTAACTCGTACTTTGTGCTTCCCTCTTGCATCAATTCAGGTCACAGAAAAACCTAAGCTAGCGGTCAGGGGCTCCCCTTGCAAAGGGATCTGGTTGGTCCCTCACTGCCTCCCCCTAGGACAAGCTACTCAGCTCTCACGCGGTCGTTACAATCTCCAGTCCATTCCCTACGCACCCACTAGACACCTGGTTATGTTGCTTGAACACACATGAGAACGCGCTTCTCCTCCGATTGAAAGTCCGTAGTACCTCCCCATATTCCTAGAACATCCACATTCTTGGTGTGGTCTGGAGATGCCCCCCTTGCCCATCAGACCCAACTTCATATGACTCTCCCTACACTCCCTGCATTTTTCTTTAGTGCCTGGCATGAGCTCAGCTCTTTTCCTGCCACTAGAAAGTTCCATGAGTATTTCCTTCTCGCAGAAGAAGATTGTCTCCTTAACATTCAAGTTTTCGCTGAAAGTCGAGCTGACCTGGAAAAGAGAAGAATTTGTATGATATAGTTTGCAAATGTTAGTGGGCAGTGAAATCAACATCGTAGGTCCTCTGGAGACAATTTCCTAACACAGAACAGAGCGGGGATGACTGTCAGGAGAGGCATCAGTAGCTAAGGATGCCCACCTCTTTAGGACACGGGTTCACTGCAGGGTCGTGGGGGAACCAAAAGACTCAAACCACGTGAGGAGAGAGAACATGATTTGGTTTCAGCCCAACATCTAAATGTCCATGCAAGACTGTGCAGAGGTCTCAGATGTTTCATTGCAACATTGCCAATGTTCTAGTTGAAGAATGGGTCCAGAAGGAGGGTGAACCTTCCAGAAGGAGGCAAGGCTGAGCAAAGCCCCCCAGCTACCTGCGACAGACGTGTTCATGGATCAGAAGACTGATATTGTGGGGATAGCAAGAATCCTCACATTGATCTAGAGATTCAGGCAATCCTTATCACATTTCCAGCTGGTTTCACTATAGAGATTGGCAAACACAGTGTGATGTCCATGTGGAAAGGCCAGGGTCATGGACGGATGGTTTGGGCTCCCCCACATTCATCTGATGAAATAAGCCCCAGTGTGGTGGGATCAGGAGGCGGTCTTTAGGAGTGATGAGGCCTTGAGGATGAAGCCCTCAGGGGACCAGGCAACGCTCGGCTCTGACTCACGCGTGAAAATAAGGGTTGTGTTCTCTGGTTCGCCAGGATGCTAACTTCTTCTCTTCTCCTCCATCCACCGGCCTCATTCATGGCCATGACAAGGCTGGCTGGCTGAAGAAACCCTCCTTTTGGACCCTGACCCACAGGTCCTCAGTGCCGCTGCCTACCCGGGGAGCTTTAGTGGAATAAGACTCGGCAAAATGAAAACCCACAAGCGAAAGCCAAGAGCGAGCCAGCCTGCGTGCTCGACATTCGAGCTTTTCCATTCCTTTATACCGTAAACATCTAGATTGATGTCATTCTTCTTAGGGGACGAGCCATTTTAGCTGTGGTCCCTCATGAGGCTGTGTAGTGGTCAGACATCACCTTGTAAAAAAGACGGATGCCGACCAGTGACATCGAGCCAGACGGACCACGTTCTGACCCCCTATTCCCTCATCCCGTGCCACGTCCCACATGGACAACTGGCAAACAAACAGAAAATAGGGACAGTCTTGGCTTCCCAGACCCGGCTCCCTCCCCAAAAGAAACCAGCCTGGCTTTAGGAGACAGCCTCTCAACTGGGAGTTTTGCCCACAAGGGGAGCTGCGAGAAGTCAGATGTGGCTGTAAACCCCCAGGGCGGCTCAGATCTCCCAGGAATTAGACTGTGTTCTGGTCTGTTAGGCATCCTACAGGCCAGCGGCTGTCTGTGCTGAGTTCCTGCTGCTCTCTCGCCACACTCTCCTCCCCGGGGCAGAGAGCAGGGCTCAAGCAACCTCATCGTCTACAAATGGGCACCTCCTGAGCCAAAGGCAGATATTTTTTTTTAGAGGGAGAGATGTTTCCGGGGAAATTGACAGATTGGCAAATCAGCCCCGAGGTCCATGGTGACGCTTGCATTTTTGTCTGTTTTGGGGTTTTTTTGTTTGTTTTTGTTTTTTTTCTTGTAAATACCTCTCATTCCCTTTCCGTGCTTTAGAAAGAAGCCAGCACCCCTCACCGGGCTCTACATAAATGAAAGCACCGTTACTTTCCCTGAACATAGGGGGGTATTAGGCTGTTCTTAATGATGGGGTAATCCTGCCTTTCTCTTTAGAGAAATTGCTGCCAGAAAGTAGGAGAAGCCTGTCCCTGGGCAGAAAACACTTGTGGGACATTGACAACTGAGCGTCACACGTTCCTCTGGGCTCAGCTCCGATCCCAGGGTCCGGCACCCAGGCCACCAATCCATGATTAAGGAACAGGTGATTGAATGGAAATCCCTTTTTTGACATAGCACCTTCTTCTTGAAAACATTTTGAGATTTCCAGTCCAATGCATGGATTGAACACGTGGTTCGACGTCCTTTTTGCCCCCGGGACCACATTCAGGACTTGGTGAGGCACCATAGCGGATAAAGAATACGCTGCAAATGCCTCCAGAAGATGGAAAGCAGGTGAAGCCACGGTCAAGGATGAAGCGGACAGGGTCGTCTTCACGTGCAACTGAGATTCAGTGAACGCGGGGATCGGAAATTCACTACAGTGTGGCAATCTTACGGAGTTGAACAAGCAATGCAGATAACAGTAATTAGTGATAGAGGGTTCCCCTGGGGAGCTCAATCAGTGGAGCATCTGACTCAACCTCAGCTCAGATGTTGATCTCAGGGTCGTGAGTTCAAGCCCTGTATCAGGCTCTATGCTGGGTGTGAAGCCTACTTAAAATGATAACAACAACAATAATAATTATTAACAGAGGACAAGGGCGGGAATGAGAGGTGGGTCATTCCCTCCTCTTCTGAAGAAGGGGCTCAGTCTTTACGATCTAAAATTAACTCCAAGAGTTAAGGACAAAAACAATATTTTGAGTGATGACTCCAAACAATAATTTTACCATAAGCTTCCGCCCCTTGAACTTACCAGAATGTTTTAAACACCAGTATCTCCGGTATCACCCAATATCGATGTGCAATCCTGCAATTTCACTGTGGCTCTTCTGTCTTCTGATAGATACTCGCAGTAATGAATGTAGCACATTTTATCAAAAACATGAATAACATTTTTTAAAATGACATATTATGGATGCCTGGGTGGCTCCGTCGTTAAGCATCTGCCTTGGGCTCAGGTCATGATCTCAGGGTCCTGGGATCGAGCCCCACATCGGGCTCCCTGCTCAGCGGGGAGTCGGCTTCTCCCTCTCTCTCTGCCCTCCCCCCTGCTCACATGTGCACTCTTCTTCACTCTCAAATAAATCAATAAATAAATATTCTAAAGTATTTAAGACCGTTAAGCCGAGTTTGCCAGGCTCAGGAGGGCGCCGTGCATGGAGGCGGTTTCCAGCCTTTCCCTGAGTCTCCCCCTGGGCTGGCCGAGGCGCCCCCCTGCAGCCGCGGGCACACACGTCCTACAGGCTTGGAGCTCATGCTCCTTCGGGCTGGCTGCCGCTCTGACATCATTGCTGATCAATGTTTGGAAATTCTCCCCTCTTTTAAAAGCACGCAGGATTAAGAAAAGAAGTAATCCCTGAGACGCCCTGTGTTCTGGCGGCACGTTAAGCATCGCGCTAAGAGCTGTGTCAGTGTGACTGTGTTTAGCCCTCAAAGTACACCACTGAGGCATGCTGGTGGGAATTATTTTACCCCTTTCGAAAACCACAGCCTCCAAAGCCCAAGTGGCTTCCTCTTAAGGAGGAGCACGGAGCTGGCAAACGGAGAGGTAGGACTGAATCCAGGCAGCGGAACGTAGGGTATCAGAGGTCAGCACTCCCTGGAAAGAGCCAGATAGGACATGTTTTAGATGTGTGCCCTCGTGGTCTCAGTTTCCCCGCCCGCCCGTCAGCACGGCGGCTGTCGCGAAAAACAGCCACAGACAGAGATACATGCACGTGGGCTGGGTTCCCAGAAGACTTCATTTACCAAAACAAATATTTCTAAAGCAATACCACCAATGGCTGCTTTTTAAATATATCATAAATATTAACGGTACGGAGAGACCCTCGAAAAATGTGTTGCGTCACATTTCTGCCAAAGAAACACGCAGAATCTATTACTGACCGAGACTGACACCAATCTCTTCCCTGAATGTTTATCTGGCTTTTTGTCTCCCTTCTCCACCTGGAGAAATATGTTAGCCAAGGTTCGTCTAAATGCAGACAGCCCCACGTAACCCACCACCTTCGTGGTTTCTGTCTATTGTCTTTTCCAGTTCATTCTGCAGGAGAAATCATTTTTTGTTTGTTTTCCTATTTTGCTGTGTGCAAGGAAAGGACGAAACATCTAAACTCTATGATGGGGGGTTGGCGTAACAAATTTACTGAATATAGTCACTAGGGTCCGTGCCCTGGAGCACCCCTTAGGGGTGGGCAGTGGAATTCCAAATCTGAAGTGTGGCCACCCACTCTTCAGCAATTACATAAAAGAACATTTAGAAAGTACACAGTGTTTAATCGGGTCAGACAGAGATGGTTATTTCTGGTCATTTGCACAGTGTCCCCACTGGGCATACGTTCTTGACATTTTACGATTGCTCCTTTCAACTGTGAAATCACTCTTCTGTAGCTCAAATAACAGCTGTTTGCAGAACCCCTCACTCATTCTGGTTTATAAGAGAACATAAAAGTGCCATCTGCCTGAAAAGAGAGACACAGATAGTGTCACGATGGCTTTATGGAGTGAGGGATAAACAGAAATAAATTTCAAGGGCCTATTTCTTGTTTAATAACCAGAATCCCAGACATACTATGAAAACTCCCTTCTTGTTGAGGATGGTCATTGGCTGTACCTTTGGAGTCATGATTCTGGATGTTAGTTCTCACTGAAGAGGGAGAAGGCACAGGGGCCTGGGCTGATCCCAGAGCAGGAAGCAGAAATGGCACGACAGATTCGTGATGCCAAAAGCACCATTTCCCCCTCCTGCGGCAAAGTTCGGCATTGCTAATCAATCCTAGCTTTCTGCCCTGCAGAGCGCAGACTAGCTCTTAGAATCTGCTCAGCGCAAGTACTTCAAAGTGCCTCTAATTAGCAAGGTTTCTATACCCACCATATAGGGGCTTAACAAGACTGCTTGATAGGAGGGAGAAGAAGAAAAAGAAGAAGAGGAGGAGGAGGAGGAGGAGGAGGAGGAGGAGGAGGAGGAGGAGAAAGAGAAGAAGAAGAAGGAGAAGAAAGAGAAGAAGAAGGAGAGGAAGAAGAGGAAGAGGAAGAAGAAGAAGAAGAAGAAGAAGAAGAAGAAGAAGAAGAAAAAGAAGAAGAAAAAGAAGAAGAAAAAGAAGAAGAAGGAGGAGGAGATAAAGGAGAAGAAGAAGGAGGAGGAAAAGAAGGAGGGGAAGGGGGAAGGGGAGGGAGAGGAAGAGGAGGAGGAGAAGAGGAAGAAGAGGAAGAAGGCAGCTATCACTAAGTAATCTAAAGTATCTTCCCATTGATTGAACCATCCAACATGGCACCTCTACCCAATAAGAATGGATGAAACCCATTTCTATCCTTGGTCTCCAGTGTCAAAGTCATTGCTCTTTCTTCCTGGGGACAGAATAATATTTCAGATATCTTTATTGCTCCAGTTTTAGGCTCACCTTTGCTCTCCAGATTCAGACAAAACAAGGGGACTCAGATTCCGGAAGATGAGCTTTCATATTCAAATCTCCCTAAAGAGCCCATAACATCCTGACTGACTCCCCTGCCCCCACACCCAGACCATTACAATCTAACTCAAAAGCTCGCCCTGTTTATCCGCAGCATGGTTCTGAGTCCCAGTGTAATTTGGATCAGCATTTCCCAAATTCAGGACAAAGTAAGTTTGATTTCTTTTGATTTTGTAGCTTTCATAAGATCCGGTGCTCTAGACTTTCTGCTCCTACTCATCAAGATTCGTCTCTCCCTCTTGTACAGAGGATACTCTTCATGGAGTTGTCTCCTCCTTTGTCTACCTACGCAGCCAGAAGTCTGGTCTCTACTCTCCCAGGACAGCAACCTGCTAAGCATGCTTTCAGGACCCTTCCGCCCACATTCCATGGACGGAAACATGTCACACGGCCAAGCCAACATCAATACCTCGAACACTCCAGTGGGAGAAATTGCAAATTCTTATGACAAGGGGCATGTGTTCTAAGGCAGAGAGAGAGTAAAGAATTAGGAGGGATAATGCAATCTACCTCTGCAAGAATGTTCTCAGAGACGGTCAAGTTCTTGGTTCTGGAAGATATTCTGTGGGCCCAAGTGGATCAAATGATAAGCTGAGCAACAGGATAAGGAAACTGGAGAAGTAGTT
>CM052889.1:77423174-77472286 GCA_028534135.1 Potos flavus | reverse complement strand
TATATAAATATATAAATATAAGTATTACATGTATATTTATTTATATATTATATATTTGTATTTATTTGTATATACATAATTGGGTCATGTAGAAAGGTACTCAAAAGACCATCATTCACTTATAATTTGAAATGTTTCTGTTTCTACATATTTAGATTACAGACAACTGTTCTTGCTGTCAAACAAATTTTTCCCTGACTTTTTTTTTTTAAGGGAGAGAGAGTAATCCATGAGCAGGGAGGGGCAGAGGGAGAGGGAGAGAGAGAATCTTAAGCAGCATGGAGCTTGATCTCATGACCCTGAGATCATGACCTGAACCAAAATCAAGAATCAGACGCTTAACCGACGAGCCAACCATGCACCCGCCCCTTTCCCTGACGCTTTATCTTAAATTCAGTTGTGCACAAATGCACCACTCTGGCAGAAGCAGCCTCCTTTCATTTAAAAGCACAGTCCTTGTTCTAAGATTATTTCTAAACATCTGAAGGGGCGAGGGCCCAATTTTAATGAGAAGGTGAAGAAAGCTGCATGACGAGTTTTGCATTTCACCGCTTCCCTTTCTCAAAAGTGTCAAAGTGTTCTCGTGAAAACATAAGCCACAGCACATTTAGTGTTCTCTCAAGTAAACATCTGATATTTTACAAGCTCTCTTCTGGGCAGAGCAAGAGCCAGAAAAGTCCTTATGGGGGGGAGGTAATCTCGTAGATCGGATTCACTGTAAGCCACAGGGAAAAAATACGAGTCTATTTCTCCTGCATTCATATAGTCCAAAAGCCATCGGCCCAGGGCTAGGGTGGAGCTCCAGAGATATTAGAGACCCAGGTCCCTTCCTCTTGCTCCCCAGATATTGGGGATGGAGACTTTCCCCTGGGCTGGGGTGTTCCACTCTGCAAAGCTTCTGAAGCTTCCATTCTCAAGAATACCTACCTCATGGTCCAAAACAGCTGCTGCAGCCCCCACAGTAGGAGCATATCTCCACCCAGACAGAGAGACAACAAAGAGCACGTTTCTTCATTGAAAGTAACTCCCTGCGAGTTGCAGGCACCACCCCATTTTACAACAGCAGAACTCAGGAGCCAGGGACGCGGCCACACCTGTCGCAGAAGCCTGGAAAGAGGGCGGTGGTTTCTCGTTTGTTGAGTGCCCAGCTAATAACCATCAGGAGTTCTTTTCTGGAAGAAGAGAAGAGAGAAAGGAGAAAGGGGACGAGTCACGAGCTGGGACACCTATGACCATGCCCACCTCCTTGACCCCACCCCGCCCACCTCCCATCCTCTCTCCTCACTCTGCTCCAGCCACTTGGCCTTCTTGCTGTCCTTCCAACACACTAAACTCATTCCAGCCTCTGGGCCTTTGTACTGACTGTTCCCTCCACCTGGCCAGCTCCGGCCCAAATATTCACCTCACTAGCTCAGGTGTCTGCTCCAAAAGTAACTCCCGGGGAGAACACTTCCCTGCCCACCTCACCCCCAATAGCCCGGTCAGGGTCACTGTCCCCTCACCTCCATTTATCCTGCACCCTCATTCTGGCCATCCCTCTTGTTCCAACAAAAGAGAAAGGTGTCTCCTACCCCACACCCATCCCTGCCCACCCGGAACCTTTGAAAGAAAACGGTATCATTTTAAAACTGTAGAAAACATTTTTAAAAATCCAGTTAGGCTCTTGGGGGAACCCTGCCTCTTCCTAGAATTTCAGCCTGTGCCTGACTTTTGAAAAGCAAATGTTACACTTTAAACTTGTGTGGGCACGTGTCCCTCCCTAGAAGTTACCAGCTGAGCTGAAAGGGCTTTAGACCAAAGCAGCAGGAGAGAGAGAGAGAGAGAGAGAGAGAGAGAGAGAGAGAGAAAGTGCCCGGAGAATCTGTCTTGGGGTCTGGGACGGAGTCGCCTGCGCCGCGCGGGGAGGGAGTTGAACCTGCGGGTCTCACCGCGCTGGTGGTGGCCCCTGCAGACCCTCGCCTCACCCTCACCGGCAGCTGGAGGGACCTTCTCCCCTCACCCTCATCGCCCCCCACCCCGCGTCCCGGGACCCCGGAGAGGCTATCATGTTGGGCGCAGGGGACACCCCTCGCCAGCCCGGCGGTCCCCGAACTGCTGTCGCCGCTCCGGGAGTCACCATCCCTCTGTCACCGCTGCGGGTCTACCCCACCCTGCGCCACGTGAGCGCCACGAAATCCGCGAGGGTAAGAACCCCGCTTCTGATCGGGGCACTCGCAAGCACTGCCCGCAGCCGCCAGCGCCCCTGAGCCCCACGACCCCACGAGCAGCCTCAAAGCCAAGTCGGACCCGCCGGGGGCGCGCGTCCTCTGCGGGCCAAGGTCTGCGCCGGGGAGGGGGGGGGGGGGCCAGGGCTGAGAAAGGCTCATTCCCAGTGCCAGTGTGACCGAACTGGGGTGAGACACAGGCGGGGTCCCACGGTGTGGGAAAAGGAGAGCAAAAACTGGACTCCCCACTCTGAGTCCCATTGTCCCCCGAGGTATGGGGCGGGCCGACTATGCTCACCACCCCCCATCCTGGTCCCCTCGTCACCCAAGGTTCAGCACTCGGTCTTGGGGTGGCTTCAGGTAGGGGACACCTGAGACGCGGAGCCCAGGAGGGGTCCTCTCCTCTCGTCCGGGGATGCGGCGCCCCGCAGAGGTGCTCCTGCTGGGACCGGCGCTCTTACCAGATCCTTCAGCCCGACCCCAACTTCAGGCTCCCTCTGCCGGGACGCCCCCGGAAGCCTGGGGGGGGGGGAGGACATCCCTGGCGGGCGGAAGGACAGATCGCGCCAGCAGCAGGTGACCTTCCCCGGCGGCGCGCCAGCAGCAGGTGACCCAAGAAGGAGGTGACCCGGGCCCCTGGGCTGTCCTAGCCGCCGCGCGGCTCCGCTTCCCGCCGCTGCTGGCGCTCCGGCAGACGGACCTGGTCCCACCGTCGAGTCCCTCCCGCGGGAGCACCGGGACCGTCTGCGCCCCTGGGGGAGGCCACCCGCACGGTCCCCGCGCGGACAGCGCACCGCGAGCGCCGGGCACCCCTCCAGCGAGGAGATGCGGGGCGCCTGGCGGCTGTCGCTCCGCCGCCTGACCCCGCCCCTCCTGGAGGAAACTGTGCTCAGGCCCGCTCCTCCCCGGACCTGCGGCGCCTCCTCCAGGCAGGCGGTCGGTCGGCACTCCGCACTTGTAAATCGCTCTGTCGTCTTGGGGTGTCTTCACTTCAGGCATTAAAACTCCCATTCGTTTGACTCAGGACCACCTGCGACAGACACGAGGAGGAAAGACGCGAGAAGCACGAAGTGTGAACAGGGATCTACATTCAGACAGGTGGACAAAAACCTGTATGTCAGGTGTGACCATGTAAAGACTCAAACTAGAGGCGCGAAAACCCACCAGAAACTGGCAACGGAAGGAAGGGTAATTGTTCACTAGCTCCCCTTATTTGGAGTCTAGCGCAGCGTGCTGTGGGTAACTGGCAAGGGGGGCAGAGCCCCTTTCCCGCAGAATCCTTCACGCGGGAACCTTCTCCCCCACCCCCCTGCGCCCCAGCGGGGCAGAAGCAAGCCACACCTCCCACTGCCCCTCACCTTCAGCCGGCCTTCCACGCCCAGCCTCGTCGCCCTGAGGTCGCTCAGCCGCACTGCAGCCTGGTCCTTTGTGTTCCCGTCGAATCTGGGGGAGGGGAGCCAGAGCCGCACCCCGCCGGTGACTGCCCCCCAGCACTGGGCCGCCCCTCCGCACACCGCTCCAAGCCTGCGAGCCTGCCGCCCTTGGCTCAGCTCTCCGAGGCCTGGGCTCAGGCCGCGCTGCTCCCTCCCCGGGAAGCCCAGTCCCGTCTCAGAGGGAAGCCCCCTGCGTCCTGTGCCACCTGTGCCACCGTGCACATCACTCCATCACCGGAGCAACCGAGTCCCTCCTGAGCAGGAAAGGCATTTCAAAAGAAAAGAAAATGTAAAATCTCGTGACTGCGAATAAAAGAGAGAAATTCTGAGCAATCGGAAATCCACGGTTGTCCCCAATCTCAAGCACACGGAAGTACCCTTAAACAGCCCTAACAGATGTTGGGGACAGGCCAAAGAAGCCACTTGGCATGAGAGCGGGTAGCCCAGGATCCCACCTTGGAGAACTGCCCAGCAGGCTGGGTTTGAAGGCATCTCCCTGGTCTCCCAGGTTGAACTTGCCCTGGGTAGAAGGCAGCCGAGAACACACCTCCCCAGCCCCCAAGGGTAGCGGCCAAGTGTGGATTCTGATAGAACTGGAGAGCAGGGAGTTGTTTTCACAGCGCGCTATCGTTGATCATTTCCCAAGATTCCTTTTATTCGGCTAACCTCGATACAACCTCAGAAGCAGGTGCAGTTGGAGGTGGGTCAGAGGGGGTCTGTCTGGTCCTCCCAAAGCAGCAGGGACTTCCTTCTCCCCCTCCTCCTCCTCCTCCTCTTCCTCCACCTTCTCTCTGCCCCCTCTCTCCAGCTCAAACACGCACGCACAGAAACACACAAAATGCTGAGCTCAGCCAGGAACCCATTATCCTGGCTGATGAATTGGGCTCAGTTACCTTTCCCTCCATCTACGACACTGCATGAACAAGAAAGCCGTATAAATAGCTGGAAGTGCCGAGTTGCCCTGCTCTCCCCGCTCTCCTGATCTGCACTTTGGACTCCCCTACCATCTCTTTGTCTTCAGTCCCGAACAGCCCACTCTCTGAGCTGCAGGGAGAATGCACGTCCGAGTCCAGAAAAGCCCCGGGAGCATAGTACAAAGCATCCCTTTGCGCCCAGCAGCAGGCGTGAGGGGCGAGCTGCAGAAGCTCCCTATCTGTCTTCCCTCCCTCCAGATCCTCATGCCTGCTGTGTCTACCCAGTTCTCTTCCTGGGTGAAGATTTATTTTATCCTATGCCCCATCCAATAAGATAACTACTATTTACTGAGCGCTTCTTATGGGTCTTTCAAGGCTTCATTATGTTTACTTGCTTATTCTCTGTCCCTAAGGTCGCCCTGCCTCCCCCTCGCCCCAATGACTTGATCCAAGACTGCTTTTCCGCTCCTTGAGCCGTGCCGGGCATGGCGCGTGACTCCTGACCCCTTTTTGGGTGGATTAATTCTGTAAAGTGGTATTATATTAGTCCATTTTACCGAGGAAGAAACTGAGATTCAGGAATATAAAATAAAAAGTAATCCAGATTGCAGTGACAATAGTATTTTTGAGCACTAAGGTGTATGCTCTTCCGAGCGTAAGGCTTGAATTGACTCATTTAAGCCTCTATGAAAACCCTAAAAGTAGGTGCTCTCCTTCTATCCCTTTCATAGGCACAGAAAGAAACTTTTAGGTAAGTTCAGTCACTTGCTCAGGCTCACGGGGTGAGAGGTGGCGGGGCTGAGATGCCAGCCCAGGTTGCCGCCTTCCGAACTCACATTCGGGGGACAGCTTTCGGGATCCCAGCATCCCTTCATCCCATGGACACCTGAGCACAGCCCCCCCCAACCCCCCCGGCCACAGGACCACAGATGGCACAAAAGGGCCAAAGCATAACAAAACCCAGTTGGAAGGGCCTGATCCTGGGCTCTGTAGCATTGAGTTCAGGGAGCAAAATGTTCCCCGGGACCTGAGAGGAAGCAGCCTCAGGTCGGCCGCCATGGCTGTGGGCTGGTCACGCCCCTGCCTCCAGCTCAGCTTCTCCACCTGGAGGGACAAGGTGACCACACACATGCCTCCCAGCCCCGTGAGGGTGACATGATGTAGACAAAGAATGAGGTTCGAGAAATGCTGGCTCCGTTCTCATGATCAATTTCAGAACAGTCCTGGTCTCTGAGACATGGCGGAGATGAAACTGCTGCAGGAGGAAATTTCTGTGGGACATAGCTAGGCCAGTTATTAAGCCTCGGTTCCAGAACCATCACTCCATACTCTGTGATGCAAGGACTGGGGCTCTGCAAACTGCATCTCTGCCTCTGTCTGATGCTGGGACACGGGCTCTGCAAACCACATCACTGCTTCTCTGTGATGCTGGGACTGGGGCCTACAAACCACATCTCTGCTTCTCTGTGATCCTGGGACTGAGGATCTGCAAACCGTATCTCTGCCTCTCTGTGATGCTGGAGACAGGGCTCTGCAAACTGCCTCTCTACCTCTCTGTGATGCTGGGGCCTGGGGGCTCTGCAAACCACATCTCTGCCTCTGCGATACAAGGACTGGGGCTCTGCAAACCTCATCTCTGCTTCTCTGTGATGCTGGAGACTGGGGCTATGCAAACTGCATCTTTACCTCTCTGTGATGCTGGGGACTAGGGCTCTGCAAACCATATCACTGCTTCTATGTGTTGCAAGGACTGAAGCTCTGCAAACCCCATCTCTATCTCTCTGTGATGCTGGGAACTGGAGCTCTGCAAACCCCATCTCTGCCTCTCTGTGATGCTGAGGACTGGGACTCTGCAAACCTCATCACCTCTCCATGGTGCTGGTACTGGGGCTCTGCAAACCTCATCTCTGCCTCTCTATGGTGCTGGGACTGGGGCCCTGCAAACCCCATCTCTGCCTTTCTGCGATGGTGGGTCTGGGGTTCTGCAAACCCCATCTCTGCCTCTCTCTGATGTTGGGGACTGGGGTTCTGCAAACCTCATCTCTGCTTCTCTGTGTTGCTGGGACTGGGGCTCTGCAAACCTCATCTCTGCTTCTCTGTGTTGCTGGGACTGGGGCTCTGCAAACCACATCTCTGCTTCTCTGTGTTGCTGGGACTGGGGCTCTGCAAACCACATCGCTGCTTTTCTGTGATGCTGGGACTGGGGCTCTGCACACCTCATCTCTGGTTCTCTTTGATGCTGGAACCGGGGTTCTGCAAACCCCATCTCTGCCTCTCTATGATGCTGGGACTGGGGTTCTGCAAACTGCATCTCTGCTTTGCCAGCCCCTCTCTTTGGGCTCTGCCAATAGGGGGCACCAGGGAATACTGGCAATAGAGAAGGAAAAAGGGACTTACTTGCTCCTTCTAGACTCCCCTGGTGTCCCCTCAGGGCCCCTCACTCCATCGAGGGTAATTGGTTCTAATTTTCAGCTTTTTTTCACACTCCCAGAGCCAGCCAGACCTCTGGCACTGGCCCCCACTGGGCAGGCTGCATCCTCAGAAGCCCGGGTCTCATCTCCCCAGGGACCCTCTTCATGAGGTGGCACCAGCCTCTGGCTGCAGTCCTTCTTCTGAGGTCCGGGTCTCCTCTATGAAGAACTCCCACTCCAAGTTTCTGGGCTCCAACATAACCTCATTGGTTTGGGAAGGTAAATAAAATATTTCACACAGACAAGAATCTGTGCTCAGCAAATGCTGGTTCCATTTTGCTCACTCAGGAGCCCTTTTTAAGAACTAGGAATTTGCCAGCATTTTAGACATATCAGAGGATAAAACATTCTTATTTAATGTGGAATATTTGTGGGAAGGCCTGAGTGATTTTTATAGTGAATTCTCTGAAAGTGGTATTGAAGAGGTTTGTAGAAAAAATATATTATTCTGCCCATGTAAATACATCATAATCTATATTGGAATGGAGTGGGAAACTGATTGGACTATAAGATAATAGTCCATTAGCTCTGAAAAAAATGTATAAAATCACATAAATAAAAGAAATATGTTGGCCTAAGTGAATATTGGTTCAAAACAGGAGAAGAAATGTCACAAAAAGTACTGGTAAATGGATTTTTATTCCTTATTTGTGGCATTATAAAAGCAAATGGCAGTACAGCAGATTCAGAAAATATCGGTGACGAAAAAGCAAGTCACCATATAAAATTAAGTGAAACAAGAACAAATGCCTCTATTTGCAAGCAAAGAAATTGAGCAACCAGAAAGCATAAATTTGACTGAATTCCCACACAGGTTGCTAGAGTGCATGTCGACAAGCCAGTATTTCTGTATAAATCAGTACAAAACATACAGTAAAACGTACAGTTGAAGAAACCCCAAGGTCATTCTCATGCATGCAGTAAAAGCCAATATTTGCTTGGCTATTCACACACAAACAAGCGCCCAGGGAGGAAAAGGAATTCTAATGGAAACTAGCTTCCACTCTAGTTCCCAGAACTTCCTGGAAATTCCCTTCCTCTTTGAGCTGGGGCTTGTGGCAGCAAGAAATTTAAATCTAATAAGGAAACAACCCGCATTCAACTACCTCTGATTATTTGCATGGGTGATGCCTTGTTAATGATGCTGAAAAAGCATCCCGGGATGGAAACTTCCAATCTTTTCCATGGCGTTTGTGTTTCCGTTTTCTGCCACTAGGAGGGAGTGACATTACCATGGTCTGTAAATCCTCTTTCCTTCCCTGCTGGGCTCTCTGCCTGTGATCTTGGTGCACTGGACGAGGGGTCAAGATGCTGCTTTGGGGGTAAAGATGAGTTTTGCTTGCTGCAAATATGGTAGTCCTTTACAAAGTGAGTGATGGCTACACTCCATTCAAAAAGGTGGTCGGAAGCAAAGTGTAAGCATGCAGTGCAATAGATTGAGATCAGCTAGCCCAAATTGCTTTGATTCAGCCTTGGTTAAACATTAAAAATAATACCGGGGGGTTCCTTTTTTTTTTTTTTTTTCTGTTTGGTGAGCAGCAACCTTGACAGCAATGATAAGAACTCATTGCCGCTTATGTTTTCAAGAACGCTGTTCACTGGGGGGCACCTGGCTGGCTCAGTCAGCGGAGCGTGCAACTCTTGATCTCGGGGGTCGTGAGTTTGAGCCCCGTGTTGAGTGTAGAGATTAGTTAAGAATAAAATCTCTAGGGCGCTTGGGTGGCTCAGCTGGTTAAGCGACTGCCTTCGGCTCAGGTCATGATCCTGGAGTCCTGGGATCGAGTCCCGAATCCCGCTCCCAGCCCCACCGGGAGTCTGCTTTTCCCTCTGACCTTCTCCCCTCTCATGCTCTCTTCACTGTCTCTCTCTCAAATAAATAAATAAAATCTTAAAAAAAAAAAAGAATAAAATCTCTAAATCTTTCTCGAAAATAAATAAAAGCTAAATAAATAAGTAAATCAACAAAATCTTTAAACAAGAAAAAATAGAATGCTATTCATTGGGTTGACAAATTAGCCATTTACCTAAGGAGGAGGGAAGGTTAGCAAATTATGCACATTTCCTGTTCCCATGAAATTTGTGTCATATTGGTCTGTATTTTGGCATTATAACTTTCAGTTTTTCTCTATCAAGAAGGGAAAGGAGGTTTTCCATTATTTTGGAAAGTTTATTATAATTGTTTCAAAAGTGTTGGCTTTACTATTGAGACTACGAATGTTTGTTATAGGAAACCACACTTGGAACTTTGTTCACTGTGAAGTTGGGAACCCGGTTCATCATCGGGGGTTGATTTAAACCCAACAACTGTGTAGTTAAACCGCTGACTGTCACTTTAGTCTACTCAGCTGTGATAAAAGATATTGAATGGAAAGTCTTCCCTTGCCTCCAGCAATGAGGGATCTGCACACGTTCGAAGCATAGAACAGGTTTTAGAATGGAATCATCATGATTACATAAACTTGTTCAGACCCTCTTGTCATACGTTCCTACCCCCAAGACCACTCCTGTATATTCCTACGAGATCTGTGACTTAACAGTTAATTTTCTAGACAAGATTTTGGGGTTTGGTTTTGTTTTTAGTTATTTTCTTCCCCACAACCCTCCCTGGAGTGTGTCCATTAAAGATACATTCAGGCTTATTTGTTGCCATTTGTATTTCCTTCGAGATCCTTCCCTCCTCTTCCAGATACACACACACCCTTCTTATTTATTGTTTATTTATTTCCTGGACACGTGAGACATTAGCTTGGTTTTAAAGTCTGCACTGTACAAAGAGGTACCATCAGAAAAGCGCCGTCCTCCTCTCCCCTCCCCCGGCCCCGCTCCCCCCGCCCCCCACGCCTGTCCCGCCATCTTCGGTTGGTAATGGGTCACATTCGTGTTTGGTTTACACCTCCTGTAGGTCCTTTTGCACAGACATGTGGGAACGCGTGTGTTTTCTTAAGTCCCCCGCTGCTGGGGGTGGACAGGGTCTGGGGGGACTGAGCAGATGTGAGAACGATCAGAATGCTGACGGCTGGTCCAGGAGGGGGACGGCAGGCCAGGCGCAGGTGCAGCCGAGGTGGGAGCAGGAAAGAAGAAAGGTGGGGGTGGGGTGTAAGCTGAAGCCTAGACCCCAAGAGGTACCTTGTTAACTTCAGGTTGAAGGTCAGGAGCTGGGGAACCCCGTAGTCTCCCCGTAGTCTCCATACGAGCAAATCACGGGACAGATAAAACAGCAGACGTTTCCAGAGCTTACAATGTTCGGGGCTCTTGAAGCCGGGTAAGCAAACCCTCTGTGTGAGTCTAGGAGATTCACAGGGAAACGACGACAGCTGGACATTCGAGGCCATATTTCAGAATCTGTCAATGCCACGTGGAAGGGCGCTGGGGGAAGTGATGGTGTGTGGGGGAAGTGATGGTGCGCTCACACCATCAGGTGCCTGCGTGAGTGTTTCGGGGTAGAGGCAATGACACGATCGGAACTTTTATTTTAATAAAATGGGATGGATTGCAAAGGCAAAGGCTGGAATTCAGAAAGACTAACAGATTCGTTGACCGTCTTCCTCTGAAGTGCATGCACGCATTCCTGAATTTTCTCCTTCAAGGTAGAAAATTTTAAAGTGAGACTAGGTTGGGGGGGGCCACTGGCTGGCTCAGTCGCTAGAGCATGTGACTCTTGATCTCGGGGCCGTGGGTTCAAGCCCCACATTAGGCCTAGAGCTTGTTTAAAATAAAATAATTTAAAAAAATAACAAAGAGAGAACATATTCTATAAGAGAAGGGGAACTGGGATGACTTGCCGTGATTTTCGTGGCCTCCTTCTGAGCTCTGTCACTCCATATGTAAAAAGTCAAGTGATCTTGACCTTAAGGCAAAGTCATCCCAAGTGCTGACTTGGAATTGACACCTGCCCCCACCATAGGCAATCCTGATCTCCTTTGTCTGCTCGCCTTATCCCCCCTTGTACTTGGGACCTTTCAGTATTTAATACAATTTGCTTGCTGGTGAGGCTTATTTTTTGTTGTTTTTCCTTTATTAAATGTAAGCTCTCTGAGGATGGCAATTTTTCCTCTCTCTGTCCCCTGGTGTATCTTCAGCACCCAGGAGAGTGCTTGTAATACAGTGGAGAGTCCAAAGAAAGACATTATATTTGTGGAATGTTGAATGAAGTAAGCTGCTCAAGGTCACCTCGCTGGTGAGGGGCAGGGCTGGGCTTGAACCTGGGCAGCCTGGCTCTGCCGACCGCGTTCTCCACCACTGTGTGAAGCTCCGAGGGTTGAATAAATGATACGTGTTTTCCAAGATTCCATAGCTGGTGAGTGGTGGGGTTGACGTTGAATCTGAGCTCACTGGACAGGAAGGCACAGGTGTTTTCACTGCACCAAAGTGTCTCCTCAAGGTCAATGGAAGGATGGAGCCTGATGGCTGTGGGGGAGGGGAGGAGCTGGAAGAGGCGCCGCTGCCCAGGCTCAGTAACAGCAGGACAGGGGTGAGGGGACACGTCCGAGGAGCACCACCCACTCGGGTGGAGGAGGGCAGGGTCGGGAATGGTTGAGAGCCCCAGGTGCCCGTGAGCGCACCTGTTCCAGCAGGAAGTTGGTTGATTCCACCAGTCCGCTACACGGGAAAAGAAGATTTGGTTGAGTGGCTCAGCAACAGGTGGATCAAAGCAATAAACCACAAAATAAACTCCAAAGCATTCCGATGGGGAGATAGATGTGCTCCATTCGGGCCATTCGCCTTCTAGCTCCTTCTATGTCGAAGCGACTTCAAAGTAAATGGTAGAACTTCCAAAATAAGCCACTTAATTTCATAGTCCAAGGAACAAGAAATGAGAAAGGCCCACGGGGTCTGGCGCGCCGACTCTGGGGGAGATCTGTGGTGGGACAATCGCCACCTCCATCAGTTAGGGGCACACAGTCAGGCTTTGGATCGAAGCTGTTGAGGAACGTGGGCTGGGCTGCGCCACGGCGTTCAGATCCCCGACAGGGGCTTCCAGGAGGAAAGCGCATGACTGGGGACTGAATGTCACAGAGCTTGCGTGCATCAGTAAAGCGCTGCGTCTCATTTAGGCTGATAATAAATGCGAAGTGTCTGAGCCGGGCGTCAGGAGCATTCATGGGGAAGAGTTAGTGTGAGTGGAGGTCAAAGAAGACATACGGTGTCCATGAGACAGACGCGGGATTATCCGCAAGCTGAAGGCACCTAGTGGGGTGCCAGAGTCCCTGAGGATCGGGGAAAGGAAAGAAGTATCTGAAACAGACACAGCGGTGAGAGTCAAAAC
Organism: Potos flavus; assembly: GCA_028534135.1. Taxonomy (NCBI): domain Eukaryota; kingdom Metazoa; phylum Chordata; class Mammalia; order Carnivora; family Procyonidae; genus Potos; species Potos flavus. The sequence goes on along the minus strand of CM052889.1, from coordinate 77,459,998 downwards.
TCCCATCACATGTCCCCACGGAGGAGATCATTTGACAGACTCCATTTCAGACCCGTGCGTGGCATTTTTATTGAATTGAAAATGCCAGGAGGTGCACCTGTTCAGAGAAGGGGTCCAGAACAAGACGGAATCAGCCAGTATAAGTCTGACTTGAGAAGGACAAACCGCCGGACCCACACCTGGTAAATGTTTGGGGAATGAATGAGCAAATGAATGAAATGACTTAAATGCACACTTATTCGACCTCTTAAAACAGGGTAAAAGGGGTCAGCCTCCCGAGTACAACAAGAGTCCCTCCGTGGCTGCAAATTCTTCAGGGTGGTCATTGGAGTGACACAGAAAATCTAAGTCAACGTAGTGTATGTGGTTGCAAGAGGGAGTTTGTGGGCGTGACCGTCTGGGGGGATTGCGTGCAGGCGGGGCTGGGGCTGGGATCCGTGGCCCCAGGACACACTCCCCACCTCCTGGCTCTTCTCTCCTCCTCGTGGACGCCCTCGTCAGGCTTCACACGGCACAAGATTCTTACACCCAAGTCCTGTTAAACCTATGTTTTCCTTTCCAACAATAGCACAAAAGGAAAGTCGCTTCCCCCTGTCGGGTCAGTCCCCCTCCCTCAAGGTCCAGGACGTGAACCAGATGCTTCGTCCGCCCTAATGTGAGGCCCGCTTTCCCTTCCAGGAAAGAATGGGGGTGTTTTCTGTAATATAATTACTTTATTTGTTGATTTTTTTGGGTCACTGAGTGATTAGAAAGACTCTCCTAAAACTAGTGAATGCACAAAAAAATTAAAAAAAAAAAAAAAAAGCCTGGATATAGAATAATGGAAGAAACATGAGTAAAGTTGGCTCATTTGGAAAGTAGTTATAGCTTAGGACAGGAATAGCAAATACGCTGTGGCCACCCCATCCTCCTTCTCCGCAGAGGACTTTATTAGACCATCTGGATCCTTTCCCTTCTCCGCCTAGCTGCGCCTTTGGAAAACCATCAGCACAGCTCTGGGCAGTGAGACCGTTCTTCTGGATTCGATAAACGCACTAAGATGTCATCATTCCTCATGGAAAGGGTTTGGACGTGAGAGGCCAGCAGTCCTAAGGTCAAACACCTGTCCCTTAACCATCCCGGTGAATGCAAGCCTTCGTTTTGTCATTTGGAAAACAGAGAAAATAAAATGTATGTCTGAAGATTAATATAAATAGCTAAGTCCATAATCCATGCAGTGCTAAATACATGCTATTTTCCTTTCCCTTCCCCAAAGAGGTCCCGGGTGCCCTGAGTAGGGCTCGCTTTTGGAGAATATAGTCAAACCGGCCCCTGTCTCTGAGGCCACCCTAGCCTGAGGGTTTCAACACTTCCAGATCTGCTCATCCCAGACAAACGGTCTTTGGACAAATGCCCTACGTGGAGGGAGCCAACGTGGCTCAGGAGACAACATCCACGACTGGAAGAATGCTGGCCACGTCAGTACAAAATGGCCATGGGATCTCAGCTGAAAATACTAGCGATGGAATTTATGACTCTGGCTTTCTGCCTCTGGAGGAGATGCTAACCCACCCCGTGTCGCCCACCTCGGGAGCCCGCCGTGCCCCTGGGACACTCGCAGCAGATATATTGCTCCTTGGTGAGTTTCTCTTTTCAAGCCCATTCGAACCTCTTAACTTGGAAGACACACAATCAATCAAATGTGAGCGATTGCTGGAGCCCGGATTGGGTATTTGTTTCTCGTACATCAGAAGTTTGGAGGAATGATATCAGTTCTGAGAAATACTCTCCCCAGCTTGTTCACTCGGAAGGTGCCCTTGAGTTGAAACGGGGCGGGCGCCGGAATCTGGTACTGGTCAGTTACCGCACTGAGAGTGTGAAATAACATTTCTCGAGTCCCCCAGCTTTTACTCGACCGGTAGTTTGGAGGATCAGCTCTCGTGTCAAGCCCTCCATTATGTGTTTGGGGATGTGCGAGACACGCAGTTCCTGCCCCCTGCGGGATCTGCTACCCAGTCGAGGGGCAAATATGAAACAACACGTTTCATAACGAACCATCTAATTCCACCTGAGATGAGACTCAGTGAGTAGAAGCTCGTGATGCCTTTCGAACGTGTAACTGGGGAACCTGTTTTGTTTTTAGCGTGCACTTCTTTTCATTTTTCCTTTTGCTAAAATGTTTTCTTGCATTTGTGTTTTCCAATAATGAACAAAGCTTCAACTTTGGGACTATTTCCACCGAAGATGACAAAGCAGCCATTCATTATGTCCTTACAAGAGAACGTCCTAAGCAGGACGAGGCAGGGCAAGTACAAACAGGACCTTTTCCTCAGAGTCCTCTCTTTCCCGGAGATCTTTGCAGGCGGCCTCAGCCAATTCCAAACATACTCATTGCAAGATCAAGCACGGGTACCTGGGACGGAAGTTTCCACAGCGGTTGAGCAGTGACAACTCACTTACGCGGCTTTATAGCGATCTACTCCCAAGGGCAGATGGCTGTCCCGTTGGTTTCTGAATGAAATTAGGAATTAGTAGGACCGCTCCTCCATACTAAAATCTTCAGGAGCCTAGGTGTTCAGTGTATTTGCCGTTCAAGAGCCATCGGCCGTCTTCTCAGCATCAAGGAGGAAAGGACCCGCTGTCATTGCCCCTCACGGCCACACGGTGTCAGTGTTGAGGAGCGGCTCCGTGCAGAGGGGCGACCCGAGCTTGACAGCATCTGTTTGGACGGAAATGGGACCCAAGTAACTGTTCTTTGTAGCTCACGTACATTTTGAGCCGTTTCCTCCAGATCGCTACCTCACTTCCACGAATACTCCTGGAATCAACCACAGGCTGATTGAAAACCAGCCCTCTCAACTTGTCCTGACTTTGGCTGAGCCAGGCGGCTAGCCTGGACGGGCTCTTTCCCAAAGCGGTGATTTTGTTTGGGGTAAATGTCCCTCGGGGTCCAGGAATTGGGGTATCCACCTCTACCCCACTGGGAGGTCCTGCATTCTGGATGACTGGTACCTTGAGCTTGGTACCAGACTAGTAGCTTGAGCCCTGGTACTTGCCAGAATTAATCTTCTGTACCGAGAAGCTGAGAGCTTTGGCTAAGCCGCTGGTGGGCACAAGCTTTCGTAGCCCCTCGACTGACTAGAGCAGAAGCCCAATCTTTTGATGAAATAAGTGAAGGAGGAGTGAAGCTAGACCTTTGTTACAGGAGTGTTTTAAGAACAGACATTTACATTTAATCAGTAACCCAGTAGGGATGGCTAAGTGACTCTTCCCTAAACACCGTTAAGTCTGTGCCTTACAAACGTGCATCTAGAACATTCTCGACAATACTCGAAACCTCCTGGTCCTTGTGTTTATAGCCGTAAGTAAGAATTATCTAATTTCTCCGCCTGGATATCGGGGGCCAAACCGTAGCGGAGAAAGTCTTGCAGGAGGGCACGCTGGCATCATATTAAGCTAACAAGTCCTCAGCAAGGCAGAGAAAGCCTGCCGCATTTTCTGCTCTCGCTCTCTCTCTCTCTTGCTCGCTGAAAACACTTTGTCAAAGCCAACTCTGTTCTCTTCTGTCCTCACGAACCATCTTGTTCTCAGCAGGCGAATGTGTCTTTTCTTTCACAGAGCTAATTAAGTCCTTTGAAAATGTTCTCTAGTTTCCTTTTACGGAACTTAGAGTTCTCCTTATAAATGTTACCAACCTTCGTCCCTCCTGTTAAAACAAAGGGACTGTCCTTCTTTCTAAAGTCTGTGGACTTTTTCCTGTGGATTGGCTCCCATCCCAGACAACCTCTCTGCAGCCTTAAACTGGGACCCATATCTTGCCCTCCCTTATCACCGCCTTTCCACCACATTCTTCCATCGGAAGGCACGTGGGTCTCTCTACTCAAATAAATGAACAAGCAAAACAGGATTTTCTTAGCTCCCATTGCCCTTCCCGTCTAGCCCTTCAAAGCAAGCCTGCCCTGGACAATTACTTAAGCCATCTGTCTACACTGCCTGACTTGGCAAATCTGGCCACTTCTTCCTTCGGCACCCACGCAAGCATCTCTTCCCGATACTTCATACCCGCCTTCTTCCTCGGTCAAAGAGGTGCATTTCCAAAGCATGGGTTCCAACCTCCCTGCTCCTTCTGGAAACACTCCATTCCACCGACTTTTGGGATTCCCTACTTTTCTGATTTTTCCACCTCCTTTTGGCTTACAATATGCAGGTCTCAGCTGCAGACTTTGGGCTTCTGTACTCAGCAATGCCATGTTAGAATTTCTTAGTGTGGCCCCGATTCTCTTTCTCTTCTATATTTCATCTCTAGATAACAGTATACATTATATTCCATATTTCACCTCCTCGTGGAGCCTCATTCTTTTTAGCAAACCCCACTCCTTCATTAATATAGCATCAGTAGTGTGATTATTGGCTTAATGCTCTTTTTTTTAATTGGAGAAATTTGCTTTCTCGGACAAAAAAAAAAAAGCCTTCCTCAAAGACTAATTTCTACCTAGGATATAGAAGTTATCACTATTAAAAAATACTTTTTGATCTTAATTACAATTTAAAAAGCTTTCTCTATCGAGATTATACATATATGCGCAAATATTTTTGTAGCATTTTTTGATGATGAAGGTAATTAACATGTATTTATCTCACCCCATATGCTAGATATCATACTTCATTGAGTTATCACAATCCTCCCACCTACTATGAGGAGGTTACCATCACCACTATATAGAAAACAACCCAAAACCCAAGCTTAGAAAACATAAGGACTGTGCTCAAGTTGACGTGGTCACAAAAACCAGGATTCAGAATTCAGAGGTTAGTTGACTCCAAAAACTGGACAGGTTAATCTAGAGTGTGCTTGCCAGTCATCTGTCCGACCATCTTTCAAGAGATAAGACCTAACATCCACAATGAAGTGGCCTTGTCCCTGCATCGCCTTGACCACAGAACTTTGTCGAGACAGGTGTCACCGCCAAGAGAGAAAATTCTCTTCCTGAAGAGCGTTCGCAATGATACTAAGTGAGAGTTGCAGGACGTGGTCCCACAGATATGTCACTTTCAGCCACACAATAACCTTTACAGGCTGAACCGTTCTTCCCAGCCCTGATATCCCCTCTCTATGATTTGTAGGGTCCTGTCCTCATCTCTATTTGCTGTCATACATTCTTTGAGTAACTAATACGAAAACGATCAGCCAAGGCTTACCACCTTCCTTGCTTTCATCGCGGCTAAAACCCTGAGCCGTGTATACAGGTTTGGGCCGCAGAGAACCCCTGAAAATTATGGTGGGGGCGGTAAGCGCAGAGGAAAACTCACATGTTGGCCAGAGGGATCCACTCACAATTTCTGTCATGATACGGACAGCTATGGTACTAAAGAGTTAAAATTAATGACAATGGAAGATAGTGTAACAGAATGCAAAACTGCTTTGTGATTTCTTTACAAAAGTTGCTACAAACTATACCCATGGAATGCGCTGGGGACTCGTGCACTTTGAGGATCACAGACACAATGTATTTCCCACCTGCTCGCTCACTCGCTCGCTTGCTCTCTCAGTTATGTATTGATTTCTTTATTTTTGCAACAAGGCAATTGTCTTGTGTTGATTAGACTAAATTCAAATGAGGGTTATAACAGATGCATCGCTGATACAAGCAAGGATTTTTCAAGCAAGTCGTTAAACACGCAATGCCTTGATAGTGTTTGTGTTGATAGGATTCTCCTCGCATTGATCATTGTGTAGGAAGGACCCAGGTTCATGAGGGATGGGGCCGAGGAGGGGGAAATTAAGTGGCATAAACAAGAGATAAAGGCAGAGTGTATGGAATGGTCCTAAATGCCACCGGGTGCCCCGGCTGGAGGGTCAGCAGAATCCTGGGGTGTCATGGCTGCCCGGGGTCCCACAAAGTCTCCAGTGGGCTCTCCTTTTTCTGAATCTGAATGTCACTGAGCAGCCGGGGCCAAAGCGGACAGCCCCGAGCCCTCTGGACCCGTTCCATCTCCCTGAGCCCTGTGCTGACTGGGGCTTTGCTCTGCATCATGGGGATGAAACACACAGAGAGCTTCCCTCCTTCGCAACTGCTTTCTGGTCCCACACCTCCCAGCGTGGACCACATTGTCCCCTAATTTCTCATTCGACAGCAGGGAAATACTAAAGACACACAATGGAGACCAATTTTAATTATAAGCCCCCCTCCCAAAGAAGACTTAACATACAGTTAAAACAGACGATTGAAGAAAACGCAGGGAAATGACCAAGAGCAAAGAGAAAACAGAGCTAAAAGGTCCTGGGCAGAGAGCAGGTTCTAGAGAGCGACCAAGTCGGACATTGCCCTGCTTGGCTTCACGTCTAAGAAGCCAATGTTTACTCTAAAGTGTAAGTCTGATTTTCGTACAGAATCAGTAAATCATGATTTTGATGGGAACATCTTAAAATAATTCATTATACTTAAATATCAGAACGTAAAACATAGCCTCCAAAAAACGGATGATTGCGACATTCACATTCAGGTGTGAAGCTTACAAACCCGCTATCAAAAAACCTCCCTATCACAACAGAACTCCATTAATTTTAACTTTATGAAATAGACGAAATTACAATATTGTTAAAAAAAAAAAGAAACTCAGGAATCCAACATTTGCATATGGATAGAAAAGAACTCAGATTCCGATTACTAGAAAATAATGATTTTCAATATTTCCATCTAATTTTCAGTAAACCATTTAGGAATGTCATTGTCATGTTATTTAAATATGTAGATTGATTCTTTTTTAACTCACCACGTAAAAACTAAAAATGAAATTGCTTTTTCCAAGAAATACCTCTCGGATATGGTTGAGCCCCATGAGAACACCTCTGGGTTTTACCAAATTTTAGCCAAAACCAGACAAAGCCTATGAAATATGTATTTCCCTTCGCTTGATTTCATGACTTTTGGCCCCAATTCATAGATTTCTTCTCTGGTCTCCTTCAAAATGTCAACACCGAATGAAAGACGCCAATGACCGACATGACCTTCCCGATGGGTTGCTCAGCACCCGTGCGCCATTTTGAAAGCTCTCAGAGGTCAGGCCAGCCTCTCTGGTCTCTGTGTTTAAACATCATGAGAGGGGCGCCTGGGTGGCTCAGTCGGTTAAAGCCTCTGCCTTCGGCTCAGGTCATGATCTCAGGGTCCTGGGATCGAGCCCCACATTGGGCTCTCTGCTCGGCGGGGAGCCTGCTTCCCCCTCTCTCTCTGCCTGCCTCTCTGCCTACTTGTGATCTCTCTCTCTCTGTCAAATAAATAAATAAAATCCTTGTTAACCGGACACTCTTGGGGGATGGCTTGCCCCCCTCCCCCCTTCCCCTTGTCTGTAGACTAGTGGAAGGGCTCCGTAACTCCCACTTAGGCAAATCCATGGAGGCACACATTAAAATCAGGAGCGCCCAAAGCCCTGGAGGTCAAACAAAGCCCATCTCTCACGTTCCTATGTGAGATTTAGCCTGGCTCAGCACCCACCATCAGCAGTGATTGGAAAGGCAGCCCCGTAATTGTGTGGGAAAATGTCCCTCACTGTCTGCGATTCTTGGCAACACAGAGATTTGCACAATCTTGAAGAATCAAGAAAGCCTCTGGTCCCCAGTTCCTCCTGGCTGCTGCCCTGGGGTCCCTGGGTTCCCGGGGTCCCCTTGGAGACGGCCTTCCATCCACACAAGGGTCAGAGAGGCTGCAAAGGGTCCCGACGCCCGGTCTCCTGGGAAGGTTGGGAGTTTCCAATAAATAAAATTGTATTTTAAAACGGAAGGCTCTATCCCGAGATGCTCTACCATCTCGGCATGCCCAGCGTGCATGGGGAAGCTCTGAGATCCAGCCCCTACAATGGGACCACTGTCTATATCTACCCTCTCCCCATTTCTGCCACTGCCCAGAACAGCAACCCTCCCTCTCGGGGAAAATCCAGCCAATGGGAACCAAGCTTCACCTGACATCCCGCACCGCGGTCTCCCGGGATGGCACCCCCTAGGCTTGAGTCCAGACTTCCTGCGCTCGGGCTGTGTGAGCTCGCACAGATTACTGAACCCCTCTGCGCCTCTGCTGCCTCAATGGTCCACTTGGACCAGTGCTAGTACTCTGTCATCATGAGGGTTAGATAAGCGGACATTCATAAAATGCTTCCATCAGGGCTCAGGATAGCAAGAAATAGGTTAATTCTGACTACAAAGTACCTTTAATCGAATTGCAATAAAATGTTAATTTTGTTCAAAAATAGCAAGGGTTTACACATATTAAAATCATTTTTGCTGGGGCACCTGGGTGGCTCAGTTGGTTAAGCATCTGCCTTCGGCTCAGGTCAAGATCCCGGGGTTCTGGGATCGAGCCCCGCATCCGGCTCCCTGCTCAGCATGAAAGCCTGCTTCTCCCTCCCCCCCCTTCCCCTGCTTATGTTCCCTCTCTCGCTGTCTCTCTTTCTGCCAAATAATATATAAAATCTTTAAAATAAAATAAAATCATTTTTGCTATTGAAATTCCTTCGGGAAAAAAAAAATCCCTTTTTGATTTTGAGAACGGAAGACTCTCTCCCACGGTCTGGAAAATTTGTCAGGTGTCTGGGGTTTAGACTGGGGAGGCGCCGCAGGTGTTGGGGCGGCTGGTTCTCCGCATTCGTGAGCACGGCCCACGGGCTCGTCTCTGCTCCCGGGCTGCGTGGGATGGTGTCTTGGCAAGGTGCTTGTCCAACTGGACCTTGCTGGGTCATGCGGCATCTCTCCTGGCTTCTGACACTTGAGCTCCTGTCGCAAAAATATCTCCCACGTCTTACACAGATGTGTTCACGGGAAGACCTTGGGGTAAATGAGCCCTCATGTGGGAGAGGAGAGAGGGACACATGCCCGGTTGCTTACCAGCATAGTTTACGGGTTTTTCTTTTACAGTGATGACGTTCTTGGTTGTATAAAAACCTAGGAAACAAAAATCCTGTCTTCAGAGACATTTTAACGGTCACACAAATGTTTATGGTGCTCTACTAAGTGGGAAAAAAAGATACAAATTATGATTATGGTCTCTGCTTATAAATATGCATATAGAAATAACATTGGAAGTTAGTAGTGCTTCTCCGTGGGTACCGTATTTTCTTCTTTATGGGAAACAACAATTTTATTTATTTATTTATTTTCAAGATTTATTTATTTATTTGAGAGAGAGAGAGAGAGAGAGTGGGAAGGGAGGGAAGCAGAGAGGGAGGGAGAAAGAGAGAATCCTTAAGCCAATTTCCTGTTGATCATGGAGCCCGAGGTGGGGCTCGATCTCAGGACCCCAAGATCACAACCTGAGCCAAAACCAGGCAAGAGTCGGATGCTCAATCCACAGAGCCACCCAGGCACCCCCATCTACTGATTTTTAAAGATTTTATTTATAAGTCATCTCTACCCCCCAACATGGGGCTTGAACCCCCAACCTCGAGATCAAGAGTCACGTGCTCTACTAACTGAGCCAGCCGGGCGTTCTTATAACAATAATTATAAATTAAGAAACGATAGTTCTTAGACACTGGGGATTCATACTCTCTCGGTGACATGCTTGATTTTTTCAAAAGAGGCATCCCAGACGTGGCTTCTGGCCGGTCCTGATGCTCGGACAGGGTTTGCAAAGTCAGAACCTGCTGAGAATTGCATCCACCCCAGAACTGCGGCTCCCTTCTTGCCTTCCATCGCTGAATTCCCTGTCCTTGGCATTCTCTGGAGATTCTCTCCCACCAGCAAAAAAGCCCAGAGAATCCCTGGTATTTTCTCTTTGAGAGAGAAGGCATGAAACACAACGCCCACGTTTTTCTCAGATGTCATACACGGGGCAGCCGAGGCCGGCAGGCCTGGCGTCCTCTCGACTTTCCACAGGAGCCTTCCAGGAATCCGCAGTGTTCCATGCGAAGCTGTGGTTATTGGGCGCATTCGAGAACGAGCTTGACTCTCTGTCTTGCCTGCCCATCAGTCCGTGACCCAAGCACGTGGCCACCAGATACAAGCAACTGTCTTTAGCCATCGAGACTAGCACTAGTCCCAAAAATGTTCTATGCAGACAGGAGAGCATGGGCATCATGGTGCCCATGAATAAAGCAGGTTCTTGACCTCTGACTCGCAGAGGCGTCCCGTGTAAGTCAAGGCCATTGAACGAGGCATAAATACAATGAGGGGATAGACTCGGAACTAGCAAAACCACCCACGAGAACAGTGTGATGAAGCTTGGCCACCTCTCCCCTCACCTGGCTTCCCAGGCCCGCGTCCACACCGGCCTCCCTAGGACTAGAAGCAGCACAAAGCGAATGAATGAATGAATGAATGTGTTTCCGCTAAGCGGATGACTTTTGCCCCCCATTAAGCTCCTACCTGCATAATCGACTCAACCCCAAAAATAAAATGAGTTATTCCCTCTGACTCATCCTTAAAGAGCACTTCTAATTTGAAGCATGCGCGGATATAAGCCAAATGACTATTTTTTTGTATTCCAAAGAAGGCCATACACCTCCTTCTCTCCCTCCCCGTCTCCTCCTCATCCTCCTCTTCCTCCTCGTCTTCCTCCTCCTCCGTCTCTGCCGATCCACTGGTGACCCACGCGTTATTATTCCTAATGTTAGTCTTGGAAAATGCCGTTATGTTTTGCCTTGTTATTTCCAGCTTGGGTAAAAGATAGCAAGCCCCTTGGTTTATTTTATTGTAGGGTAGGAAAATGAGTTTACTGCCTCGGTGATGGGTCACCGGGAGGTAGCAAAACCAAGCAAATTAATACCATATGGATGCCTAGAAGTCGTGGCCATTTTTATGCGAGGCACACTGGGATACTAAATATGTATCAATTTTGGAAGATGTGCCTTATACATTGTAATACCTAAAAATATTACTCAATGATCTTTTTCCTGGTTTTGCCCAAAAACTTGGACCAAATTGTGCTCCAACACACCAGGAAGGAGGGGCTCACCTTAAGCAGGTGCTGTATAAGCTAGCCTGAACAAGGCTTTAATCTCCAGATTATTGAGTTGGAAGGGGATTCCCACCACTGCGTCTCCCCATAACCCATTTCGACTTAAATGATGACCATGTGTTTATTTTTAAATGCACTGATTCCCTCAACCCCTCGCTTCTCCAACGATGCCTTTCTTCTCCAAAGGATTTCCGGAATTGGATTGGGGTTCATCAGCTGGAGGCAACACAGGGGACTGTGTATACTTAGCCATAAATTAATGTATTTACAACCGCTTTAAGGTGATTACTGTGGACTCGATCTCAAACGCCTCAAGTTGTATTAGCCTCACACCCTTATAATTACCTGGAAAGGCTTTCTAGCTGGCTTGCACTTCTTAGGGGCCACCAACACTTGCTATAACCTAAATTTTACCTACTGCATCTCATCTATCCCTGTTGTGCATGCAAAATGTCAGAGCGGTTTCGGTTCTTCAGCGAAGAGTGAGGACAATAAAAGAAAAAAAAATGGAATGGCCTGATTTCTGCCTTTTTTTATGCTCACGAAGGAAAATCAACATACAGAGCGCACACCGTAACACAGGCAATAAAAATAAATGCTATGTGAGAAAAACCTCGGAACAGTTATGATTAAAGACCAAAGCAGGTGAGCAAGACCGTAAGCGAGGTTGTGCGGATCTGGGTCAGATTAAATGTGGTCGCCGGGGAGGTTGGCCTCGGAGGGGAGGAGGCTTGGGTGCCAAGTCTTCAGTTACAAGTGCTCGGAGGGAACTGGGTTTCACCCCTGCATGCAGAGGGAGGGGTTAAGAAACCCCCCACGCCCCCATCCCTGCACCTGCCTTCCACTCCCCTGCTGCTAAGAAGTAAAAAAAAAACACCCTTATGGCGCTTGGCGTTTGGTACTCAGAAGGCCACCATCAAATCCGGGAGCCCAACATCGCTCAGCTCCATATGACCCCCGGCCCCTGCGGAGGTGAGCCGTGGGGGCCAAGGAGCTGGCGAGGGGATGGCCCTGAGAGCCAGCTAAGAAGCAAGGGGACCCTCGAACCTGCCTCTCCCACCGGGCTCTCCGGGGTGGGGGTGGGGCGGAAACAGGATCTGGGAGTAAGCCCCCTCTGTGTCATCCCTCCCCTGCCTCTTACTGCCATGTGCTCTCGGTCACTGTGCTCTACCCCTCTGGGCCTCGGGTCCCCCGTGAGTAGAACTTCCTATTCTACAGGTGTGCGTGGATTAAAGGTAACGCTATGCCACAGGTATGGGCGCCCGTGCACCGTGGGCTCTGGGTCCGGACAGCATGGGGGGCAGGCATGTGGACTCCCGTGTGCCTTTGTTCCTTAGGATCCGGCTGAAAATCACACCCATGCCAATAATAATAATGATAATAATAATAATAATAATAACGATAACGCTAATGGGGGGGAGAGCTGCCTCCTATTCTATGCCACGGCTCTTATAATAATTGCGAGGCAATTTGTCAGTCCGGTTCCCGCGAGGTCTTCTTTGAGGCAGAACTATGTCTTGTTGGGTTCAGAGCAGGCAAATGGAGATGCATGATGTTTATCCTTACACATGGGGCATGTCTTTGAAATTCAATTTATAGGTGGTGATATTTTTTTTCCCCATCACACTTAGAGAAATACTCTTAGGTTGCGTGAAACACGGGCTGCATTGTTCTTTTTAAATTTCTATAGCTTCTGATTATAATCCATTTTATTATTAGCATCCGTCATACAACAGATTTCATTTATTTTTCAAAGGGCGGGAGGAGGGGCTCAATGTCGCCAGAGCTCAGGGCTGGAGCTCTGGAGGAGGGACAGTTTTCTAGAAGCTGGGATCCCAGAGAGGCATTAATTACCGCCGGAGTGTTGGTACCCACTCAGAGAAGGGGCGGGGAAGAAGCACCCCAATATTCTCTCCTCCTGCTCTCCAGGGTCTGGGTAGCACTTTCCATTAGTAAATCCAGTCGGAAGCCAGAAGGTTAAGGTCCACTTTCTAAAGGCTCAAGAACAGAGCAGAAGGGCCAGAAAATAGATTCCACTCTCACGGAGGAGGGGCAGCCCATGATGTTAGCTTCTTGCCACCCCTCCGTCCCCGCCTGAATCACGGGGACACTTACCCCAGCTTTGCTCACCACTCAGTTACAGATGTGACGAGGCCGCGGACACGGTCAAGGGCTGCGGGCGCGAGAAAAAGAACGCCAGCCTCCCCCGTGCCATTTCCCTCCGGCGGTTCAAGTCAGTCAGACTCAGAGAGGTTCAAGTCGCTCCTGGCGTCGATGGCACATTTCTGATCTCTTACACGTGGCTTAATGAGTTGATCTAACTTTAACTGAAAATTCATTAAAATGTATTTGCTCTAAGTAAATATTTAAATGAATAGGACACACTCTAGGGAAGGAAGAGGCTTGTTTAATTTTGTCTGTCTTCTCGCTGGGAGCGTTCTTGGTTCTCCCCACATAGGCTGATTCTTCTAGCAAGCGCAGTATCTCCTGCCCTGGGGAAGAATCACTAAATCAGCCCAACCCTACAGAGACCAGAGCTCTCATCAGGGGGTAGGAGCCATTGTGGTTGGAACTGGACGCCTTCCGAATGTGTGGGGTCCTCCGGTAGGACAGCGCCTGTGTCGGGATAGGAAATATGAAACCAGGTAGGCCTCTTCCCGCCTTCCCTGTCCTTCTGGAAAGAAGCTCAGGGCACTCCTGGCCTCCCGTCCAAATGACAACACTCACAGAAGACAGGTAAAGAACAATCAAGCAACTCCGTGGGCAGCTTTGGAGATGCGTAATAGAGATCTCGAAGATAGAGCTTTTGAAGATAGAGATTTCGAAGAGATAGAGCCAAAAGTTTCCAGAGGAGGGGAGAGAAGGACGGGGGTGGCGATCTAAGCATCTTGCTCTCTGGAATTCAAGATTTTAGGGTTTGGGTCTAAATGACAGACAGAGATGAAGATGTGATTGTCACAATGGGCTTCTCCTGTCTGCCCGGAGTAAAGATTCCCTGTGCTCGGGGGATAGGTCAGAGGACGTCTAAGACACAACAAACAAGGAGAGGACGTGTCTTAAGTGGATGATGCTTGGGCAACGAGTTGCCCTAATAGTTTGTCTGTACCCAAACAGAGAGCGAGCCAGCACCCTGTCCCATTCGCCGGTCCCACGTGGGGCTCCCCCGTGGCACTGTGAGCAGGGGGCTCGTGGCCACCTGTGGGTCCCAGGCAAGGGAGCCGGGGTCACCCCCAGACCCCTCTTGTTTCCCAACTGAAAGGAAGGACCAAATATTCTCCTGTGTGGCCAAAAGGAGCCCACACACCAGCTAGAGTCGGAGGAGAATGCTGGGTGTCCTCCCGGGGAGCAAATCCCCCACCGTGTGTGGCAGATGTCCTCGCCCATCATCAGATCAGTAATACTGAAAGTAAAGGACTCCGTTCTTATGACGTGCCATCAAATCGAAAATCCTCCCTTATGGGAATGGACGACCCAACGCAGCACACAATGTCATTCGACCCAATCTATTGTTTTTCTTCTTCGATGAAAATTACATGAAACATACTTTCTCAGAAAATGGGAAGCTTTGCATTTTGCATCCACCAGCTAATGGACTCGGATCCACGTCGCAGGGATTGGGAGAGGTGGACACGCAGCCGTCTACACCTAGGTCTCTATCTCATAGTCTCTGCTATGTCTCTGCCAACAAAATACCTTCAGGGGACCGTGGAGTCCCACCTCGCCCCCAGTGTGACCTCTGCGATCTTCAGGAGGACACGGCCATTCTCCCAGGTGATAACGGGGACCTGCTTAGAAGTAGCATGCCCGACCTCGGGAAATTCACAGATCCCAGGCGCCTCTGCAGCTCGGACTCAATTCTTTGTAAAAAGAACCACTTGCTCCTGAAGGGGCTCACATTTGGGGGAGAACATGTCTCGCGATGTGATTCCTACAGCTTTAATAGCAATAATAATAATTCCTATTCTCCAGCCTTCACGTGATTGTGGGGGTAGAACTCTCCAGTAAAAAAAGATATGCGATCGCCTAATAGCATAAAAGAAAATCCTGTAATTTTTTCTGGGCAAAGAGGACTTCAGGAAGTGACCTATATATTTCTTTTTGACAGCGGAGAATTTTTTTCCAGCAAAAGTTGGGGAAGAACTAGCAGGATTAAAAGACTCAGTATATTTAAGAACCCGAGCAGCAAACTGGGGCGGCGAGATTTATTCAACCCACCGAGCAAATGTGATATTAAGTGGTACTCACAGAATGCATCTCGGGATAAAAATAAAGCCTGTCTTTTAGTCCCACATGATTTAAAGAAATTCATGCTATAAGTTAAAGATTTAGTTTATGAATTTGTTTTGACTCCAAATAAAAGTCGACAGTAAATGGATTAACCTGACAGATGTGTTGGGAAATTGTATTAAGCTCACCCGGGGAGCAGAACGAAGATGATTATTAAGAAACGTGATAAAATTCTAGACAATGGCGTTCCCCTAAAAAGCATCATTCTGACAGAAAAGCCAACAGGAAGCCCACGGAAGGCAGTCATGAATTGTCACCTCCCAGAGAAGCCATTTCTTCACCTGCAGCCCCTCCCCCCCCACCCTCCACCATGTTCTGGGTCTGGGGGAAAAAACCCAAAAACAAAAACAACCTATGGGCTGAGAGCGACAGGAGCTCCTGCAGTCTGAAGGACCAAACATCAACATGAGTAACAGGCCATTTCATGCATCCCCTTTCTCTTTGGGATTTCTCAAACTCAAGTGCCTGGAGGTTCTAGACCCATCATCTAAGCCGGTGAATGAATTGGTGATGAGCGTATTAGGTCGGAAGCAGGCCCATCAAAGGGAAGAGACTATCAAGACCCAGTCCTGGCCAATTGTCATTTGAGAACGCAGACTCACAGATCCAGATCCCATGATTCAACAGAAATCTAGAATCTAGATTTTCATTCCAAAATATTTTAGCCCACGTGTTGAATCCGAACTCTGGGTAACCTCTCTCCGCCATCTTATGGTGAAAGACTTTTTCTAAGAGTAAGGTTGTGCTCCTGGTTTCATGAGGAGGCTGAGGATGGCAGGGACCATAGTTCAACTCCTTCTGGACAGCTCTGCCGGTTGACCCGGCTGATGGCTATCGGCAGTGTCATGTTGGCCCCCAGTTACCTGTAGGTTCTCTTTTATGGACAGACATAGGTTCTTGGTTGCTTTCTTTGTCCAGTGAGTCTGTCTCGTCTCCTAAGTGTCACCCTGTGTTCTCACGATGTATGACCCTGGGCTGGCTGCCAGCTTCTCTGTGTCCTTGGATGTCCCCGGGAGATAGGACACATGTGTGACATTTATCTATCTGGGAAACAGGGCAGATATTTGCTTAATCCACCCAAAATGAGTGGACTCCATTCAGCTTTGAAAAACCGCATGTAACGAGTTTCTGTAGACTCCTTCAATGGACGGTTTGTAGAATCCATCGTCCTGTGTTTGGTGATATTGCTTTATTGTTCAGCCCACATCATTAAGGCTGGGATTAAAGCAACACTGTACATGAAAGACAGTCATGGCTTGAAAGTCTGAAAAAAAACCAAAAAAAGCCACATTTCCTCTCTGTTTTGAAACCGCGCCACCTGTCACCTTCAACTTATTTATACACACTTTCCCTTCATGTCCTTGCTCAGGAAGATTCTGCCCTCATCTGTTTTAAGAATAATACATTAAAGAGAGTGCATTTTCCACTAGGCTCTGACCAGGACTGTAGGGATAATCCTTTCCGTTTCAACAGTTGCATAATTCCTTTAAGTGCCTGCCCAGGGAATAGGGTCTAGTAATTCCAGATACCATTGTGATCAGCTTTCAAGTCTGAACACCAGGAAAAAAGTTCTCCAGAGGGTGTGGTAGAAGTTTTCAGCTTGTTTATTTTGCTAATGGGTTTTTATACCCAATCACCATCACTTGTAAGGGAGCCCACTCTTAATTAAAGGAAAACTGGTTGGGAGGTAATAAAAATGTTGCTGCTTTTCTCTGTGAACAGGCTTCCTTAGAGAACTATCTATGGATTGCAGTATTTCCAGTCCCAAGATCTTTGGTACCTAAAATGACAGGGGAAAAAATATCAATTAAAAATCCTTTTGAGGTCAGGTGCGCCTTGCTGGCTCAGTTGGTAGATTGTGTGACTCTTGATCTCAAGGTCGTAAGTTGGAGCCCATGTTGGATGCAGAGATTACTTAAAAAATAAAATCTTAAAAAAAAAAAAAAGACCATGACCCAATTCCCTTTTTATGTGGCATCTGTTAATGGGTCCATTTACATTTCCGGTCTACTGGGGTCCAATCATGTTGGTCCAAAAATGACAAGGCAAGTTGATTACAAACAGAAAATATTTAGCCATTGTATCAGATTCTTCCCTTAGGTTCTTCTCTTTCCCTAAACACCTCTTAATTCAAGTTCGAAAGATAATTCACCCTTTCGGCAAGTTTCCGAAAGTTCTCCTGCTCAAATGTTAACACAACGGCCTGCATCGGATGACAACAAAAATTAGCACCTGTGACATCGATGAGGATAAAACCCCTCGATGACATGAAAGGTATAGGATCTTGAGGGAATTGAGATGTATACTATCTGCTTTTGCAGAAATTGAAACTAAGCGTATAACTAACCAACATGCATAGCTGCGATGTCTCCCCTCAACGTGTCTCTCCAAGTACGCTCAAGTGCATTTACTTTCTGGCTTTTCCTCTGTAGCCTTGCTTGAAGTCACTTCTGTAAGTACTCCCAGGGAAGGGAGACTAGCACTGGCTAATGAAGGAAAAACGAGCCTTCCCAAGCATGTTCTCAACTAGAGCCCCTCCCCGCCCAACAGTACACGAGCATCCAGAAATGAAAAGTCTCTTCAGATCCAAGGCAACTCCATTCCTGAGGAACTAACTACCCCAGGACAAAACAGCTCAAAAGCTTATGCCTTACGCCAGGCCCATGTTTCAGGTCTGAAGATGCTTTTCGTGTGGAGTTGGAATGCTTCCAAGTGCTTTACTCTTCCTTCTAAGCAAGACGTACATGCTCGTTCCGAGGCCTCGTAGAGAAAGAACCCTCCTTCTGTCTCCAACCTATACCACTCCCCAGTCAACGAAGCCCCTCAGATTTCTTCCAGCTCCCAACTTCTACTGCACGAAGAGTCTGCAAACATCTCATTGAATGCTTCTGAGTACCTGGATGTGCTGGGAGCAGAGCGGGAGCTCCTGGGCTCTCCGAGATCCGTGGTCACGAAGGCACCTCCAAAGCCCCACCGCGAAGCATGTGGAGGCCCATTTGGGGTCTCCCTGTGTCGTCCGTGTCCCCCTCTGCCTGCCCCCAGGGTGTACCATGCTCTGCGTCATGGGCAAAAGCTGAGAACGCTTAACGGAAAACTCTTGACTCTCGCAGACCGTCTTGTAACCATGACAGCGTGTCGTAAACATGGCGTAGAAAATGAGAAGTATTTTCTCTGCAACACACACTGTTTTCTTCTCAATAGGATGTTTGGGGTGTGCTTTTACAAATGCCGTTCTGAATCAGAGAGGGCTCCCTCATGCACACGGGTATGTAGACCATGTTTGGGGGAGCCAAGCTCTAAGAGTTGGGTCTAAAGCCAATGATGATGGGCTGGGAGAGGCTGGCATCTGGCGACCTGGGGCACTTGTTCACCATGCAAGGTGCAATGGTATTTTGCTTTGTTTTCCATAATTGAGACAGATGTTCAGGCTTGTTCGGTTTTTATAGCTATTTGAGATGCGTGTTCAGGTGCAGACACCTTCATCTCCTGCCAATTGCAGGACCACAGCCCCCGGGGGACGATATCGCTCTTTGGCAATGACTGAGATTTCTTTTGAGAGTTTTGATAGTTATTTTGGTTAAAAGGGAGCAAGAAGAACACACTACTGTCTCTGAGGATTCTACCCCGAAAGGGTAGACTGGACTTAAATAACAGCCCAATCACCATCATCAGACCGTCGTTTTTCTGGAAGGATGATATTGGGATGGATGGAAGGGATGGAGGTGTCATCAGCTAAGGACTAATGCCGCACATGCACTTGGTCACCACGGACATGGGGTGGTCAGCGAGAGGACGCATGGCCTTAAGGAGCTCACAGCTCTAAAGGGAAGAGCACACACAGAAACAACGGCAGTACCACGGAGCTCAAGAACCTTTCCGTTGCAAGCGATAGAAATCCTGGTCAGGCCCAAATAAACACAACACATTTATCCTTAAGACCCCTGGAGTCTCTCCAGTTTCTCTGTTCCCACCACCGCACGCTGCTCGGGATGACCATGACCTCTCTCCTGACTCACCCCCACCCCTGGCCCCTCACATGGAGGCAGCTCATTCATTCTTTGCACGGAGTCCAGAGTGACATTTCAGAGTTTAATTCTCACCGTGGCCATCCGTGTTCTCATCAACTCTCCATGCTCTTTGGGGTTCTCAGACCGAGTCCAAAGCCCTCAGGATTGTTTCTAGGTCCCTGATGGTCCGGCCATTCTTTGCCATCCTGGCTCATGATTCACGACGTTTCCTTTGGATCCGTGCCTCCAGCCGCCTGGAAATCTCTGCAGACCCTGAGCTAAGCAACTTCCGTCCTTGAGGGATTAGCATTTCCCTCTCCGTCCTCCGGGAGCGCCTGCCACTGTCGAAACACATTCTGGTCTGCTGCTTCTCCACCTTTTCCATCATGGTCTTGTATTCCATTTTGAAGGAGATGCCAACGTTAAGAACGTGTCTTTCCTCTGAGCTGAATAATGTCATTTGTTTCACCCCAATGAGATGGAAGATTCAGGACAATCTGGAGACAGGATCTGCTCACACATGCTTGGCCGCCACACACCTGCCATCAAACACGGGACCCAGACTGCCCGCTTCTCCATGCAAGCAGGAAATTCCGATTGTCAGATGGTCCCAAGTACCCGAGCTGTCTCTTCATGCTCACAGGTGGGGTGGAAGACAGAGGAGACCCCGCCATCTGCCCAGATCTTGTGGGGGGTCTCTGCCCTGGTGAGGAGAAAGGGAATTTCTTACCCTTATAATTTTCCCCAGGGCAGAAAGCTGTGGACGCTGCAGATGCATTAACGTCCGCCTTCCAAGCCTGATCCGATAATTTCTTGCATCCATAAAATCCAATTACAACTTTCTTGTGCATCATTTCGGGTACAAAGGGACGTGTCCCTCTCTGATTTATTCAGGGCCTCCTTTCCATCCTAAGAACTTGAACACATCAAGGAGATTGAAGAAATGAACCACACTTCATCCATCCTTCTTAGATGTTGCAACATACATATTTTATAGGAACGAGTGTAGCGTATTTGGCACGATCTATTACCGTCATGTACTCTTTTGGAGGGATGAAATAAATAGGTAAAGTGCAAGGGCTCCTGAGCGGCTCAGTCGGTTGGGCGTCTGCCTTCAGGTCAGGTTGTGATCTCAGGGTCCTGAGTTCAAGCCCTGACTTGGGCTCCCTGCTCAGCGGGGAGCCTGCTTCTCCCTTTCCCTCTGCCCCTCCCCACTCGTGCACATCTTTTCTCTCTCAAATGAATAAATAAAATCTTTAAAAAAATTTTAGAAATTAAAAAAAAAAAATAAGTAAGGTTCAGATAGAAGTCCAAGGATTCTTTTGGAATTTTTCTGAGGATTTGCCACATTACGTCCCTACGGACTCCCAAGACACCAAGTTCAAGGTTCTAATAGAGTGCTTTTTGTCTAATATCACCATGACTTTGCTCATCTTTTCCCCCAGTAGCTTGTAAATGAGAAAATCTAAACCAGGGATAATATTAAACACCCAATAAATGCTTATAGAATGAATGAATGAGATTGTTTCAAGGGGCCTCTGAGCAAAAATATAATTGTGTTTTAAGAATGGATGGCAGGACACCTGGGTGGCTCAGTCATTAGGCATCTGCCTTCGGTTCAGGTCATGATCCCAGGGTCCTGGGATCGAGCCCTGCATCGGGCTCCCTGCTCAGTGGGAAGCCTGCTTATATCCCTCCCACTCCCTCTGCTTTCTCTTGCTGTCTCTCTCTCTGTCAAATAAATAAATAATATCTTTAAAAAAAAAAAAATAAGAACGGATGGGTGGCTGGCTCAGTTGGTGGAGCATTCATTTGGTCCTTGATCTCCGGGTTGTGAGTTCAAGCCCCACGTTGGACATGGGGCTTACTTAAAAAAAAAAAAAAAAAAAGAATTGATGATCAGTGGATCTCCTTCCTGCCTATATTGCAAGACCCACCTCTAGGCAACTCTCAGATGGATTGTTTTTCCATGCAATGCCTCAGGCATTGTGTTCTTTCAAGTCCTACTTAGTCTTGCTTCCCACGTACCCTACCTCCTTCCCCAGAGCTCATGTGTGCGATGGATTTGTTCTGTGTGTTTATTATCAGGATAGTACATTCCATACTCCTTGCCCTTCCTGGATGCAAAATTAAATGAAACTTTTGCATTATGGTACAGTTTTGATAAGGTTGGCCTCGCTCTCAGCTGACTGGGTTGGATTTAGTCAAAGGAGTTCAATAGCTATCTTCAAAGCCGGTGGAAACATTGAACAAAGTTGGTTCTTTTCCCAAAGTGTCTTTTGAAAAGGAAACAATACCGCCAATAGCGTTTTCCTCCTGTTTGGTTGAGGTTTCCTAAAACATGTATCTTTTTTTTTTTTTAAGAAAAGATTTCAATAGTGGCTTCTGTTTACGGGTGAGTTGTGCAGGGGCAGAAGCTCAAAGTTTATGCATCAAAGAGGAATAAAAATAGAACAAGCAATTTTTCAAAGTATGTGAAGTCCTTGGAATCGGGAATATTCCACCCATCCCACTGTGCTCCCTCTTTAACTTCGGAGTCTGATTTAAAAGGTAAAGAATTTAAATAAGCAGTTCCTTCGAAAAGGAGTTTGCAAACTTAGTCAACAATTTTCAGCCCCTGAAAAATGTGCCTCTGAGCTGTACCCACTGAAGCATGAGGAAGGCAGGGCCCTCACTGCATTATTGAGTTGAAGGTATAACAATTAATTTCCATTCTTTTTGTCTTAGAGGAGGTTTTTTATGGGTCTGGGGAGAAAATTGCAACATTTGGCAACGACTTCCCTGCACCCTGGATCATTTAGTTGGATCTTAACTTGTTAGAAGCTAATGGGAAATCTGAGCATGAATTTGATATACTATGGACTCACTTCTAGCATCTAATAAAAGCCACATCCAGAGAGTCCGTAGATGTGAAAAATGTGTCATCATTCTCCAGTACCCTTCCATGTAATCTACTGCATATCCCTAAATAAAATTGCAAACTAATGGGATTCAACCTCACACATTCATCACTTGGAAATCAAGACGAGGCAAGAAAGGGGAACATCTCCTTGGTGCACATGGACCAGAAGAAAGTCGTGAGTGAATTATTATGTCGAGAAGCTTCCATGAGGCTTTGCAGACACGAGTCATGCCAGCCTGTAACAGGCTCTGGGAAGGTCCCAAATTGTCCCACAGCGGGAAACGCTGAAGGAATATCCTGATTCTAGGAATTCATTTTCACCACATGAGGTCTCAGCGCGCTGTCCTTTCTTGGAAACACATAGATATTTTGTGGGATTTTAATTATAAAGGGACATTTCAAGTTTATTGCATTTTTAACTTACTTTGCTTTTTTAAATTACAAAAGTCATACACAATTTATTCATGAATGTATAAGGAGAAAGTCACTCTAAGAGCATCGGTCGCTGGGCCCCTAGTCCAGGTAGAAGCACTTTTAACAATTTCTCACACCTGGGGCGCCTGGGTGGCTCAGTGGGTTAAGCCTCTGCCTTCGGCTCGGGTCATGATCTCAGGGTCCTGGGATCGAGCCCCGCATCGGGCTCTCTGCTCGGCGGGGAGCCTGCCTCCCCCTCTCTCCCTGCCTGCCTCTCTGCCTACTTGTGATCTCTCTCTCTCTGTCAAATAAATAAACAAAATCTTTAAAAAAAATGATACATCCAAAAAAAAAAAAAAAAAATTTCACACACCTTTTTTCCCCAAATCTCACTCACACTAATACCCTCCCACCCAACCATTTGCAATAAAACCTCCCTTCCCTTAAATATTTACATAAATGCAATTTGCCTTTCTGTATTCAGCTTGGTAGCTCACTAGAATGGTACTTTCAAAATGTGAATTAGGGGGAAAAAAAAATCAATCAATCGAACGAAAACCATCTTTTTCGATAAAGCTTGGTGCTGCCCAGCAGAATACCGTCTTGAGGATTATAAAAATCTAAAATGACTGTGAATATGAACTATGACCCTCAGAGTTGTGTGCAACCCGCCCAAGCGTACAGGGCAACCCTCTGCCAGGACCTGTGACTACCCCCTCACCCCCAACACACCCACACATGCCATGTCTGCAAATATCGGGAGGCCTCTCTTCCTCCAGGGCACCTCTGTACATTTCTCTCCACATTTTCGTTTTCCTTTAATCCGGATATCAGACTAAGCCCCTTCTTTGGAGCTTAGTGTCCAATATATATAGTGTCCAATCCCAGCAAGAATTTCAGAAGTTTAGTTCAGTGGTCCCCACCTGCCCCGGATACATTTGGCAAAGTCTGGAGACATTTTTGGTTCCCATGACTGGGAAGGAGACATCATTGGTATCTAGTAGGTGGTGACCTGGGGTACTGTTAAACATTGTCCCGTGCACAGGACCGTCCCTACCACTGAGCTCATCTCCCCCTTCCTGAAAACTTGGTGCCAGCGAACCCCACTGAGAGCCCCCAGCCCAACGGGACTTACCAAGATAATTCCCCAGAAAAGGCCTCAGTAAACCAATGAGGGAACAGAAAAACTTGCAGTTCTGTGAATCCGTAGCGAAGTTACATTTTATTCTAATTCGAAGCATGTCAGCTGAACCATCGTGTGATATGAAATGCTAATTCAATATTACTGTATTTGAATAATTGGAAATAATAGATACCCAAATTAGTAATAAACCATCAAGCACCGCATTATTTCACAGCTGGTTGGCCGAATAGATTGTAAACTTAGTTAATGATATTGCTCCATGATGGTGCTAAGTTAGCCAGGAAAATAAAAATGCTAGTGATTTTCAGATAATTCACCCTGACATCACGACTTGGGGTCTGAACTGAGAGGGGGACATTATATGGGAGTCTTTTTAACAAATATGATCTCGGTTCATCTTCACGTTATCTCCGTGATGTGGATACTATTTTGATCCTTATTTTGCAGACAATTTAACACAGGCTCAGAGCAGTAAAATATACAGCAGTTCCTGTGATCTCATCGATACAAAATTAAATATTTAAAAATATATGCACATGGAGGGAGAATATACTTTAGATGAGTCATTCCCGAAGAAATGACATAATTCAGAAGTTGAATAAATCCAAAATAATCCTGCAACGATTTTTTTTTTTCTTTTTCCTGACTCAACGGGCACGTCCTGGACATATTTAGTCATCCTTCTGAGGTTCCTGCAGAAGGAAATGCAGCTCCTGCTCTCTGCAAGATGGCGAGTCGAACTCAGCCATCTCTTCCCAGCCTGGTGGGTCCCTGGGCAGAGCCCTCTGATTGCTGATGGTTTCCAAACCGGATGCTTCCATCTGTTTCCATTTTCAACTTTTCTGCTCCTGCTTTATATTCCTCATTCCTCTCTCCACCCGAGACAGTTCTCTGAGAGGCTGAGGGTTCTGACTCAGGTCAGGCTGCCTGGGTTCAAATCCTGGATCCACTCTTTCCCGGTAGGTGACTTTGGGCAAGTTCCTTAGCTTCTCAATGCTCATCCAGGAACTGGCTGGTAGAGAGCAGCACCACGGGTCATAAGATGATGTGAGTATGAATACCCTGGCCTTTGATGATCTCAGCCCTTATTTATTTAACCAACTTTTGGCGCGAACTTATCAAGTACCAGCCCCTAGGGATGCTGATATGGACCCCAGCCTCCATCACCAAAAGAACTTCCTGACATTCATTTGCTTAAAGACCCAATTAATAAAAATATTCTTAACATTTCTCTCCTTCAAACAGCCATCATGGCTCCTTTATGGATCTTCAAAGTCACACATCTTCTTGTTCTTCTGAACGAATACTAGGACCCCTCGTTTTCAAAGGTGTATTTGATCGCCTTAAAAAAAACGGGTTGACCTCTTTTCAAATGCATATTAAACCTGTATTTCAAAGTCAGTTTTCCTGAGGAAGAAAAACCGTCCCTCCCAGGAAGGTCACGAAGAATGTCCGGAGTGATTCAAGGAACGGGAGAAATTTGGGGCAAAATGAGGGGGAAAAGAAAGCCCGATTTTGCTGTCCTGGGAATCTAGGTCATCCTTCCTTGTTGCACGGCGTCCTGTATGAATGAAATAGTATCGGTCTTCAATTCTGCCTTCTTGGCATTTATTTTCCCACAAGGATATAAATAGCCATTATGTCACTGGTGCCTCTTTGTGTGTGACAGTCTTGACCCCTGACCCTGTCCACCTGCCCCTGCATTCCTTTCTACCTCGGTTCTTCTCCAGCTTTTTCAAATGTTCTTTTTGTTTGTTTTTCCCATCTAGTATTTCAGATGATTTACTTCCCAGTATGCAGCAGTACAAGAAGGGAGCTAGCTAGCGCCAATGTCAATGGTCTCCAGGTCACCGTCTTTGTGAGGTCAGGCTTTGCACCTGCCATCCTTTACAAACACGAGTCCCTCTCTGCAGGCCATGACTGCATTAACTCCCTTGATCTTCATCAGGCTTCCGTGAAGTAGGCACCGCTGATAACCCCATTTTGCAGATAAGGGAAAGAGGTTAGGACTTCCGCTCAAGGTTATACTGCTAGGACGCATCCTAGCCAGGATTTGAATCCAGGAAACCTGGGATTGGTGTGGCTAGTGTCTATGTCCCAGCCTTTAGCCCAAATTGCTTCTCATCAGCAACTCATTGAAGATTTCTGGTTTCTCGTGTTTTCCGCTCGCTGCCCCTGGGGTAAATCTCTCCTAATTCCTTCTAATTTTTCAAATTTTCTTTTACTCTCTGCTGAGAGCAGCTATGAATATTTTAGTATATGAACTCCGAGGCACATATATATATATTTATCCAAGGTCAATAAGTAGAAGTGTATTTGTTATATCATGGGGAATACGTGTCTTCAAATTAACCAGATATTGTAAAAAAAATGTGTCAATTTATTCTACCACTGGTGATAATGTTATAGTTCTAAAATGTTCGTGAAAAAAAAATGAGAGAAAAGAAACAAATAAACAAAAGTATCCTACGCCCCCACAGAAATGGTGGGCCCTCTAACTTCTAAAACTGGAAGGAAACATGAAGGCTATTGGAAGCAAGCTGAGGGAAAAAATGTATCTATTCTTCACCCTCTTACTTCATCTTATTGAACACCAATAAGTGTTTTCCCTGGGGCAGAAAAGAAAAGATATGTTGCAACATATCAGGGTCGCCCTAAAGCATATAGGCTGAATAATGGTGATTTCTTTTGTTTATAAATCTGCAAATTGGCCAACGCCTAGCAGGGGTAGTTCATCTCTGCTCCGCCCAGCATCAGCATTGGCAGCTCAACGGGGACCTGAAGGACCCACTTTCTACAGGACTTACTGAGGTGGCCGTCTATGGGAAGCTCAGCCAGTACTGTGGGATGGCGGCCCCTCTCTGAGCCTCTCCAGCCTCACCTCGCTGCTCAGACTTCCTCACAACATGGTGGCTAGGTTCCAAGAGCAGGTGCGCCTAAAGAATGGGGAGGAAGCTTTTTGTGACCTAGCCATGGACGTCACAGAGCGTGACTCTGGCCATAATGACAGGCACGCCCAGATTCAAGGGGTGGGTACGTAGACCACACGGATCACCGGGAACAGTATCGACACCATTTTGAAGAAGAGTACGTGGGGGTAGGAGAGATCATGGTGGCCGTTTTGGAAAATACGGTTTGCCAAGGGCAGCGTGGAGCGTAAAACAACCCGATGCCCTCCCATTCGCCTCCATCTAGACGTGATAGATGGAAGATCATTTTGGCGTAAATGCTTAGCAAATCTTAGGTGGAAAGATTTGCAAATCTTAGGAGGAAATCAAAGCAAATCTTAGGAGGAAGATATAGAAATCTCCACGTGCTAAAAACTAAGACAAATCCTAAAAATGGAAGCAGAAACATATCCAGGGGAGAGAGAATGGGATGGGGAAGCTGTTTCCAGGTGACTTTACTTCTTGAAAAATGCATTATGAGTATGTGGCTAACGTGTCTGTGTGAGTTGGATCCCACCCTACGGAACTCCCATCTGCCCTGCTGCTCCGAATCAAAGTGATGCATTCTCTTGGGAATCATCTAGAAGCAAGTCTTGACCTGTCCCTTTGGTCCACTTAGAGCCAGCAGCCATGACCTTACACACCGATCCCCATGCCTATCTCTGACCTGGAGCGTACTAACGATGACAGCCAGGGGCCCATAGGACACACAGGTCAGTCCCTGGCTGCAGAGAGGATTAAACCACAGCCCGGATACGTTAATTCATGTTATCCAAGGTCAGCAAGTAAGTGGCAGGTCCAGAGATAGTCAGTCTCCCCCATGCTTTTCCAGTAAAATCTGCTTTTCATTCGCATCCTGCTATTTATCACTTTATCTGATTAATTACATAATTCAATGAACATTAAGTCTGATGTCTATGCTCTGTGCCCAAAACATCAAGATAAATGAGACGCAGTCCCATCTATGAACTATCTGGAACCAGCCTGTCATTTGACATTATTTCCATTTTTTTTCTTAAATTTCAACATGCTTTTCATTTTCAGAGCTGACACATACCAGACAAATGGTAATTATGTATCCACCTACTGTAGGAAAGCTGACTTCAAATTAATCTGAAGTTCATATAGATTTTGGCTTTCTTTTTTTTAATTAATTAATTTATTTATTTATTATTTAAGGAGGCTCCATGTCCAGCGTGGAATCTAACACGGGGCTTGAACTCACGACCCTGAGATCAAGACCTGAGCTGAGCTCAAGAGTCAGAAGCTTAACTGACTGAGCCACCCAGGCGCCCCTAGATTTATGGTTTTCTGAGTGGTTTCTTTTTGATCTGAGTGACCATTGATCACTTAAACTTGCACATAAGATGAATGCTTGATTTCTGGCATTTGGAAAAATATAAGCCAATCTCCCGTGCCTTAGAGGGTGGCTTCCCCTGAGTACAGGAGTCTGAATTCTTCCTTAAGGATGAGTTAAACATGTGTATACAAAAGTATAAAATGATACACCTAGAGGGGTCCATTGTGTAGGAGTTTTATTTTTAAACTACATTCGCCCTATGGGACTTTGAGCTTTGAAATTGGGTTAAACATCGTCTGTGGCAACAAATAAGTAGACAGGTTGACTGAGTGATGTTTCTTGATCAGAGAGAGACAACAAAGGCTCCTAGTGTTCAGGACCTCATGGGCGATCACTTGGAAGATCAATAAATACCAGCCTCGGCCAGATCTGTCCAAGTGACTCCAAGAGAAGCCGAAAATCGCCTTAGATTTCACTTCCTGGCTTTGCTCCTTCTTCCGACTGTGAATCTGCTCGTTCCCACAATACAGGAGAAGTACATGGAGAGGAGGAGGAAGAGGGGGCAGAGGAGGAAGAAATGATGGAGGAGAAGGAGAAGGAGTAGAAGAAAGAGGAGGAGAAGAAGGAGTAGAAGGAGGAGGAGGAGACAGAGAAGAAGGAGGAGGCGGAAGAAGAGAGGAGTAAGAGAAGGATGAGGACAAGGGAGGAGGAGGAGAATTAGAAGAATAAGGAGAAGGAGGAGGGAGGAGGAGAGGAAGAGGAAGAGGGAGGACGAAGAAATTTAAATGACCACTTTTATGTTTTAAATTCACCAACTAATAGTGAGCCCATGAAACCCGAGACACGGCATCCCGGACCCCCAATAAAAGGAGAACCTCAGGTCCCTGCGCTCCTCTCTCTCTACCTGTAACCTTGCCGTGTGGCCCCAGCGTGTCATGGACCTTCCGGGACTCGTAAGTGATGAACCTCGTTATTCCCCCAAAGTCTCCTGACGGTCATTGCTGAGGGCAGTTGGCAATCATAAGAAGAAGCATAAGAATCACAACATTAGTTACCGATCGGCTGAGACCTACACACACAGGGGCCCACGATACAGAAAAATGCACTTGAAACTTTGCTACCGTGTTCAGACTGCTCGCCCGCCTCGGCCCCAAATATAGACATGAGTACCGTATTATCCCTACTCGTTGACGTGGGGATCCTGTTTTATTCCCCCTTTTCCCCCATACCTCTGCTTCCATTCCTGCTCTGTCCAGAAGCACTAACATGTGTGACAATGGTCCTAAAAAACACATACGGGCCTCAGCGTTCCCATCTGTAACAAAAGGACACAAGATCATCTCCTGTGAATCTAAGAAAATGCTCGAAACTTGTCCAATTGTGGACCACATCCGATCTGGAGACATGTAACATTGTGTCTCGTTCCACCAGGATTTTAGTAATAGTGACGGCAACCTTTTACCGTCGGGCGAGTTCACAATCGGCCTTTCTCTTGTTTCGTGGGAGATGGATCCTGGACCGGCCGGCGCTGAGCCTGCTTCCCGCTTGGCAACCACCGCAGACACTGCGATCTGCTGCCTCTTCTGAGCCTCATTTCTCGAAAGCGGCTCCTGTGCCATTTGATTTCCCAAACTTACGAGACAGGGAACCTAAAGGGAACCCCGCCCACCCCGCCGCCATGAGAGAAAAAGCTGGGGTTTTTTTCTCTTTGCATCTTTTCTGGCTTGTTTCTGCTGGGACCTGCACCCCCACTCTCCACACGCCTTGTCGTACAAATAGTGTGTGTCCTCCTTGTAAGGGACAAGGGGTTAGCGATTTCTCTAGAACAGACAACATCTAAGGAAGGGCCTGGTGAGGATGTTGGGACAAATCGATCATATGCATATTCCAGACCACCAGAGCTGGTCATCTCAACGCCAGGCTCTCCAGGCTCTGAGGAATTATACCTGTGCCCTCGTCTTTGTTCTGATGGGCTCCTGGATGCCTCAGGGGACACATAGACCAGACCGAGGTCCTCAATAAAAACCTCAGACCCCAACAAAGATGAGATTCCCTCCTTTCCTTTCTGAGTCTCCCAGACACTTACCCAGTCTATATCTGCTCTTTTTCTGTCTTCAGTAAACTCTGCTTCCACCTCCTGCTGACTCACATTTGATTTCTTTCCTTTGCAAAGCCAAGGACCCTCTAGGCTGGTCCTGCGGGGACCCCCTTGGGGTCCTCAGCCCAACCTGCCTGCATTGCTTCGATCTAAGATTTTGCTAATACCCACTTGGGTCAGACGTTCTTTCCACCTGCAACCCCATGGCTCCAACCCTGAGCCGGGACTCAGAGGTCCCCTTGCTCTGCCTTTGGTCGTCTTCTTCTTTCTCACCAAAATGTGTTCTTCTCACTCATTTACAATTAAACATGCAAATGTGTTTTTTGAGAGCTGCAGACTGGGGAGAGGCAGAAAGGAGATTAAAACACATCTGTTTTTCTCATAAGACGTAATTTTGGAAATTCCATTAAAAATCCAAATAAACATAGAGCGTCGCATAATTATCATTTCAAACATTCACTAACACCTAATTATCTGTCAAGCCCTGTTGTGGGAGATTTCCACAGATTATCTCATTTAATTGTCACCAACGCTAAGTAGTAGGTATCATTATTACCCCTCACAGGTGAGGAAAGGGAAGCTCGGTGCCCAAGGTCACCTGGAAAGAAGGTGGTGGGATGAGATTTGGATACCGGGAACTCGCTACCAGTTTGTAAATTCCCGCATGAATCCCAGATCTGCCGGGAGGACCATGGTCACCTTCCGGAGCATCGGAGTTCCCTGCAAAGATGCTTAAGTGTCTTTATTTCTTTTCGTTTCACTGGGTCTGTCTTCCTCGTCTCCATGTCTCTCTCTCCATCTCACTTTTTGCCCTCACTTCCTGCTCAGAGATGCACGTGCTTTCGCATGCTCCTCGCTGCGCACTTTGGTCCTTGGCCTTGGTCTGTGCAAGGTGCCACTTCTGCTTTATTTCATTTCCTTTATTCACCCAGATTCCTACTTCTCCCTCCTATCCTGCCACCCACGCATAGTGACACATCTCCTTCGGGAGCTGTGGCCTTCCAAAACACACAGTGGGGTTACTGGGTGTGTGTGTGTGTGTGTGTGTGTGTCTGTTGCCATTGAAATAAATGCAGTTCGTCTCAAAATATATGTTTTGTTTTGTTTTCGTTTTATCGAGGTCGTTTTTCGCACAGAGTCAGAGAATTCTGAAAGGCTTATCGCTACAACAGCCATCCCTTGCCCATTTGTCTTCGACAAAATTCCAGCATTTATAGCTGATTCCTTTGGGATTACCTCCCAACCTCTACCTTACATACTTAGGTTGGCATCTTATTCTTCTGCGCGGCGGTGGATGTTCACAATTCCTTCCCGCTGGAGGACACGCCTAAATCTGTCTCCCTTCTCAATCCCCATCACACACGCGTCCTTCCCTGCCTTTATTCTCCCAGCAGTTAGAGCACGGTTTGATCCCCAGATCAATATTCTATGGTGGAAACGGATGAATCCCACCGCCGTGGGCGCCCACGGGGGCATCACTCAGAGCTTGCTCTAGCGAGGGACTCCGTGACCTTCACTTGTGCTCCGCAGAGACAGAGGCAGGCAGGGCTGGGGGACAGGCTGCAGGTGCTCAGACCCGACGTGATGGGCACAACGAGGAAGCTGAAGGGTAACTAACTAGCAGGGGGGTGTCTTACGGGAAAGTCCAGGGAGGAAACCCTGGTTGGTCTTGACTTGGAAGTGGGGATACAAAAGACGGAAGCTGGAAGTTGCTGACCAAGTTCTGACCTCTCTGGGCCAGTTGCTTTGGACGTTCCGATCCGGCTTCTGGACGGGTTGTTGCAAAGGCTTGGATTTGGGTCCAGGTTCTAAGGTCACTTATGGTCTGGCCGTCTTCTGTTTGTATATTCAGCCTTGTTTCGTTCAAATGTACAATAATCCAAACCTTATTCAAACAGACTTGTAGTATCCTCTGAATATTTTGCTTTCCAATATTTAATGTTTCTCTCTTGAGTTAATAATTATCTCTCTGTGTGTGTGTGTGTGTGTGTGGTTTTCTATATACTTCATCATGATCATTAATTTCACTCCAAACTCTCTGCCAGGTGTCTAACTCCTCTTTGTGTAGAAGAATCAGTTATATATTTCATGTTCCTAAACGATCAAATCCTGCTTTCTTCCACTATCTGCCGGTGACGCAGCGCCTTCCAAATTTTGAGAGAAATTGATTTATATATTCAAGTGTGAGATGCAGGGATCAAGAATAGGGTAGAATAAAGATGTCTTCCAGATATGGAAGATCTCAAAAAAGTATCTACTATAATTTCAGGATGCTAAGGGATACCGTGCTTTCCCAAAATGAGGGAATAAACCAACCAAGTAAGAAACACCCCACCCCTGGGGTCTGAAGAGACCTAGCATGGGAGAAGGCAAAGGAGCCCCAGAATGATGGTGAAGGGGGTCCCCAGACATACATAAGCTATTCTATCGTGGAAAGAGACCACATAGTGTGTACACATCTCTCCCAGTAAGCTGAGAACAGCATCCTGTAGGATTTCAAACCAAATCCTTGATGATTTTTTTTTTTTTTACGATACCAGTTACCCAGATGTCTTTGTAATAGCACATACCTATTAGGAGAGGGCACCGTAGGTATTTTTAATTTTTTAATATTTTACTTTATCCACCTATATTGAACTGTGAAATGCCAAAGACCCCACCTTGACACGGTTAAAGCCAGTTAGAAAATCCCCATCCAAATCGCCTAGTAAAAAAAGACGAAGATGAAATTAATTCTGGACTCGATTCTCAGCAGGTCCGTGGTTCTTCCGCTAGCAACGATTTGACAAATTCACAGCAACATTCGCTTCCTCCCCGGCCACTTCTGACAGCTCTGTTTCCCCCTGCGCAGGAATAATTTGCAGCCCCGCCTTTGCCAGAGAGAACACTCTGCAGCAGTATTTCAGCTGTTTGCGCTTGGATTTCAGGGTTGAGGAAGAGGCTGCAATGTGGGGAGAGAAGGGAGCTGGGGGTGAGCAGGGGGAGGTCTGATTTCTGGTCTCGGCTGTGTCTGCGGGTTGAGAAGCTTCCCGCAGTTTCTTGATGGCCAAAAGAAGGCACGCTGTGGTTTTAACAGATTTTCAAATCCTCTGATCTCTGCCACCCGCAGAATTCGGGGATGTGTCTGCTCAGGGTCAGGGGACTGACCCCAGTCCCCAGCCGGCCAGTCAGGAACCCAACCACCTTCCTGGACTGTGTCTGCCTGGGTCTCCATGTTCTCGTCTATAAAATGGAAATATCGAATAAAATGGAAATATCGATACAAACTATCTTGTATGCAGGCAGCTTTGGCTGAATTTGATACCGCAAGTGAAATGCTAGCTCAGGGCCAAATGGGCAACGTGGAATCAATAACTCAGAGCTGTTACCATTATTGTTACTATAATCGCTAGAGTTCTTAGGATGGTAATTTACAAAGATTCAACCACAGGCTGCAGTAAGGGTTGGAGCCACAGGCGGCCACTGCTCTCTGTTTCCAAAAGCTTGTTTGCTCCCCATCTATAGGAAACCCCCCTCCTCTATCCTCTCCTCTCCCGGAACCTCCTGGTCCACCTCCCAAGAGCCTCCCCGGAAACATCCGTCCTGCTGACACTCTTGCCAGCTTCCATGACTAGGGGCTTAGAATTTGGGGCATCCCTGTCTGGTGGGAAGAAAAGAGGAGGGCCTCGATGCTGGTCCCAGAGGTACAGGGGCATTCAGAGATCCTCATCTCAGGGATCCCTGTGGGATTGGAAATGAATGGTGAGTTCAGACCCAACTATAGTGATTAGGGCAGGGCTTTCACTCTCTGGCTCTGAAAATCCACCCCCCCCACCCCGATCCTGTCTCCGCCAAGCTGAACTTCCTCCAAGGCCCAGAGGGTATTACCTCCTTCACGAAAGCATCGGGCTCAGCCAGCAAGCAGGGAGGAGTTGTGGTGCACCCCGGATGTTAGTACTCGGTTATAGATGGGCTTCTATTCATTTGCATCTCATCTGGTTGGGAGTTGAGGTCAGAAACTACTTCTTCCATCTTTTATCTGAATCAGCACTTGAAAAAGATCCCAAACTCACAGATCTTCGCTCTGCGGCAGGGAATCCCCACCCCCCCGTCTCCCCGCCGCCCCCCCCCGCTCCCCCCGCCCCCCCGGTGTGGTGCCAGTTGATAAATTATTGAAAATGGATGATGCCTATTTGGAGAATGTTACATTCCTCCCTCTACTTTAGCTTATGTTTGCAAATTTACATAGTACAAAGTTGTTTTTCTTTTTTTTAAAGATTGTAGGGATCAAACAAAATACACTATTAATCTCTATGTGGGCGGCACCCACCATTTCGTGGCCCCTGGAGGCAGTCCTTCTCCGGGGGCTGATGACTGGAGGAGCAAGAGGACCTCAGACTCATCCCTGAGTGTAAGGAAGATGGGCTCCCCAAACCCCTTGAATAAGACCCTCTGCTTCATCTACCTTCTTCTCTAATTGTACAAGCGTGAGCTGCTTGGGCGGGATGCCCAGGATCTGTGTCTACTGAAGAAAAAACATGGTAGGAGGGGAAGGTCACGGACTTGGCAGTGGAAGGATGGCTGCAAGGTCTTGTGCCTTGACTGCTGGCCATGTGGTTTGAGAAGGTCATTTATTTCTGAGCTCAGCGGTGCTTGTCTGCAAAAAACATTCCAGACGGCACAGAGATGAAAGGACCCGGTGCTTGCAAACAGACCTCCCAAAGCGGACACGCATCACGAAGGCTGGTTATTATCATTCCGCAAAGCGATCACATGCGCCCTTGGTATGCGTCTGGCCTCGAGATGACCTCCGGGTACACAGGACCACAGTCCTTCCTCCCAGCGGGACCGGGAAGAAGCAACTCTTGCACCTGTGTTTGTCAACGAGAAACTTGGGGACCAGAATAGGGACATGCCTCATCAAAGATGCTAAACTGTGCTCGCCAAGGCCATGTGTGGATGCTGTCTGCTCCATACCAAAGATGGGGCTTATAATCTGACTCCGCCCGTGTGATCAGGGGAGCGGGGCAGCAGGAAGCTCTGTTGTCTGACTTCTATAGAAGACTTTGATCGAGAGCAGGTGGAGGGTCCGACAGGCACATGGGATGTCAGCAAGGTTCAGGGAGAGCACACCTCGCCATGTCTCCAGCCCAGACAACTCAGATCTACACAGCTTCCACTCTTCCAGAAGGAAGGGGGGGCCAGTGGGCCAGTGCCTCGGACCTCGTCCTACTGTCTGCGGTGGGCAAGGCTGGGGTGGGCTGGAAACGGAATCTGCAAAGCAAAAGTCCAGAGGTTCCAAATCTGGATAAGCGTGACTTCCCATTTTTAAAAATCCTATGATATTCTCTAATATTTAGTTAATTCTCTGAGCTGTTCTCTTATATTTTCGAGATCTGCTTTCGTAGCTCAGGCCCTAAATGTGTAGACTTCTGTAGATGTGTTTATCTGCACACCCGAACATCACTCCCTTTCTTCACAAAGGCCAATTATAGCCTGGAAGAGAGCAATTTAGAAGAACTTTGAAAACAAACAGGGAAACTTCTTATGTGGATTTCGCTGAGGTCTGATACGGTGTGTCTGAATTCGTGCCTTTTGAATATACTAGATGCAAAAAAAAAAAAGTCACATTTCTTTGAAGTACATTACCTTTTATCTCTGGGGTTTAGTTGAAAGCCTAATGGAATATAATATGCCAAATGCGAGGCTCATTAAATTGAAAACTGGAAATGTATTGACTGCGTTAAATAATTCACCTTCATCAAGAGAAGAAGGGGAAACATCAGAAAAGGCTGTGTATCTTTTCACTCTTGAAATGCCTGTGTTTGATTGTCTTTTCCGAATAAACATTTGTATTTATATGCCTCTCCAATCCTGCAAATAACTCTCTTCGGGGCTTTTATTTCCTTTAATTATTTAGAAGTCAGTGGATAACAAAAAAGCAATTGAGCCTCCCATGTGCCCCGGGTCCTTTTTATTGGGATGATGGTTGGCTATTCTCCAAGACCAACGCAGACAGCTTCTCCTGCACGTGACCTTCCTAACCGTCTCCCTGTGTGCACCTGCACCGAGGCAGGCTTATCTCCCTTGTTCCTGTGCCTATAGAATATTTGGCATACTGACATTTACAAATGTATCCTATTTATATGTTACCTGATAAAACCACTTCTTCTAACAATACCCTACAACTCCATAACAGAAAAAATAAATATACAATAAAACATAACTTGATTTAAAAATGGATGAAGGACCTGAATTGAAGGACGTTCCTTCAAAAAAGATATACAAATGGCCGGTGGGTATATGGAATAGTTAAACTCCTAGGTGAAGGGGTTGTAGGGGAGGGGGAAATGGTGTTTGTCCGAAGTTGTGTAAAGTTACAGGTGTGTTCTATATAGCTATAGTTGTATGAAGTCACGTTCCTCCAAGATGAATAGATTCTAGGCATCTGGTGTCCAACATAGTCCTTATGTGTAACACTATGGTGCAGTGTACTTTCAATGTTGTTAACTGGGTAAGTCTCATGATAACCCGAGGAAGATGCTCTGAGAACACATTTGCTGGGTCCTCTGCAGAAGTTCACCAAACTGGTAGAACCTTCTCATATGAAAGGGAGAGGAGGAGATCTCGGATGAGCAGTGGGGAAGGGCCTTAATCTATTCTTCTCTCCCAAATAAATGATCAATATCATATAAAAAGTGAGAGAAAACAGAAGAAGAGAGTCTACTAGTCTGCATTTTCCAAGCTTGGATGTATCGATTGGGGGCTTTACTTCTTCAGATTGCACTAAAATCAATAACTTTATGTTCACTCGGCACAT
>CM052889.1:77402350-77422674 GCA_028534135.1 Potos flavus | reverse complement strand
ATAAAAACATCTGTGCACTAACAATCAATGGGGACACCTATTGTAGAATTAGATTCATCAGATGCTGATAGGTAACCCCTCTCCCGGGGGAAGCATGCCTGTGTTCCAATTCTTCTGCTTTAAGCCAGCTTCATTTAGGTGCAAGCTCTTAAAAGGCATCTCACTATTTGTAATATTGGAACTAAATATGCAAAATCAGTAATTTTAGATGCAACTTTCCAGAAAGCCCTTCACACCCAACCTAACTATAACCATGACAGCAAAATAGCATTTTACAATTTTTATCAGCTGAATGAGCAGAACAGATTTGAAACCATGCATCATTGAAACCATGCACCACTGGAGTCCCGGTTTCTCACACTGGGCTTACTGAATTTTCTAAACACCAAGTGTGGTTTCTTATGTCAATGGCACATCCCCCTAGAACTGTTAATTCTAGCCATACGAACATGTTTAAAAGTTGAGTGCAAAGGTTGTTGGAATCATTATATCAACTTCGAGGAATGCTAGGGGTGTCAATATAACCACACCACCCACTGGAAAAGAAAGATTGACTTTTGAAGGAGTCCATGTAGTTCAGAGATGGAAAATGGACAATTTCCAAGCAAACAGCCCTATAGTGCTGTCCCCTAAAAGGCACTCTGTGTTTAAATTTCATCTTAATTAGTTAAACAGCAAGATTACAGAGAAGCATCAATATTTCTGCCTCCTCCTCTTATTAGCTTTGCTTACCCTCGGTCTGAGCTCTGACTTGGTAACAATCTGCCCTCCCCACAGGACGCCAGGTCCCCCACTGTCCCCACGGTCTCCTGGCCCTGGCTTCTCACTCGGGTATGGGAGCTCGCTGTCAGAGGAAGAGTTTAAACTGATAGCAGGAGTCTAGGATTGAAGCTCATTTAGAAGCAAACCCTGTCCAGAACTTGGCTGTAAATTGGTGTCAATGATTAATCGACAGCATAGCACGTTTAAAGAATGTGAAAGTATATTATCGGTTCTCCTTATCTTGGGCGCTAATAAAACCAGAAACAAGCTTGCTGCCCAATCGCAAAGGAAGACATGGCCACAGAGCATGGAAGTTCTCGTCCTGGGAATGTCCGCCATCTTGCAGTGAGGAGGGGAACTGAGCTCGGACTGATGTCCCCAGGGATGACAGAGGAAGGGAACCTGAGAACCACCAAGAACGGGGGTGTGCAAGCACCAGCAGGTTCTCGAAACATCATCAAAGCCCCCCAGGACTGACGATTGCCCCGAGTGCTAATTTAGAACAATGGATTACAAATTTAGAATCCAATGGATGCACCCACTCGAGGGGGCCCTCCAACACAGCGAACTGTGTGCAGCGCACATTTGTCACACCGGGGCCGCCCAATATAGTTTGAATACTGTGCGAACGCCTGGGTAATTTCCGGCTTCATGAGCCCTTCTGATCCCCAAGGGAGAAACAGAAATTTGTCCTTCGGCTTCCCCTGCAACTAGCGGAAAGCCCTCACCGGGCT
This sequence comes from Potos flavus, assembly GCA_028534135.1. Lineage (NCBI taxonomy): Eukaryota > Metazoa > Chordata > Mammalia > Carnivora > Procyonidae > Potos > Potos flavus. The sequence goes on along the minus strand of CM052889.1, from coordinate 77,421,178 downwards.
TAATGGTTCTCCACAGTATTGAACCAAGCCTGGTGAATAGGACCCACTGAAACTCCGCTCCGTCAGGGAGCAGAACCCGGGTCAATGCCCAAGATCAAGGCCATAACTTTATTATTTTTTTTAAGATTTTATTTATTTATTTGAGAGAGAACACAAGCGGGGGGGGAGCAGCAGGCAGAGGGAGAAGCAAGCTCCCTGCCGAGCAGAGAGCCCGACACGGGATTCGATCCCAGGACCCTGAGATCATGACCTGAGCCGAAGGCAGAGGCTTAACTGACTGAGCCGCTCAGACGCTCCTAATGCATAGTTTTAAATAGAAAAATGAGCATTGTCCCTGCTGTCAATTAGCAGATGAACAAGCCCACGGATAAACTAGAACCTCGCTGATAACCAATGCGAAGATGTACGTTGTGTGATCCTATCACTCGGCAATGGCGCTGTGCTAGGGAGGAAGGTCTGAAGAGGGAGCCCATCTCTGAAGACCAAACAGAACATTCCAGAAGGAGAAAGAGCACACTCCATTGGCTTTCGGTTTCCAACCCACTCTTCCGATCTTAACATGCCCCCAAGCTTGCATTTTCCTTCCAGGGCAAACCTCCTTCTCTTCTTGGCCAAGAAAGAAGGCAACAGAGACAGAAGTCAAGGAACCTTCAAGAGGGCTTCCATGGGCGTGGAAAACCTGCTGCTTGGAGCTCCAACCCCGGGACCTTGGTTTGCTGCCAAGCTGAGTAAAACGTCCTCTTTTGGAAGGGGAACTGTGTCAGACACGCTTTTCCAGGATCTCCCCATGCGTTTGACCCCATCTTAATTATCAACCCTTTCAGGCATTCTGCGGAGCGCAAAAATACGTCTGCAAAACGAAAACAGACTGTTGCCCTTCAGAGCCCAAACAAAAGTGTGCCTGTTGTCATTTGATGACACTCACATGCAAAAGAAGCAGAGTTAATAATAAAGAGACGTTCAGTCGGGTCAGGGTGAGTGGCAGCCTCTTCCAGAAAACAGATTTAATTAAAGGCTGTGACGCTCCTCGGGCTTATATTGGATGGCAAACTGGGGTCCCCGGATTAGCTGTGTTAACCATCCACAGGTTATTCATTGATTTTTGAGTGAAGCTGAGTGCGACATACCTAATTATTAATGCTAACCGTTCTGGTTTTTTATTTCTCTTTGGGCATCAAAGTCACGTCTAACCTTGGTTCTTCAGCTCCGTCCACCGACCGTCACCTCCCCCATCATAGTGGATGTGTGTCTCCCCAAACAATGACATGCTTTTTGTTAATGGAACATTTATTTGTAAAGGAAACTGTCAAAATCACAATTAATCAGTACTCATGATAATTTCTAAGATGAGATAAAATCAAATTCACTGAAAGTACCAACTAGCAGTATTTGGGCACTCTTTTAGTGTCCCAGAAACACTTCTCATTTTATTGACACATTCAGTTCCCTATGGTAAATACTTCAAGTTAGCCGCCCCCCCCCCCAAATCCACCCTTCTTCCCTGTCTTCCTTTACTCCAGGGACTGGAAAGCAAAAATACTTCCCAGATTTCCTTGCAATTAAGCGTCATGTGACCCAGTTGGACCAATGTCACTTATGTGACATTTTAGAGAAGGCAGATCCATCCAAATAAAAAGTCTGTTGGCACTACCCTCTTTGACCTCCTTGGAATATAGCCATAAAGCATGGAGGGGGGCATCATTTTGTGACCCAGTGATGGGAGTTACCTGCTGAATGTGGGAGACAGAAGAGAGAAGGGACTCAGGCTCTCGGTGGTGACACAAGCCCTCACATCATCCGTAAACGGCCCGAATCCAGATCTTGTGGTGGGAAAACATAACTCCTTTATAGATTTACACCCTGTGGGGGATTTATGTTACTGGGAGTTGGAGATGAAGACAAAATCTGCGGGACCCATCCCCTCCCCGCCATTAAAAGCCTTCAGTTTAATTCTCTACATCGTCTCAATAAAGAATCGCTTAACATCCCACCTTTCTTATGATCCTTCCCCATGGCCACAAGGAAATTCCATTTCCTCTCTGTAAGCACAGAGGCAGCGGTGTGTACGGGAAAGAAAATGAGTGTCAGAGTCTGGTGAGCACAGGTGCAATCTTGGCTCCAACACTCTGAGCCGGGGCTATCGAGGATCGTTAAGGGAGCTCAGCCCACTGAGGATTTGGTCTTGCTCGTCTGAGCTTCAAGCATCCCTGTAAAGGAAGCCTTGCTTCGTGGGAGTTAGCTCAGAAGGTTGGAGCTTACCTGTCTGGGGACACATTTCCCGGGAAGCTCTGTGTTCAGACCCCAGTGCTGCGGTCTTATGTCCCCTTCCTGCTCCGGGCATCCTGGTAGAAATCGGGGATGATGGGGTGGGAGCTGGTGACCCCCTGCCCTCCGCTGCTGTATGTGACCTGCTGGCTTGTAGCAACCACTTTGCAGACAGTCCCTGATTAAGAAACTGAGGAAGCATCCACGTGAACTTGACCTCTCTAAACCCATGCAAAATGCAAGTTTTGGAAAACAGCTTCACCCTGTCACGGGCCAATTGTTTCCACAATTTTGTGCAATAATGGTTATTTTATTTATTTTTTTTTAGCCTGAGTTAGTAAAAAATAGGCTCCTTATGAAAAATATATGTGATCAATAAAAGGCGAGCATTTTTAATTCAGTCCTTCTTGCTCTTCTCAATCCTAATTACCATTACTTTTTGTATTCATGTAACAATTTTTATTTTTGGAAAAGTAATCACGGTTTAGTCAGTTCAACATTGCTGAAAGGTGATGCTCCTCTTTTTTTTTTTCCCCCTCAGTTTCGGTTTGCAAAGCATTTCATTAAAATGAGTTTTGCTCCAAGTTTCACCCAACGAATTGAATCTGTGAAGACAGAATAAATACACCACCTTCTCATTACCTATTTGAAAAAGTCCCTTTGCATATCTTTTTTTTTTTTTTTTCTGGAAAACATCAGTGTTTCCCCACTGATGGTCAGGGAGCTCTGGATGGTGGTGAACACAGAGGGCACCCCAGGACAGAAAGCCCAGAAGGAGATCTTGCACCATTTTTTAGAAATTCTTGTTTGTGCCAAAAACACAAGGAAAGCATCGGCATACGTAGAATATGTGGTTGGAGTGCTTTCTGAATCATTATTCGATAATTTTTAAACATTGCAATGGCATGGCCAGATGGAATGGCACTTTTTATTAGCTTAGTTTTTAATCGAGATGTTGTACACCAAATCATCCCTTCAAGGTACAAAAATTCAATAATTTTCAGGATATTCACAACCATCATCGCAATCAATTTTCAAATATTTTCATTAAGCCAATAAGAAAACCCACATCCACGAGCGGCCATTCCCCGTGACCACGGAGCCCCACCCACTCTAGGCTCTAGAGAGTCACCCAGTGTGGACATTTCACAGGAATGGGATCATACAGTATGTCAACTTCTGTGAAGAGCTTCTTTTATCCAGCATAGTATTTTAAATTTAATGCATGGTGTCACGTTTGCTTCCTTTTAATGGCTAATAGTGTTGTTATCGGTCTTCCAGTCCACTGGTCTTTCATGTATCCCCACGCTGACATCGCACCTGCTTTGGTCCTTTTGCTTTGTACTCAGCACCGGGACTGAGAAGTGTGAGTCCCCCAATGCTGTCTTCCCTTTTCCGAGATGGTTTGGTTATTTGGTGTCCTTTCGTTTCCATGTGACTCTCCCAGGCAGCCCGCAAGTCAGTGGGGCTACCGACAAGGATCGTGTGTAATCTTCAGATCCATTTGAAAGCATTGTCGTCTTAACATTATTAAGTCTTTCGATCCAGGAGTATGGAATCTCTTTCCGTTTATTTAGGTCTTTTTAAGTTTCCTTCAACAATGTTTTTTGATTTCAGAGTATATATAATTGGCACGTCTTTTAAAAATACACTCCTAATTGTTTTTGCTGCTGTTATAAATGTAGTTTCTTAATTTCATTCAAGTGTGTTCATTGACACTGTCTAGAAATATAATTGATTTTTTAAAAAGTTTGTTTCTTTTTTTTTGTAATCTCTACACCCAACATGGGGCTCAAACTCATGACCCTGCTATCAAGAGTCACGTGTTCTTCCGACTGAGCCAGCCAGGTGCCCTAAGAAATGCAACTGATTTTTGTGTATTAATCTTTTATGCTGAAACCTTAGTGAATTCATTTGCTATTTCTAATAGTTTTTATGAAGACTCCTTAGGATGTTCTTTATACAAGACTATAACATCTGAATGCACATGTTTTATTTTTTCCTTTCCAATTTGATGTCTTTTACTTCATTTTCTTGACAAATTGCCTTAGTTAGAAAATTAATTTCTACCTCTGAAAGCAAAAATATGCTATATGTTAATTAATTGAAGGTAAAGAAAATAAAATTTAAGAAATATTAATTTATTTCAACACTGTCTCGTAGCTTTTAAAGTACAAGTTTTGTGTTTCTTTGGTTACATTTTTCTTTAGTATTTTATTCTTTTTGGTGCTGCTGCAAATTGAATCGTTCGCTTAATTTAATTTTTGTAGTACTCATTCCTAGCGTATAGAAATACAATTGATTCTTTGTCATTCATCTTATCTCCTGCAAGCTTGCTGCATTACTGAATTGTTTTATTAGTTTGAGACATTCGTAAATGAATTTCTAAGCATTTTCTGAATGCGAGATCATGCCGTTTATAAATAGCATAGTTTCACTCCTTCCTTTTCAACCTGGATGCATTATGTTTCATTTTCTTGCCTAATCGCCTTGGCTGAAATCTCCAGTACAGTGTCGAAAGGAAGTTGCAAAAGCTAACATCTGTGTCTTCCATGACATTGGGAAGAAACAGTGTTTTGCCATTAAGTTTGTCATGAAGTGTGGGGGAGGTTTGTAAGCGATATTTTTAGATCAAAGAAACTCTCTTATGTTCTTATGTTATTAAGCTTTTTTGCATGATAGAGTTTTTAATTTCACAAAACATTTTCTGGCTCATGTGGTCATTGACCTTTATTCTATTGATATGGCGTCCCACATAAATTGATTATCAGAGCTAAAACAATTTTTTTAAATTTTATTTTTAAGTAATCTCTACACCCAAAGTGGGGCTAGAACTCATGACCTTGAGATCAAAGTCACACGTTCTACCGACTGAGCCAGCCAGGCGCCCTTAAAACAGCTGAGATAAATCCCATGTGGCCATAGTTTCTGTACATTGCTTTATTAGCTTACTACTCTTCTCTTGAGGATTTTTGCGTCTATAGAGGAGATATTAATCTGTAGTTTTCTTCCCAGGTGAGGTGTTGCAGGTCGTGGTATCAGTGCAGACTTGAGCCTCACAAGATGAGCTGGGCAGGGTTCCTTTCTGTTTAGATCTAGAAGGATGTTGGAGTCCTTAGGGAATGATGCTCTACTTGACCTGCCCTTGCCTCTCAGGCTCTGCGTCCTGGTGAATCTCAGTCATTGCCTCTTTGGGTGCAGAGTGTAAAGAAGATTGTTCGGGAGATTTCCTTTACCTTTGACAGAGAGAATATGTTCTTATACCACCACTGAGCCCCTGAACCAACTAGCTATGTACACAGTTGTCTATTGTACACAGTGAGCAAGTTCCTTGTCTTCTAGGATAGTCTGGAATCAGGTTTCTGTTATTGCAATTTTTTGTGTGTATTTGAAATCTCCCAAACCAATAAAAGCTGATATTATTTCCTCCTTAATAGAAAAAAATCAATCGCTTAATACAAGTCTGGAAGGAGCAGAACTAGGATGAGAATGTGGTTGTGCAGGTGAAATCAGAAGGGATCTCTTGTAGAAATGGCAACCATAATGGAATCAAATACACATTATATGCCGATGGAATTATCGGGAAGAAACAGTCGATTTGAACTCACGTTTCTCCATGGCAACAATTGCCTGGAGCTTGGCCCAGCCCCCTTGTAGAAGGAACCTGATTCTTGGGTTCTACATGCTTTCCATTGTTCCCTATGTATGTGCAATAATCCCATTTTCCTCCCTTGTGTTGCCTTCCCTGGAACCTACCAGCATTTGAGTTCCCAAAAGTATGAGTTATCTCCAGTCAGCATCCTATCCGCTTTCTCTACTTGGCTCCCACAACCTGATCGATGTCCCATGTGGGCTCTTCTACTATAGGCATGAAATGCCCAGACAAGTTCAAGGTGAAGGCCAGACTGATCCCACCAACAGAGACACAATAAACCCCTGTTCGATGCAGTTTATTGCTTATGTGGATGGAGAACAGTGCCAGCTCCCCATGGTCCTTGTCCCACACCAGAAGGGATGACACTGAAAGGGGCCAGACTGCAGCTAAGTGCTTTTATGCTCTATGATCCATGTGAGGGACCTGGAGGAAAAAGCCTCCTACTTCCTCAGAACCCAGGAGGCCAGTCCTCACAGCAGCCTTCCAGGGAGAGGGTCTCAGCCTCTGCAGGCCTCCAACGCTGGCGTGCTCTAGGAGAATTGCCAGGGATCCTTCTGAGCTCCCATGACGTGTGGTCTAGCTTTTGCTTCAGTGGCCTTTGTGGATTCGTTCATGGACACTCACCATGGCGGGGCTGTTCCCCTATAGGGCACCTGTTTGAAAAAATAGCCAAGGGCGCCTGGGTGGCTCAGTCGGGTAAGCATCTGCCTTCGGCTCAGGCCATGATCTCCAGGTCCTGGGATGGAGCCCCGCATCGGGTTTCCTGCTCAGCGGGGAGCCTGCTTCCCCCTCTGCCTCTACCAGCTCCCCCTGCTCAGTGCTCTCTCTCTCTCTCAAATAAATAAATAAAATCTTTTAAAATATATTGAAAATATAGCCAAAACTTTTGTAAATGTCAAATTAAATTATGACAGAGAAAAGAGTCAGTTTTTCTTTCATGGTTTTAAATCTAATTAGAAAATTCACAGGAGGGGCGCCTGGGTGGCTCAGTCGGTTAAAGCCTCTGCCTTTGGCTCAGGTCATGATCTCAGGGTCCTGGGATCGAGCCCCGCATCGGGCTCTCTGCTCAGCGGGGAGCCTGCTTCCCCCTCTCTCTCTGCCTGCCTCTCTGCCTACTTGTGATCTCTCTCTCTGTCAAATAAATAAATAAAATCTTTTAAAAAAGAAGAAAATTCACAGGAAATATATATATATGTACATATATGCTGAAGAGTTGCTTGTCACTTCTGTGCACTGACATTTTTCCACAAAATTATCTCATGGTCGAAAACAAATACTAACATTTGGGCAGGAATATACAGATTTCCTTATAATAGTTAATGATTTCTAGTTTTTCATTTCCTGAAAATATCAGATATTAATGACACCATGGTTTTGTTTCTTAAGAGCCGAATTAGATTTTTTGCCAAATTTTTCAAGGGTCCCGTATGGATTTTTTCCTCCTCCTTAACACATTAATTTATGGAAGCCGAGAACAAAGAACATTGATTTGCAATTTAGCGCTATTAGTGAAAGCCATCAATTATTGAACCGTTACTATGACCCTGACTGATCTTTAAAATCCAGTCTGCACCCCTTCTACACTGTAATATGGAGCTTTGTATCCTGAGTCGGTGCACGTCCGGCCGCTCCCCACCCCTCCCCACCGCCAAGAAGGTGCTGGGAATCGGAACCATCTGCAGCTGAGTGCCCCAGCTCTCTCTCTGCTGATAAATAGGAATTGATCCATGTCTCCGGGGAATCAAGTCCGTGCAGGACTCAAAGCAGCGAGGACCACAGACGCGAGCATGTTGTAAAAATAGTTTGCCCCTCATGGCAACAGAGTTGCTTCTGGACTCTGACATGATCCCTTCTCCCTCAGGGGAGAAATCTTTCTAAATTGTAGACCATTTGGTTTCCACCAGGGTTTTCCAACCTGAGCAGTGTTGACACGGAGCCGTCCTGCGATGCCAGACACGCTCATCAGCATCCCCGGGCTCTGCGCGCTGGTTGCCATAGCAACGCCCGGTCTCCGGCACCTGCAGAATCACACGCGGAAGGTCCTCCCGCCGCCAAGTCCCCCCGGGAGAACTCGTCTGGCCCCAGCCGAGAGCCGCTGGTTTAGATGCTCAGGGATAGACTGATTTCTGGTTTGGAAGGCAGTCATTTTAGGCTTATCCTAAAGTTTAGGAACAATAAGCCCTTTTTTATCTTTGATTAAGGCAGGAAGCCCTTGGGCTTTGCAAACGGATTATCAGAAGAAAGTTGTCGGAGTGTTTCTGCAAATAGATAGCATTCCTTGCTGAATCATGAAGAAGGGGGGTGGAATGCAATTTATCAGTATTCTTTACCATCAGGGGGTTAGGAGGTGGAATGAGGTAACCATAAACAGGCTATAGTGTTTTCCATTTGGAAACTGACACACTCCTCAGTGCTGGGACACACCCATCTGATCCAACAAAAGGGAAGGAAACACAGCTGGGGTGAGATTTAGCCAAGACTTGGGCAGAGGAAGAACATATCCCTAACTTCTCTATTTTCTAGATTTCTGATCTCTCCAAATCCACAAGCATCCCATGTAGATCACCGCCTTTAAAGAATGCCAAGACATTTGGGGTGTCCGTGATTCTCGCATCCTACAACACAAGTGAGGGTGTCTGTCCGCGACCTTTTGAAGACCCACTGCAGTTCCCAGCATCTTTTGAGGCAACTGGCATTGGACATTGGTGTCCCAAAGGGTTTTGGTACTGCCCTTGTGGGATGTAAAACCTACTGGTTCGATTTATTTAAAAAGCAAAACAGAGGGGCACCTGGGTGGCTCAGTCATTAAGCGTTCAGCTCTTGATCCCAGCTCAGGTCATGATCTCGGGGTCCTTTGACCCCACACCGGGCTCCACGCCCAAGGGAGCCTACCTAAAAAAAAAAAAGCAAAACAAAACCTAAATATAACAACAATAGCCACACAACAAAAATCCTTATTCTATATCAAAGAAAAAGCACAGAGTTTACTTTGAATAAAAGAGAAATGCACTTTTTTTCCTCATGTGTATTTTTTGATAGGTTTTATGCACTAAAAAGACCTCACCCCTCAATTTGGCTCAGTCTTTGACTAACATACAGAATCATTTCTTCCTTGGACATTTAGTTGGAACTGGCAAAGACTAATAGTTGCTTGAGTTCAAAAAGCACTAAATTATTTTATTTCTGGCCATAAAAAAAAAAGATCAACGGATGTTCCCATTCGAACTTGATTTTACTTTCATTGTATTGCTAAACATATGTCCGTGCCTCTATTTAGGATTTCCAAGGAGCACGTGGAAGGTGAAGCTGGGTGGCAGCATTAGACTCCCTGGCCTCATTTGCATATGCAAATCTAATTAGTTAAGGGGCACTGTGCCTAGTCATCAGCAAGAGAGGGCGGCTTCTAACTCACGAGAAAGTCGCACGCCTACTTCAACTTACTTTTCCCCCGTTATTGGTTTTCTTATTAAATTTGTGATTCGAAGCAGTGGTTTAAATTCCTCGCAGGGCAAAGACCCGTGCAGGGTGGAAAACATCCAGTAATTTGGAGTAATAACGCCCTCCAGATGCCGGGAGGCTTTGTGCGCCAGGCCTTATGATCGATTAGGCAAGTTCATTCTTCCGTGCCTCCGGGCTCCGACGTGAAGCCCATATTTTAGGTAGCGGGAGCTGGTCCCCACGGCCTCGAGTCACGAGGACTGCTGGAATCACTCAGAAGCAGCAGCCCCCGGGCCCGCGAGGCTATGCTCACGGCGTGTCCAGACCACTCGTCTGAAACAATTCAGTGCCGCTCAAACCCCAAACCAGAAATCGAATCTCGAGGTTTTAAACAGATCTCTGCAGGCAGTGATTTCTCTAAGGGCCAGTTTCTCATCTGCTTTGCCCATTCGAGGTTAACCTGTACGATGCTCAAGACAAAAACAGAGCTGATTACCTGGACGTGAAGCCCGGGAGATTTTTCCCATTCCATTCCGGCTCCGACAGCTCCCGGGGAAGCCTTACTACCCGGCATCTCTGGGCTTGCACGTCTGCAGAGCAATAAGCCCGAGGCAGAAAGGGCCACCCGCTTGGCCGGGAAGCCCACCGTCCCCGAAACCCTACTGGCCCCTGTTTTGTGGTCTGGACAACTTGCATTTACCCATCGGGTCCCCGCAGGAGCGTATGTTCGTAATTCTTCATTCTGCATGAGCCTGCCAGGTGCGTAGGGAGGTTTGTACCCATCTGTCTTATCGGAGCCCATTGCATAGTCCGTGATACTGTGCACAACCCCCTCCTGCAAAACGTTATCTCGGGTTGCTCCTATCTGTTCGAGCAACTGCTCTCCGTGGTGACGAGCCCGCCCCGAGAAGCCAGGAGCCTGGGTTCGCGTCCCCGCCAGAACGCTGCAAGCCCCCATGTTTCTCCGAGCCTCCGTTTCCTCCTCTGCACCACGGAGATGTTCGTATTTCTCCCTTCTTCAGGTTGTGCTGAGGAGTCAATGAGAGACTGCAGCCCAAGCCCTTAGCACGGGGCTTGGCATCACGAGATGGCCTCGTGCTGTTCATTCAGCAGGTGCATGCACGGCAGGAAACCCCCCCCCAATCCTCGTCCCCCCCAAACCTGGTCTCCCAACTGCAGCCAAGGTCGTGCTTTAACCATCCTGGAATTTGGCACGGTCCCACCTGCCCCGGGGGGGCTTGGCTATGGGCTGAGCCCTCTGCCCACGATTCTTGTCTCTCCCATCTGCGTCTTCTCATCTCCTCCTCATTCATCTGCCAGGGAGGAGACCACCGGTCAGCTGCCCGTGGAAGGATTCCCCGACCTCTCAGACAAATCGACATTCAGCCGTGTGATTCTTCAGGACCTGTGTCCCCGCCCCAGGAGGGAAAGCCTGTCCTCACGGTCTGGCCCACTCACTGGCACACCAGCCACAACCCGTAACATCCGAATGAATAATGAGTAAGGAGTAACCGAATGAAGGCTCCAGCTCATTCATTGAAATACCCTCCTGCTTGAACTCACCCTAGACATCGTTCTGTGACAGATCCCGTGTCAAGCAAATGACCTACCTTGAGACTCAGGGTAACTTTGATTTTCGAAAATCGGATTTCGTTCCAGGGAGGCGCCTTTGAAATGCTGCTATTTGGAGAGACGGAGAAAGTTCTCCTCCTCATTGCTGGGATTCACTGACTCGAGAGGACTTCCAGTGTCTTGGGTTCCAGATGTGTTGAAACTCACAAGTCATTTCTGCTGCGTCCAGAAGGGCAGCCGTATTTGGCGTCAGCGGCTCTGGGCAATGGAAGAGCCCGTTTCCCTCTCTCCTCTCACAACGCTCCAACACTGCAGCGCCCACAAGCCGGAGTAAAACACTGAAATCCCAGAGACTTTCCAATTCACAGTATGCAATTCTGGTTCAGTGCTTTTTCTCAGATCAAATTGATTTCTCCCTCTCTTACAATGCCTTTATGGCACTAACTTTGATTGCTACGTGATACTCTCTTTTTAGCTTCGTATTCTGTGGCATTCTGCTTTCCTCTGTTAGCCTCAGCCACTCCTATTTTGTTCAAAGCAGGAATCTTTTCTTTTCTCTCCACTTTACTTGCGGCTGTGGGTGGCAATTTGACCCAATTCTGACTAATAAGAGCTTAGCATTGTCTCCAGTGGAGGGGGAGGTTCTTGGGAAGTTTTTGCTACACCAATACATGGGAAACCTGGCAGATATCTTCCTTTCGTGCTATCCTTTTTTTTGCCTGGAATTAGGTCGCGATGGCTGGAGAGGTAGCGGGATTTTTGCAACCATGAGGAATAAGCCAGAAAAATTGCAAAGACATCCGCCTTGACTTCATTGAGCTGAATTAACATCATTGACTAGATTTTTCTAGAAGAGACATGTAACCTCCTTTTATTGAATCACTGTGGTGAATCCCTATTACCTAGAAAAAATGCAAACTCGATTCATAGGAGATCATACGATTCATCACAGTTTGCTGTGAATTATAGCTCATGATACACATGCCTGTTTCTTTTTCTAGACTGTAAGTTCTTGGTGGCATGGGTCATGTTTTATTCACCTCTATATTCTCATGATGTTTTAACTAAAGTATACTTTTATATTGTTAACGTATGTCTGATCAGCTTTCTCGAGGTATAATTTACATTCAGTACAATTCAAGTTATAAGTGCGTAATTCCGTAAGTTTTGATACATGTAATCAGCAAGACACAGAACGTTGTCACCATCCCCGAATGTCCCCTCCTGTGCCTCTGAGGTCACTGTCCAACCCCTCCCCCAGCACAACCGCTAATTTTCTATCCCTACACGAGAGCTTCTATAGAGTTCCACGTACATGAATCCATCCATTATGTTGCCTTTGAGATTTGCCCTCATTCCCTTGGCGCACTGCTTTGAGATCCACGCAGACGTTTCTGTGTGAGGGCGATTTGCTCTTTTCAATTACTGAGTGGCGTTCCATTGTCTGGATACATCACAGTTTGTTTATCCTTCTATCGCAGATGGGTGTTTGGGTTCTTTTCAGTCTGGGGCTATTTTAAACAAAGCCGTTTTGTACATTAGAATCTCGGTGCGAACTCAAGTTTTCATTGCTTGTTGCGTAAACGCCCGGAGTGGAATCGCTGGGACATATGGTAAGTGTTTGTGTAACTCTTCTAAGGAACTGTCGCATGTTTCCAAAGTGGCCGTAACACTTTGCAATCCCGCCAGAAATAGACCGACTCCCCGGCTTTTGGTGATTTCAGTCTTCGTTTTAGGCATTTTGGTGAACGTGGAGTAATGTCTTACTGTGAATCGAATTTGCATCTCCCGAATTGCTAATGTTGTTGAGTATCTTTTCTTGAGCTTATTTACCCTTTATGTATCTTTTTCCAAGTGTCCGCTAAGACCATTTGCACTTGTTTCTTTCCATTGGGATGTCAGTATGCTTAGCATTGACCTGTAAGTGACCTTTCTGTCTTCTGGGTAAAAGTCTTTTATTAGATGGGTATATTTCAAATATTTTCTCCCAATCCACCCAGTACATCCATAGTTTCTTAAAATGTCTTAGGAAGAGAAGTAGTTTTTAATTCCGAATTTGTCACAATGCACATTTTTAATAGTTTAGGCTCTTTTTGTCCTATTCGAAAAATCTTTGCCCAACGGAAGATCATTTACATTTTCTCCTCTGTTTCCCTCTAGAAGATGCACAGTTGTAACTCTTAACTTTAATCTATGGTTCGGTGTGAATTAGTTTTCGGAAATGCAGCGAGCTAGGGATCCAGGTTCTTTTCTTCTTTTTTTTTTTAATGTGTAAGGCCATCTAATTGTTTTTAACACTCTGTTGAAAATTGGCCATTGAATCATCAGAGCAAGCTGTCAGCAGTCGATGGAGTGTGTACGCGTAACTCTCCTTTGAGGTTCCAATCCGTTCCATCGATCACGTCAATCTATGTGCTGATGCTAGACTATCGGGGAGGTAATAGCTCTCTATCAGGTTGTGAAAAGAAATAATGGAAGCTTCACAACTATCCTCTTTATGAAATTGTTTTGATTGAGGGGGAGTAGAATACGCCACCCCAAAATGCGCCACTTTGGCGGATGGATTATTTCAAACTGAAGATAATCGGGGTCTGGCAGACTCAGGAAGAGTTTTTCACCTCTTCCTTAAGTGCCTAAAAGAATTTAGGTAGGAAACCGGTACCAGGAAGAGAGCCATTAGCAGAGATAACTTTTTTTTTTTTTAACTAATCTCCTACACCCAGCGTGGGGTTCAAACTCACGACCCTGAGATCAAGAATCGTAGGCTCTATCGACTGAGCCCGCCAGGTAACTTCTTACACCAGAAGGAATTACCTGCGTGGCATGGCAAACATTGGTTTACAAAACACCTGATCTTCCTATTTTCCTGTAAATTGTCTTCCTTCCCTTTAAAGCCCCGGGGCACCTGGTCCCTTTTCCTTAGCTCAGGATGGTTTATAAACCTCCATTTCCTGATGCCAGGGAGTCTCATATTTTTAAGGGACTCCTGCATGGAGGAAACTGGGTCATCTCCTGTTAATCTATTATGTTAACTTAATTATTAGACAAGCCAAAGAAATGTTTCTGGCCCTACATGGTCGTTCCAGGTCCTTTGCATTTCTCTACGAATTTTAGACTCGGTGTATTATTTATTCGTAGTTATAATAGTCTGTTATCAGAAGCATTCAGCTTAAAACAACGCATTTACTGTTTGACTGATTCTATGGGTCAGGAATCTGGACCCAGCTTTCCTGGATCCTCTGCTTAGGGCCTCGTGGGACCATAATCATGGTGGCTGCCAAGGCTGGGTCCTCATCAGAAAGCCTGACCAGGAAAGAACCCACTTCCAGAACCACTTGGGTTGTTGGCAGAATTCACTCCCTTGCAACTAGAGGGGTTCACAAAAACTTCCTATTTCAAGCCAGCAAATGAGAGAGAGACAGAGACAGACAGAGGCAGAGAAAGATTTCAGAGCAAACCCACTAGCAAGACAGTTTTATCTTTTACGTAATTCCAGGAGTGGTATCCCATCACTTTGTCACATTCTGTATGTTAGAATCAAGTCACAGATTCAGTCTCCACTCAAGGGGAGATTCCACAGAGGCACAAAGCCCTGGAGGGGTGCCTTAAAATCTGCCCCCACAGTCAGCTTGTCAGTAAGCCTGGTGGAATGGTGGTGGGATTTCACTGACTCCATAGATCAATTTGGGGGAAATTGGTGTCTCAACAATATTGAGTATTCTGATCCCTGAGCATGAGATATTTCTCTATCACCATGTTTATAGTTTCTCTAAGCAATATATTGTCATTTTCCTTTGGGATCATAAGCTATGAAGATGTCAGTAATGATGGTCTGTAACCAACTACGCAGGACTTTCTGAGTTTAAGATTATAAGGTTTTTAGTGCGCTTTTCTCCTTTTGGGTCCTAAGCTGTAAAGATGAAGTTTAGAATTCCCTGCAGACATCTCTGCTACCAGTTTGAAGGAAGCTCATAAATTTGAAACCACCACAGAGAAGAGAGCAGATCTGATGATAACATTTTAGCGTTACCCTCCACCCGCCGCCCCCTTGATCCAACTTTGCCTGAAGCCTGTTTTATACCCAGATTTTTCAGTTACATAAGACAATTTACCTTTCGGGCTTTAAAACATAATACTATTGTTTCGGCACTGAACGAGACCATCGGTACCTCTCAGTTTATGTAAAAAGAAACTGATGTGCAGCAAGGTGAACCCACCCAGCTAGAAACTTCCTCCGCCTGCCCCTCTCTGATGTGATGTCTGGTACCTCCGGGGATTCCTGACCTATCCTGAGCAGAAGTGGAGACACTCAGGGGCAGTTAATTTAGCACTCCCTACTTCGCAGTATTTGGCACTCCACTTAAAATGTATTTGAAATTCAGGGTCTCGGACAATGACTGCTTTCCATAGCACCTGAGCCATGCCCAGGAGGGGAGAAGAGAAATTTCACAAGCAGCTTCCGAAGCAAATTACATTATTAACATTGTCACATTCTGCTCTACTTCCTCGTGCTGAATTTCGATAGGCTCAGATTTCACTCTTTTTTAACCTAGGGTCTTTCTGGAATATAGGAACCATATAATGCATGACAATTTTCATGGAGTCTGAGCAAGAGTGTAATGAGGCAAAAAGAAGAGACTCAAGTTGCTCTAGCTAAGAGTGAAAATATGTTATTATAGATACTGAATCTCCAGGCTCTTCCCTGATGACCAGAGTTCAGTGTGAGGATAAGAAGAAGGAAAGAAGGAAAGGAAGAAAGGAAGGAAGGAAGGGAGAGAGGAAGGATGGAAGAAAGGGAGAAAGAAAGAAAGGGAGAGAGAGAAAGAATGAGAGAGGGGAAGGAAGGAAGGAAGGAGGGAGGAAGGAAGAAAATAGCTCATTTGTATCAAGACTTGCCAGAAAAGACATAAAACAGGCAAATATTGTGGTTGTCTCTATTTATTTTGCTAAAATGCCCATGCAGATTTCACTTGCTCGTGTCCTGGGATCCGTAGAGGCCGCCATATTGCCACCAGGACTTGGACACGCTGGTTGGAAAATTAATCACCCCAGATTTGAACACGGCTAGTTCAAGAGCTCTTCCTCCACCAACCTAAATGTCCAACAGTCCTTCTGCTCCTGCCCAGCATCCCCTTTGACACCATATTCAAATGTGCTTTCACCTCTGTGATCACTATGTGCTTCATGCGTGGTCTCCAAAGCTGAAGTGCTCTCTTTCCACTCAAACCCACGATTGCATCCTCAGCATGAGTCCGCCTTGGATCGTGTGGTAAAAATTATCCTTCTGTCGCTACTCATCTCGTTTGTGCTTCTGTGGAACTTGAATGTTTTCTGCTTCAAGTGACGCTATCTGTGTGTGTACATAGATGTGCACATGTATGTGCGTGCACACATATATGTGTATGCACACACATATGCACGCATACATGCAGTAAAAGCTCGGAGAGGCAGAAAAGCAGGGTAGAAGGCTTTGAGTATGCTTCTGTTCTTTTCTTTCATTATCGAGCTGTGAATGGCTTTGGTTCCAGGCATATTAAAGAACGTTCTCTGTCGGTCACCTCCCCCATCTCCTTTACCTCCCCCAACAACCTGGAGGCAAAATGGTAGCCTCATCTATTGCTTAATTTTTCAAAAGAATTTCTATGGTGACACGGTAAAATTGAAAAAAACACGGTCTTTTCATAAATATGTTGCCATAAACACATAGTTTAAAGATTTAAAAATATTATAAATCTGCCCAAAGCGAAACTCTATGGTCAATCGCTTTCAACGTTTAAAACATGAAAACTGATGTGTTTTTAAAAGTGCTTCAAAGGTTTCCAATTTGCATAGCAGTAGCTAAGCAGTAGCTAGTGTCCTACTTTCCTTAATTTTAAGCATAATGGAAATAAGGCAGAACGAGTGATTGAAACGTGTTGAATGTTTATTTTGTGCCAAAATAGTCACACGAATTATTTTATTAAACTTTGAAAATGATCCTGGGAGATGGATTCTTTATCCTTATTTTTTTTTATTAGGGATTTTTAAATCCTAATTTTATTTTATTTTATTTATTTATTATTATTTTGTGCGTGAGAAAGAGAGAGCATGAGCAGAGGGAGAGGGGAAGGAAGAGGAGAGAGAGAACCCCAAGCAGGCTCCACACTCAGTACAGAGCCCAACACGGGGCTCGATCTCACAGCCCTGAGACCATGGCCCCGGGCCAAAATCAAATCTCAACCCACTGAGCCACCCATGTGCCCTCAAATCCTAATTTTAAATGACTGAGATGAACAATCCAGGGCAGTAAATGGTGCCATAGGTCATAAAATTCTGATACTGATTCAGATGATCTAAAATTGACAAGTCTGATTGTCCCATTGACATCTTCACTTGGATACTTCCTAATATACTGACAATGATTTTTTGTGGCATGTTTTTAAAGTGTATATGATGTAAATATCATAAGAACTAATGAACATGGTTCATAGCTAAAAGGATAGTAAATTAAATTTACACGCAAAGTGCAAGACTTGCCCACATTTTCCATGCACTTCTTTTTCAACTGTGTTCATTAAAATTTTTCAGTCTCCTACATCTTGAAATTCAGGGACAGAATCAAAAAATCCTAATTACATAGTCTATGTTAGAAATTTTACACATTTTTTGGTCATTTGATCTTCTTAACAACTATGAAAAATAGGTACATGAGAATTCTTTATTAAAAATAAACTTCATATTGCTATATAACATGTGTACCCAAAAGTGCTGAAAGCACGAGGGTTCAAGTATATTAAATGTAAAGGATTAAACCGAAGATGTCAGATGGGATTTAAAAACTATAACTTACTTAGAGGAGATACACATGTAGAATTAGTACACAGAAAAATTTAATGTCAAAGCATGGAAAAAGATATACCACACAATTAAATCTATAGCTATATTAATATCTGATCCAGTAAAATTTAAATTAAGAAATAATATAGTTAGAAAATGACTATTCACAATCAGAAAAAGTTAATCCTCCAGGAAAGTATAACTATTTTATATTTGTATGGGCTAGTAGTGTAGACTTTAACATAGCAAAAATTAATGGAACTAAACAAGAAAGAGGGGAAAATGAATCCTCCAGAAACTTATACCCATTCTAAAATTGTATAAACCCAATAACAGCCTCAAAATACATAAGGCAAAATTTGGCAGAACTAAAAGAAAATTTAAGCATTTGAACACTTGATGAAGATTTGAGCACCCCTTTCTCTGAAAGTAACTTAAGTCCCTCTCCTCAAAGGTGACTAGTTTAGGATTTGAGAGGAGTTTGACCAGAACCAGACATGTGTCCTAGCCACCTTTTGCCTCTGTCTGCACAATCCACCATCCCTGACTTTTTAACTCATGCCTTACTCTAACTTAGATTTGGGTTTTCTCAATGTTCAATTTATGTTTTTGAGGGAAGAATCATTGGTGCTTTACTTTTATAATTCCTGGCATATCTCAGGGATTCAATAAATATTTGATGAATAAAGAAAACTAGTGTTCCATATTAATCAGTTGTTATAGTGGAGGAGTCACAGTATCACAGTGGGGAGGATTTGGGTATGTTCATTTGGTGAGAATCCTCAGCCTTTTTACAGTGGAGTATAATATACCACACTTGGGGAGAGATGTTTAGCCATTCTGGACCATAGTCAGTACAAAGATTTGAACTGTTGGCTATTCCTTGTTCACTCATTATTTTCCCAAATAAATACCCTTTTAACTTCAATGTCCCCTGGTCCTTATTTTCCCAGAGCTCTTTGTTAAGAGCATCTTCAATGTTCTTACAGAAAAAAAGGAAAATTACTGCTTTCAGAGTCAAATCGTGCTCCAAATGCCTTCTTTGGCGAAGCTGTGTGTGTGTGTGTGTGTGTGTGTGTGTG
>CM052889.1:77380012-77401850 GCA_028534135.1 Potos flavus | reverse complement strand
GTGGCACTTTGGGGGAATAATCATAGAATTGAGTGCAATTCTTGTTTCAAATTTTTTTAAGTTCATTTATTTAAGTGATCTCTATGCCCACCATGGGGCTTGAATTTGTGACCCTGTGATCAAGAGCCTTATGATCTTCCAACTGAGCCAGCTTGGCGCCCTGAATTTAAAGTGCAATTCTAGGGGCTCCTGGGTGGCTCAGTGGGTTAAAGCCTCTGCCTTCAGCTCAGGTCATGATCTCAGGGTCCTGGGATCGACCCCTGCATCAGGCTCTCTGCTTAGCGGGGAGCCTGCTTCCCCCTCTCTCTCTGCCTGCCTCTCTGCCTACTTGTGATATCTCTCTGTCAAATAAATAAATAAAATCTTTAAAAAAAATAAAATAAAATAAAGTGCAATCCTATTACATGCAAAAGACAAAGATTTTTACTCTTTGAGCCTTGGTAAGATGCACAGTGCTCATTTTTCAAGTGGATGCATTGTATTAACATTATTGAGAGATTTTACACGTAAGGTGTTATTTAGTCTTGGCAGTCATTTTATAAGAGACGTATATTTTTAATCCCTGATTGACTGATGTGAAAATTGAGCTTCAGAGAGATTGCCACTTAGCCAAAGTTATGCAGGTAGTACTTGAAAGGGCTGGGTATGGACTAGGGTCTGACCCAACGTGAAACAATTTTCCCCTTGAAATGCCCATCTGTTCTGCTTTCCTTCGGTTCCCTACTGAACTATCACTTTATGGGGGAAGACACTTGAAACGCTCTGAAGAAATCTGCAACTACTTCTCCACCCCTTGGCACCCACCCCACGTGACAGGGCTGGGGGGTGGGGAAGGGGTTCTCGGTGTCTATTGTCTGTGTTCTGACCTAATAGCTCAGTGGACGGTGAGGCTTTATCTTGCTCCCTACTGTGTTCCCAGCACGCAGAAGAGAACTAGACCTCCATACAATCTCACCCTGAATCCTGTCTGCACTTGGCTAAGGAGTTCACGTTCATCACGATTTCTTGGATGACCCATTTGAGTGTGACAGAAGGTCCCTTGGACCCTCCTACTGATCCGTACGAAGTATAATAATGATAATTTCTGCTGGCACTTACCGATTGCATACTTTATGCCGTGCTGTTGAAAGTGCTTCGGAACTGTTGGCATCACACCCACTTTACAGAGGAGGAAACTAAGGCACATAAATGGCAATCTGCCTAAAGTCACACAAGGAAGTAGCGTATTTGGGATTTGATCTGAGAAAATTTGGCTTCGGGAAATAGCAGTTTTCTGTTTCTGAAATCTGAAATGAGCACTTCTCAGGCTAGCGATTTTTCTAATCACAGTGTCAGTGCTGGAATTTATTACACAATTTACTTTTCATTAATCACCACTCACTCCGAGAACTCTGTTCAAAGTCATTGCGGCCTCCTTCAATTACCCACTGATACTTTTGACGAATCCATTAGAAAAGACTTTTCTGTGCCTCAACTAATCTGTACTTATTAATGAATAATTAGCATGCAGTATCTAACTTTCTTTTCTCCAGACAATGCCAAAGCAGGCAGAAGCAGGGATGATATACACGTGATAGAAGGGGATTATGCAAACCGCTTTACAAATTAATGGAGGTGATCAAAAGATCTAAGACATTTTTCTACCCAAGCCTTCCTCATACCTCAACATAAAGGCAGTGGGAAAAGGCTGGTAGGAGCAACGTGCTAAAAGCAGATCCTGCCAACTCACCAGAGCTGATCTCCATGGATTTTGTGAGCCTGTTGTAGACACAACCGTTTTTAACCACTTTAGAACCAAACCGCGTTCCGATCCCTGCAACTAACCCGAAACTGAAGGAGATCGTTGCCAAGACCGCAATGAGCCTTGCTGAGGCGGGAAGAGGTTTCAGTCGGATACACATAAATCAGACGAGGGTGAAAAATAATTTAAAAGTAGATCATGTATCAGATATAATGACAAGAAAGTCGGTGCGAAGAGCAGACAGAGATACAGTTGTAAGGGTGAGATCGTGGTTAAACCACAGCCGTGGCTAGAGCCCCATCGCCACAAAGAGCCTTCATGTGGCTTGCTTCTGCCCCCACCGTCCCCGGCAACCACTAATCTGTTCCCCATCCCTCTACTGTTGTCATTTTGAGAATGATGTACACACGGAAACATAGGTCACGGCACCTTCTTTTAACAGACCAAACCAAAAAAAGGAAAAAAAAAAAAAAGCGAGGTTTAGAAAATTTAGAAAATTATATCTGGAATTTTCAGTGGGAGCCAGAGTATCACAGAGGCTCTTCCCGCTACAAACCTTCATACGTAGCCCTACAATACATAAGCTGAGACGTCTTCTAAAATGTGATTTTATTTTAATCGTGGTCACGAGTTCACCTGCTCCTCTATGGACAACAAGGGAAACTCCAACTCTCCACATTATTTCTCTTGACGTCAAATATTCTGATCCAATGGGAAGGGAAAAGCTGGATAAGGTAGCCTCTGCTCCGTCGGACCACGTCGCAAACCAGTATCCCCCCTCCCACCCCGGGCCAAATGCAGGCTGACGACATGTGCTATGTAGCACAAATAATGTTAAAATAAATTCCTTTACTTGTTTCTAACGTGTATAGTTTTGGAGATGGGACAGAAGCGTCCGCCTTTCTTTCTTTCTTTTTTTTTTTTTAAGATTTTATTTATTTATTTGACAGAGAGAGAGAGATCACAAGTAGGCAGAGAGGCAGGCAGAGGGAGAGGGGGAAGCAGACTCCCCGCCGAGCAGAGAGCCCGATGCGGGGCTCGATCCCAGGACCCTGAGATCATGACCCACTGAGCCACCCAGGTGCCCCAGCATCCGCGTTTCTGAGTGTTATGAAAACCTTGGACATTTTGGAAATACTGGTTCTGTGTTGCCTTTGGCCTTAGCTGGGGAGGCGGGGCTCCCACCGGTGAGGCCCTTGCCCGGCCTGTCTCTCCCACCTGACCCAGGGAGCGGGGTGGCCGGTTTCAGCGGCCTCTGGGCTTCTCACTGTGGTGTTAAAGCTGCCCCAGCCAGCTGTCCAAGGCAGATCCCCCCCCCCCCCACTCCGGGAGCGTCTCGCGCAGCCCAACCCGGGGCACTGAGAACTATACCTAGAAAAGATGCATCAGGGCAATGTGAACTTTGATCCAGGCCGACCCCCACTCACAGACCAGCATTCGGGAAACATCGTGACATCGTGGCTTTTCCTGAAGCCACCAAGGGCATTATCTGACAATTACTGGGTGTCAAGCACGGGGCTCAGTGCCACTTTAATGGTATTTCATTATTCCTCTCAATACAACACTTGGAAGCAGGGGCTATTATGATATATTTAAACTCAAGAGAGAAAGGGCCACCCAGAGTGCAGGAAAAAAAAAAAAATCAAGCGGAGACACAATTTTTCTCAATACATTATTCCTTGAACTTAACCCAGAGAATAACACTGTGTCAAACGTGCCCGGTTTAGCATAGAAAACACACTTGGCTGTTTTTGTTTTTTGGTTTTTTTGTGTTTTTTTGTTGTTGTTGTTAATATCATGGCTCTTTATTTCCTTTTTCTGCAAAGAGCACCGTGGTTCTTTGTCCCTCGAACAGGTTTTGTGATGGAGAGAATGGGGTCACATTTTTAAAAAATGAACCTTCAGAGAAATGAACGTTAGTGAACAAGGCCAAGCCTCGGACAAGGTGACGGGAGGAAAGCAAATGACCCTAGCCGTGAAAATTCTAGCACTTACTGTGACTTGAAGAAGGGCTCCCGGGGGGTGAATTGGAAACAAAGATGCTCATCTTTGATGGTTCCTGCCCCGGACAGTGGGGCACGAGGTGCCTGAAACAACTCATTAGGGGCCTCGCCCAGGCTGGCAGACATGGGGGGGGGAAAGGGGCAGCCCAGCGAGCTGGCAGGTGTGCGGAGGGGAGGTGGGGGTGTGGGGGATGGGAAGACTGACACGATGGCCTTCGATTTTTCCCTCTATGTAGCCCCGGATCCCATGACCTATCCGATCGATTCTTGGAAGAAGACATTATTCCTGCCTCCCAGCATTTTCCTAAGAGGGCATTTAATGTGGGAGTGAAACGGTCTAGTTTTATCTTAAACACTGATTCTGTGCCCGAGGGTCTCGCTTCATTTCATGCCTGTCCCTTTATGAAATTCCTACAGTGGGTCCATGAAGATGGGTCTACTGTTACAGAGAAAATAAGAAAACATACCCTTCTACATTTGAAAGAGTGTTACGTACTTTCCACGTGTTATCTCTTGGGGCCTTCTGACAGCCCTTGCATTTAGACAAACGGGAAAAATCCCTTCTGTGTATACAGCCTCGCCATTTCCAGAGACAGGGAATCGGGCTCCAGGCAGGGCATCGGGCTCAAGCCCCCCACAATGTCTGCTCCTAGTCACGTGTCCTTTCCACCCTCTGCCCCAGCCTGTGGTACCCCGCGTCTCTGGGATGGGGGAGTTTCCCATCATGCACCAGCACTGTGCTGTGTGTGGCAGGGATACGTGATATGCTGGCCTGGAGCTGGGGACGGGTCCTCCTCTCTCCCAGGGAACCGAGGTTCCTCGGGGACACTGGGCTATCTCTGACATTGGCTGTCCCCCAGTCTCAGAACTTCTGATTCTAACTCGGCCACTACAGATGCATGACGTCAGCACAAGAGTGGGTCACCCAGCCTCCCTTCCAACCTCCTCCAGCCAGCGGACCCGGTTACAGACGTTCCAGGAAGTGAACGCATCACGGGGTGCTCCTAGGACGAAGCTGGCCCGGGACATTGCCCTACTTCCTTTCCTGTCCCTTCCTCCTTCTTGCACGCTACACCTCAGAGGTGACTCCTGGAGGTGACAGTGCCACCCGGGAGGTGACCTTGGCCAGAGAAGCCACACACACACAGCCGAGCAACTAGCCGACAGATGCCCGGACTTGACCCGGCAAGTGCAGATCTGTGAGTTCAAGGTCATGGAGGTCACCAGTAGTCAAGTACACAGAGCCGAGGAACCTCAAAGTCAGATGCCACAGACGACAGCCTTTCCCATATTAACATGGGTCCATCGAGGAAAGGAGACAAAGGAGATCAGCACCCCGACATCTCCCCAGGTGGACATATTCTTTGCCCTCCTATAGGACGGGCAAGTGTGTGTGCGTGTGTGTGTGTGTGTGTGTGTGTGTGTGTGTGTGTGTGGCGCGGAGGGCAGGCGTCATCCCTGCACTCCAGGGCAATGGGGGAGACAAGTCCTCCCTGCACTTTGGGAGATGCCATTCAGAACAAAAGAGGAGCCAGAGATCATTTGAAGAAAGATAAGCAGGGACACGTGGCTGGCTTAGTCGGAAGAGGGAGGGACTCTCGATCTCTGGGTCATGAGTTCGAGCCCCACGCTGGGTGTAAAGAGTACTTACATAAATAAAAACTTAAAAAAAAAAAAGAAAGATAAGCAACATGAAGGATCTAACATTTTAATTTGGTAGAGAAGGGTATGAAATCCCATGATTCTGAGTGTAGTTAACTTAATACCAACTGATGGACAGCGCCCTCCTCGTGCCATTTGCGTGAAGGCTACGATGGTTGACGGTCTACTTCTTGGACTCTTCCATTTGGTTGTTCTTGTCGCCATTCCCACTGGGGATGATTTTGCGTCACTGATTCGGAAGAGCTCTGCCATCTCAGCCACTGAATCCAATGCAGGGTTTACCGCCACGGTCTACACTACTACACAGGGTCTACACTTCCTGCCTCCTGGATGCGGTGTGACAATGCCCCCCTGTGCCACACCCCCGCACCCATCCCCTGTGCCCTCAGGACCGTTCGGCCAAGCCCCGCTCTCATCGCCCATCCACACTCCCAAGCATCTTTCTCTTTATAGGGCTGTC
Organism: Potos flavus; assembly: GCA_028534135.1. NCBI lineage: Eukaryota > Metazoa > Chordata > Mammalia > Carnivora > Procyonidae > Potos > Potos flavus. The sequence continues at coordinate 77,395,984 of CM052889.1, read as the reverse complement.
GATAACTCAGAGAAACTTCTGTCAGAGAAACAGAGGAGCTGGGCTCAGGAAGGGGGTAAGAAGCAGACGGTAATGAGTAACTCCGCCATGAATGCGTGTCCACCACTCTGTCGGGGGCCTTTAACGCGTCTCATGACCCAGCACTTTGCAATTTCGTCTCTTCTATTAGTCCCTGCAGAAAATGCCTCTTTAAGGAAGTCGTACTAGGGCCAAAGAAGCCCATTCCAGAGGCTTGTCGTTCTTGGGATTTCAACCAAACCGTGAACACAAAGCTGAACCGAGTATCGGCTCTCTCCTGAGGAAGGGACGGTCCAAGTTTAAAGACCATCAGAGTCACTCTATACTCAGAACACCGGCCTCGCATCTGAGCTCCAATATCAGAATAACTAGGCGTTAACCTAACTTGAAGAAGGAAAAACCCTGAAAGGGAAATATGGCCGGGTTTTGGCAAGCTTTGAAAATCCCTTCCGATTTATTTGTTGTTGTCCGTAGCATCCGCGAAAATGCAGTGTCTACCTCCCAAAGAACTATTTTTAAATAATCAAAATATTATTTTGACACCTTAAGGTAATGAATAATTCTCTAGTGTATCGTCAGCTCTACCAGGAAACCTTCAAATCTTTCCAATTATCAAAGGTTGTTTTTCAAACCACAGCTGTATCATGGCTGGATTTAATTTCTGTTGTAGAGAAAGAAGCATGCCAGGCTTTCGTTCCACTTTGTTTCCACTGCGAAATAAATCCTATTACTGGGTGTATTTTCAACGTAGTTTCCACGGCTGCCTTCTCTCACATGGTTTGTTTTGTTGCAAAACACAAGCTCTGTAGCGCAATTGTCCAGATAGACCAGGCTTAGTGAGGCTTAAAAGCTGAATACGCTAGCAGCTTAGTAAAAAATGAAGGCATTTCTGTGGAAGACCCGAAAGCAGCCTTTGCAAGAATGAAAATGATGGAGCGCCTGGGTGGCTCAGTGGGTTAAAGCCTCGGCCTTTGGCTCGGGTCATGATCTCGTGGTCGTGGATCGTGGGATCGAGCCCCGCATCGGGCTCTCTGCTCAGCGGGGAGTCTGCTTTCCCCTTCTCTCTGCCTGCCTCTCTGCCTACTTGTGATCTCTCTCTCTGTGTCAAATAAATAAATAAAATGTTTAAAAAAAAAAAAAGAATGAAAATGATCCTGAACAATAAAAAGGTGAGAAAGACCACCGCCGGGGAAGGAACACAGTCAGTATAGCTTCTTAATTTAATTAATTCACGTAATTTAATTTAATTAATTTAATTAACCGTCCTCGGTAACGCTGGGCTTCGTTTTCATCTGATTACCTGGATGCTAATAGACAAACAATTTCATATCAAATTGTCTGTGGCTCATACCACTCCTAAAATAATCCCAGTTCTGTTGTGACTGTCACAGAGCGAACGGTTTGCATTTAGGTCGTTCTCGGCAGAAAAACGATTGGAGACAGAGTCTAAGCTGCCGAAGCGATGGATTTTCAGGCCCCCGGGAAAGCTTAGGAGAACATTCGTGTATTCCCACGGTAATCCCGATAAAGTTTGCTGGAGAAGAACGGTGAGCAAACCTCATGCATCTCCATAGTTGGAAGGCGTGCTTTGGCTGCTGGGGAATTAAGCCGTCTCCGCAATCGCTTTGCTGGTCATTCTCTGTGATTCTTAGCGAGGCGGTAAATAATCACTGTGCTGTATCCATCCAAGCTGTCTTCTGTTTCTGAGACAGTCCCTGCCCGCTCCTGCCTCAGGACCTTGGATCTGGCTGCTTCTTTGCGTGGGACTCTCTGCAGACAGTTTGGCTCTTTTTGTATCCTCCCCTTCCGGTGCAGGGCTCCTATGCCACATCCTAGAGCGCCTTCCTTCTCTGCCACTGTATGATGAGCTGGACCCCTCCTAGTCTCTCTCCATCCGATCCACCGGCGTCTTAATGATCTCCGCCATATTATCACAGTCAGAGAGCTACTGGGTTCTTGGTTTCCCTGTTTCATTCTCTGAATTCCTGCATTAAAATGTGCAGGGTCCTTACAACAGCCACATTCGTCCCCGTGGCTCCAGGGACAAGCACGGAGCCAGGCTCATAATAAGGACCGTGTTGGATGAATGAAGGACCTGCAGATAGGGTCCGAGCCTGGTTCGCCTTACGCCGATCGCCTCTCTGGCACGAGCAAAAGCACAGGGCAGTTCTGCTCTAATTGTCTTTGTGGATTTTTCCTAGAAGTGGGCATTAAAAATAGGGAAACATTTGTTGTTTGATTGCCAAATAAGGACACTTAAAACATAGCAGCAACTTTAAAAATAAGCCAGAGAGAGAGAGAGTTGAAATGGTTGTTGGTGTTTAGCAAGGCAGCTCGAGGACGAAGTTCTGGGAAAACGATGAAGACGCAGAGTCAGCTTCTTGCCCTAGAGGTGGCGAGAAGTCGCACGTGTGTCCTCACCGCTGCTTTGAGGGTAAGAATGCAAGTTCATGGGTGAAAAGCCATAGCCCATTTAGGAAGCAAAACACTGCATTCGATTTTCATGTCTGGTCCGCTGTCCCCACTTTGATTCCAGAGCTACTAGTTCATAAGAAGGGAAATGGGGTTGAGTCCTTCAGAATCCAGGGATTCCTGGTCTGGGTTTACCCAAGTCTGCTATGCCACCCAGAACACCTGCTCTCCGCACACGAATGTCCGCCCCCATCCCCCAATCCATACACGCTGACTCTTTACAGCTGGCCTGGCTGGCATTGATCATGATTTCCCATTCAGGCCCAGAGCAAATAATAGTGGGCAAAAATGAGCTATAGTTAGAAACGGTGCCTAACTACAAAAGGGTCATTTCCTTTGGAGACGGTCCTCGGTCTAATTCAATCCGATACCTTTGGGATCAGCAAGGTCTCCGATAGTACCAGGGTCACCAACACTGTCAGGTATTTTTACAAGAGGCTTGGAGGTCAACAGCTTTGTGGAGCCTTTTGAAACATTTTGGTCGGAGGACTAGACCCGCTAACTGGAGGGAAAGAGCCGAGAGGCCACTGGCACACCTTTCCAGGGGCAGCAGGTGGGCTGGAAGCCTCCATTCTCCCCATCGTGTGCCTGTGGGCTTATCCTCCGGGCTCCTGACTTTGCTATTTTTAATGTGCAAACATCCTGTGCAGATAGAACTCTAGAAACGTCTCATTCCTTCCTGCCCCTGGAAAGGGGGCTCTCAGACATCAGTCACTGGTGTTCGTGTCATATCTCGTAGGACCACAACTTTGAGGACGCTGGCCGTGAAGCTGGCAGGCACACAGACGCCAGCCCTGTGGTTTTGCTTTTCTGGCCGGTCTTGGCTGTTAAGACGTGCCATGCCCTTTCTCCAGGGCGGACACCCCTCTCTGCCCAGCCTCCTCTTGAAACTGGCTGATACAGTTAAAAATCCCTCAGTGGGCCGTTCGGCCATGAAGTTAGGGACGTATTTTGCTCTCAAAATTTGCTTTCTGCTCCTCCAACACTTATAATCCAATTTTCACAGCTAAGATGAATAATGACCCACCCCTGCCCATTTACTCTGGATGGAGAAGAATGATAATCATACATATTGATTTTCCTTCCTCCTTCTCTTCGCTGCAAGAGATGTAAGGAAAGATGGTCTTGTTTTTCTTTGACCCCACTGCACCTGAGATGAAAGAACGAATGTGCGTCTCCAAGGAAAAAGAGATGCGGTCATTGAGTTCCAAATTTATTAATACATTTGGGCGAAAGATTCCAGCTCCAGGTTTTTGTTTTTCAAGATTTATTTATTTATTTTGAGGGGGGAGGGGCGGAGGGAGGGAGAGAATCTCAAGCAGACACCCAGCTGAGCACGGAGCCTGACGCAGGGGTCAATGCCACGACCTTGCGATCATGACCTGAGCCGGTATCAAGAGTCAGATGCTAAACCGACAGAGCCACACCGGCTCCCCCCACAGCTCTTGGTTTCTGGGGAAACTTGGGAGTTTTCAGCGAACAGCATGATGTTCAAACAAACCGACGGTGGAGAGAACCCGACCTAGCGTAGTTTTGTGTAACCTGGAGCTTGTTTTATGTAACTGCTTGCCAAGAAAAGTATCTTGATGTGTTTTCCTCGTTACCGGTTTTCTAATCAACTTTAGGGAGTGTCATTTACATACAGTAAAGTGGGCCCATTTTAAGCCTGGTTGGATGAGTTGTGACCCACTTCTGCCTGGGACTCAGGATGTCGGTGTCCCTTCCGGATCACTGAGACCCGCCTCCTCTCTCCCCTCCTCCCCGCTCCTCTCACTGTAGACCATTCTGCTTCTGAGAGCACAGAGGCACGAAGGCACCTTCCCAAAGCAGTAGGTGATACTTGGTTTCTTTACTGGGCAAGTGGTCCTCAATGTCAATAGCTTGACTTTGAATCTGATAAAGCCTCATCCAGTTACAACAAATAGCACAAGACTTCTGAAGAGGGATATTGATAAATCCATTACACTAACTAATCTTACTCTGTCACTAAAGTAATTAGTTTCAAATATCTTCCACTGGAGAGTACAACATAATGGACAGTTTAATATATATTTTCCATTGGTGAAGACTGAAGTTCAAATGTTGATTTTTGTTTGCTCTGCTGGAAAATGGTGATTGAGACTCATCGGGATAAATTGGGCTAGAAAAGGCACAAGGCATCCAGTTTTCATACCCGATTTCAATGACAGAGCAACATAAAATATTTTAGAAAGTTCTTCAACCCATTACCAAATTTCTGTTTTTCTCCTGGTGGTCAGAAAATTTTATATTCAAAGCACTTCAGTTTTGACATAGCTACGATGGTAAATCAATCTAATGGTATTTTATATTTTTAGTCAAATATTGACTACAGTGAAATTATTTTTACCCATAGCAATAATAAAATAAGAATATAATCAATGAATTATGATGATTAATCTCAAGGAAATTAGCTTGGGAAGGAGGCTTTGTTACAGAAATTGGAGAAATGTAAGCTTCTCAAATTGCAAAGATGCTTGAGTAATGATGCCAATCTCGACAATTTAGGCATCGTACTTACAGTTTTCCAATACTTTCTTTGAAAAAAAAAGTCATGTATTTTTTCTGAATACAACAGCATCATATCCATTGCAGAAAACTAATACACAATAAGATAAAATAAAACATGTAAAATCCTACCAATCCCTTCTCCATCACATTATGTTTTTACATATAGCTCTGCGATATTTATAAAAATATATACTTCTAAAGGAAACTATCCATGGCTTCTAGAAATTTGCAGGAGATCCAAAATATCTCATGCAATTAGATAGTTTTCCTACAACATCAGTTTAATGCTTTCAATTATATTTTTCCATATAGATAGATACCAATGCATTCATCATTGAGAGGAACATCCATTGGCATTTTTGAATATTTACCCAATTATTTTTTTAAATGATTGCTTAGAATAGAATTAAAAAACTGAAGTTTTTGCAAACACTTTAAGAATTTCAAGCTAGGGGGCGCCTGGGTGGCTTAGTTGGTTAAGCATCTGACTTCAGCTCAGGTCATGATCTTGGGCTCCTGGGATTGAGCCCCAGGTCAGGTTCCCTGATCAGCTGGGAGTCTGCTTCTTCCTCTTCCTCTGCCTCTCCCTGCTCTCTTCCACTCATGCTCTCTCTCTCTGTCTCTCAAATAAGTAAATAAAATCTTTAAAAAAAGAGTTTCCAGCTCTATTTAACATTTGTCCTAGGGAGGGGTGCTCACCCCCTGCTCCCAGGCATGGTTTACAAGAGCCCCTATTTCTCTCTACCTCACCAATGTTGACCTGAGAAGTTCTCCTTTCCTTTATGTTGGTTGCTGGTGAATATCATATGAGAATCTACGGTCTTATTGTCTGAAGCCTAGATGGAATCCAGGCTCTGTAGGTGAAAAAGAGTTCTATAGTATTAGTCAGGGTTTCTGGAGTAACAAAATCAGTAGGATGAAGAATTAACCAATGTTTTGGTTAGATCTTAAGGCAAGAAAAAAAGCTGATGTCTCAGTTTTAAAGCAGGAAGAATTCTGTCTTACTTAGGGAAGGGTCAACCTTTTGGTTCAATTTAGGCCTTCAGCTGATTGGGTGAGGCTCACCAGCCCTGGGAGAGCAATCTGCTTCAGTTACAATTCATATGTTAATCTCACCCAGAAGCACCACCACAGACACACCCAGAATAAGGTTTAACCAAATGTCTGGGCTGAACATCCTGTAACAAGTCGAGTCGATACATAAAATTAATCATCAAGCCTGAAGGGAGTGGGGCACACTGGTTCAGTGATGGCCCAGCCCTCAGCTGGATATAGGGACCTGGGGTTTCTGCTAGAGTGGAGGAGAATCAAAACAAACAAACAAAAAACCTTGCACCCTTTCTTCCAACAAGCACTGCTTGATTTTTTTTTTTTCCTGGCCAACATGAATTCATTTACTGAAGGACAAAGATTAATTCCAAATAGATAATTGCTTTATCACCATAAGAACAAATTCCAGTTTGAGGATTACCATGAAAAATAAATGAATCACAGCAAAGTTGCAGGATACAAGGTTAATACAAAAAGTCAATCACTTTCTTATCTATCGGCAATGAACAAGCAGAATCAGAAATTAAAAGTAAAATACAATTTGCATTAGCAGACCCAAAAATGAAATACTTAGGTATAAATATAACAATATATGAGCAAGATCTACAGGAGGAAAATTATACAACTCTGACAAATGAAATAAAAGAAGCACTAAATACACGCAGAGATATTTCAGGTTGGTGGATAGAAAGACAATATTGTCAAGATGTCAATTGTTGCCAACCTGATCAATGGGTTCAGTGCAACCCTCATCAAAATCCCAGCAAGTTATTTCTGTGCATATTCACACACTAATCCTAAAGTTCATATAGAGAGGGAAAAGATGTGGAAGAACCAAAGCAATATTGGAGGAGAACAAAGTTGGAGGACTGATGCTAGAGGAATTCAGGATTTACTGTAAAGCTATAGTAATCGAGAGCATGAGGTATTGGCGAAAGCAGAGATAAATAGATGAGTGAAACAGGATAGGGAGCCCAGAAAGAGACCCACATAAATCTAGTCAACTGTTCTTTGCAAAGAAAAGCAAAGGCAATGCAAGGGAATAAAGATAGCCTCTTCAAATAATGCTGGAACAACTGGACATCCACATACAAAACAAGAAATCTAGACACAGACCATACGTCCTTCACAATGATGAACTCAAATGCATCATAGACCTACCTGTAAAGCACAAAACTGTAAAACACCTGGAAAATATGGATTGGAGAAAATCTAGATGACCTGGGGCATAGCGATGACTTTTTAGATACAACCCCAAAGTCACGACCAATGAAAGAAATAACTGGTCATTTCAACTCCATCAAAAGACAGCATCAAGAGAATGAGAAGACAAGCCACAAATTGGGAGAAAATATTTGCAAAAGGCATACCTGACAAAACACTCTTATCCAGATATAAAAGAACTCAAACTCAACAATAACAAACAGCCTGATTAAAAAAAAAAAAAAAAAAAAAAAAAGGATCCAAGATCTCAAGGGACACCTCCCCAAAGAAGAGATACAGGTGGGAAATTAGCATTGAAGAAGATGCTCCATCGTATATCATCAGGGAAATGCAAATTAAAACAACACACACCTATCAGAGTGGCCAAAACACTGACAACACCCAGCATCGGTCAGGATGGAGAGACAGGAGCTCTCATTTGTTGCAGGTGGGAACGCAGAAAGGTACGGCCACTTTGGAAGACAGTTTGGTGGTTTCTTCCAAAACTGAATACACTCTTATCAAACAATCCATCGATTGTGCCCCTTGATATTTATCCAAAGGCACTGAAAACTTACATCCACGCAAAAACTTGGACATAGGGATGCTTACCGTAACTTTATTCATAATCGCCAAAATTTGGAGACAAACCAGATTTCCTTTAGTCGGCAAATGGGGTCTATCCAGAAAATGGAATATTATTCAGCACTAAAAAGATAGTAGCTATTTGTTCATAAAAAGACACAGGGGAACCTTAAACGTATGTTACTAAGTAGAAGAAGCCGATCTGAAGAGGTTAAATACTGTGGGGTTCTAAGTCTACGACATTCCAGAAAAGGCAGAACTATGGCGGCCATGAAAAAATGGGTGGCTGCCAGGGGTTAGGGAAGAGGGGACAAATAGGCAGAAAAAGTAGATTTTTAGGGCAGTAAAACCACTCTGAATCACTCTACAGTGATGGATTCATGTCATGATACATTTGCCCAAACCCATAGAAAGTGTAACACCAGGTGAATTGTAATGTCATCTACAGACTCCGGGATGATGGCTAGTCAGTGTGGGTTTATCAGTTGCAATAAATGTTCCAACTCAAGGGGGGTGGGGGGGGGCGCTGACCACAGGAGAGCCCGTGCATGTGTGGGGACAGGGACCAGAGCGGAAATCTCCGGTCCTTCCTCCAAGTTTGCCGTGAACCTAAAATTGCCATGAGAAAATAAAGTCTGGAGGAAATAAAGTAAATGAAAGGTAAATATGGCAGACATCACGAAATGGCCAACAAGGAAAGAAAAATAAAGCCCCAAAGAGAAGTTTAGTTAACTCCCTAAGCCCTGGTGATGAAAACACTCTTTGGTGTGCACTGGAATCTTGCTTAGCATCGTCTGTCTGGGAGAAGACGAGAGTCCTTCTTCACCGCCCGCTCTCCGTGTGGCTCTGAACTCGGTCTCCTCCCTCCCCACCTCCACGCCCACGTTAACCAAACGGATGTAAAAATAGCAAGACTGATCTCCCTAATTTAACCAAAGTCATAGGAACATGAGATGAATAGAAATAACCGCAGAAATTTCGTCTAAAACAAACACTAACGATATCTACTTTAGACTTTCCTCCAAATGATGATTTCGTCTTTGGCTATGACTTCCCTCCAGAGTCTGGAGTTTGCTCCGGAAGAAATGACCCACGGAGCCTCCTCCCCATCGCTTCCAATGGCGCGCGCTTCTTATTTGGATCTTCTGAGCGCTTGCAGGTCCCCGGGTTCCCTGTCGAATGCCATGCCCTAATTTCTGCAGTTTAGAACCTTGCGAAGTCACCCAGAGGCTATCTCCCACGAGGGAAATTGCAAGGACTGATTAGTTATGGAATCATTTCTCCAGCGAGCCACGATCTATCCTGAACATGATTCTGTAGCTCGATCACACGCGGCCTGGGGGCTGGACATTCGAGCACCTGCTCGAAATACATATGTTTCCTGCTAGGACCTTTCAAGCGCTTCAAGCAAGTGTCAGCCCGCCCTTAGGAGAACACGTCTAGGAAAATGTTCACAAGAGAATGCGGCATCAAATGCCAACAACACTTGAATAAATGGTGTCTCTCTCGGAAGGGCTGCAGGCTCCTCTTTCTGAAGGAGAGAGTCCGAGGGGCCCTCGCCAAGGTGAGGAATCCCCGGGGGGCTGCGGCATAAATTAAAGTGGGATAGCCCTCCAGCAGAGAAATCAATTCCTGAGATGAGGGAGGTGACCCAGAAAAGGCACCTGAGGCCAGCGGCCGCGAAAGATCCGTGCGGAGGATCTTTCCCAAACTAGGTGGATGAGGTTTCGGAATCTTTCAGGCTCATTTGCAAAGCAAGTTTAAGGCCAAACACACCTTCCTTTTTCGGGATTTTTTTTGCTTCCATGGAGAATCTTTTGGCAATGGATGATAGTTACGATTATGACGTTTCAAATCATCAGTTATCTGTGGGTTTTTTATTCTCTTCTACTAGACTAAAATCCATTTGAGAGCGGGGCAGTGTCTCATTTATTTCAGGATACTTTCAGAGAATTTTTTATACATTCCAGCAAAATGAAATCCTATATCACGGACGAATGTCCTCATTACAATCAGCACAGAAGAAGAAAATTATTTGTGGGGACGCCTGGGTGGCTCAGTGGGTTAAGCGGCTGCCTTCAGCTCAGGTTGTGATCCCAGGGTCCTGGGATCGAGCCCCGCATCGGGCTCCTTGCTCGGCAGGGAGCCTGCTTCTCCCTCTGTCTCTGCCTACTTGTGATCTCTCTCTCTCTGTCAAACAAATAAATAAAATCTTAAAAAAAAAAAAAGAAAGAAAATTATTTGTGGCCAAAGCTACTCTTGGAAGTCCTTTAAATTAGCCATAAATTATGCAGTTTGCATGGTTTTGCATCTATAATGCTTTTAAGTAGTAATTATGCCCCTTGAAGAATGCAGAGCCACTGAACCAGAACAAAAATGTAACAAAAGCCGAAGTTGTATACAGATGCTTGAGCACTCAAACCATTCTTTTTTATTCTAAGTATTAAAGCTGGTGTTTTAATTATCCTATCATGCCCTAGAAATGTGTGAGACAGGATGTTATAATTGGAATTTTGCTTAAAGCCATCAAGAATTCCAAAACGAGGCACAAACTTTCTGACAACTTCTTCGGCGATGCTTGAAGTCTCTTGCCCGTTTCCAGAACACACAGGGTCAAGAGCAGTGAGCAAGGGAAAGGTTTTTTGGAGGGGACTTGGATTGCCTGGGAGCGGCAAGGTACCAGGGAGAGAGATTGGGGGGGGGCTTGGTGGAGATGTCATCATTTCATGCCTGATGAAGAGGCATCCCTTGGTCTACAATGAAGGGGTCTTGAAACCGACGGGCTCCATGGCGTGGGGGCTGAATCCTGCTTCCGGTGTGTGCGGGGCTTGGGGAGGGCTGGTTCCCCACGACGGCACCACGGTAATGGGGGCTCCTCATCCTAGACTCTTACCGGGGGTCACATTCTGCACGGAGGGCTGTGCATGCTGCACCTGGAGGGACAGGTGTCGTTCTTGTTCCCGCGTGACTGGCCAGAAACGGAGACTTGAGAGAGTTTCTAGCTCCTCCACAACCTCTCAGTCAGTGACACATCGGGAATGTCACTTAATGACTGCATGACTCCGCCTCTCGAAAAAGGTCACGCGTGTGGGAAACCCAGGGTACACAGAAATATTGATGGGGAGGCATGACGGCTTCAAAGCCTGTGTAGGAAACAAACATTTCACACGGTGGTGCTTTTAGAGTATGTGGGCTCCCAGCTGACACTTTGAAACTTGGCATCTGTGTTCTCCACTCCTCGAATACCTGGTGAGGCGACGGGAGTCGCTGGTTTGTATCGATGTTACCGTAATTTTGCTTTGAACTCCGTATTCCTCGAATGGGAAATGAATCCTCAGCCATAATTCCAGGGAAGAGATGAGTTCTGCTTTCTTACCAGAAATGGGTGTTTTTTAAAGCACGAACACAAGGGGCGCCTGGGGGGTGCCATTGGTTAGGCATCCGGTTCTTGGTTTTGGCTCAAGTCATGATCTCAGGGTAGTGAGGTCGAGCCCTGTGTCGGGCTCCACGGTCAGCACAGAGTCTGCTTAGGACTCTCTCTCTCTCCCTGACCCTCCCCTACCCCTGCGCATGTGCACTCTCTCTCTCTCTCAATCTCTTTCTCCAATAAATACATAAAATCTTTTTTAAAAATGAGGCATGCACACAATTATGATACCAACCAACATTCACTGGGCATCCATCTTTAACAGGAACTTTTTTTTTTTAAGAATGAAATCTTGCTATTTTCTTTCTTTTTGTTTTTTTAAGATTTCTTATGTATTCATTTGAGAGAGAGACAGACAAGAGAGCACAAGCAGAGGGAGGGGCAGAGGGAGAGGGAGAAGCAGACTCCCCGCTGAGCTGGGAGTCTGAAGTGGGGCTCGATCCCAGGACCTGGCGGTCATGACCTGAGCCAAAGGCAGATGCCCCTTTATCAGGAACTTTATGGTGGCCTGCCTCTGGGTTGAAAGTTAACTTCCACACACTTAGATGAGACTCCACACCTTAAAGATGAGCATACCTGTGAGACACAGTTGCTTCCTAGGGTGAAGCCTGATCCCAGCCCCACAGAGCAGAGGAAGAAGAAAGGGAATGAGGATGGGGGGGACAATGGGCTGGAAGAAGCCGCCTTCGCCATCAGGCATTAACCTCTGGAATCCATTCATTTTAATGTGAATTATATATATTGGGGGCGGGTTTAATTTTAGAGGCTCATTTAAGATGTTTGTTTAATTCTCACAGTGATGGCAAAGGAGCGAAAATCTCTAAGAGCGTGGACACGGCCACGGGGTCCGGCATCCAAGTGTTAAATATTTATGGGGCTTTAATAATAAATCACTCTCTGCTGTTGACACTAATGACAGTCCTAAGGTACAGAATCCCCCTTGGCCTTAGGAACACCCAAGAAAAATCTCATTCCTACTCTAGAATAAGAGGCACAATTTGGGGGGCGGGGGGAACATGCGTAACTGCACCAAAGGAAACATCTTTATTAGAGTATCTCTTGAATCTTAAGGCTGTAATCGCCCTTATTTTATTTTGGTCCTGCAATGTTCACCTGCGCTTTTGGTCTAAGCATCACGGGAGGGTGGGGGGTGCAGGTCAAAGTCAACGTCCCATGACCCGGCAGCCCCGGGGATGGAAGAAGGATGCTGGCTCTCAGTGGTCCTCATAGGAAAGCTGTTTCTCGGTGTTGACTTGCCCGTGTTTGGGGACCGCCATGATGGTGGGCTGTCTGCATCTGGATTTTTCTCTGGCTTGTTATTCATGGCCAGGTCTGCCTCTTTCTGCTGATTGAAGACCAACCGCTTGCTGCTTATTCCTGCCTGCTGTCCCAGCGCCCTGCCTGGGACCCCCCCCCCCAAGGGATGGGCGCCCCACCTCCCTGGGGGGGAGGGCTGCCTCTCTTGTGCTCCTTCCCATTCATCGGTGTGCACCGTGGTGGGTTCTGAGAGAATATCTGAAGAATCGATGATGCTCTTTTGGATGCAAGTTTATGGAAACCCCACACCAATCCATTTCAACAAAAAGCAGGAATTCAGGGCTGGATCGGACCCAAAAGTGCAAGAGTCAATCAGACTCCATGACTAGATTCAGAGGGTCAGTCTTAATCAGGGAGCTCCCTTCTGGTCCGCTGTGTCGTCAGTAATGCTGGCTTTATTTTCAGGTTCGACACACTGTCTTGGGCTTTTATGGGCCACATGTTTGGGGGCACTTGTAAGAGAAAAGGTCTTGATCTTCTCACATAACTTCTCAGGAGTCCCCGAACTCACGCTTTTTGTAACAGTCAGCTGCGCAAGCCCCAGCCTCGGACGACGGCCACGGTGCCCGGGGGTGGGGAGAAGGGCTGGCCCAGCCCCAGTCATGTCATGTGTCTCCCCGGGAACCAGTTACTGTGACAGGAAAGGAGGTGGAGGCTCGATGCTCTAATTGGTTAGACAGAAAGCCTCATAAAATTCCCATGTACGAGGCTAGCTAACTCCAAAAGGAATTTGATGCCGTTAGCTAAAGAAATGGGCTGGGACACCATCAACAATTGTTGGGTGACTCCGTTCCTCTTGCCAGCCCTCGAAAGGTTTCCGCTTCTCCGTATATCCCACCGTTTACTTTACCAGTTTTACCCGCGATGGAGAATGACGTCCCACCTGTACTCAATATGCAGACTAGTTAGAATTGCTCAGTTTGATATCAGTTTACGGAGTGGTTGGCAATTTCCCCGGGTCCGTAACCCAGGTGAAGAGAGAGAGGTTGAATTTGCAAAAGTAAAATTCTTGATCGTATTCATAGGAGATGCTCCACTCTCCTTGAGACTATCAGGAATATTACAGCTAAGCAAGGATTCCAGCTGACCTACCCTCAAGGAAAGTGGAACAGTCATTGCAATCGGATGGTGAATCTAAAACATTGGAAGAAATCCTGCCAACCCCTTGTTGTGTTTTCTTGAATTTCCCTTCTCCTTTAGCCCCGACAATGTAGCATGAAAGTAATTCGTTTTCATCCATGTCCTAGGGCTAGAGGTTAATCAGATACTTGCACTTCCGGCAATGATTAGCTAACACCTAATTAGAAAGATCACATTCCAGAAGTGTCTACAAATGCCTGTCAACTCTGTCTGTGTCTTGCTAGCTGGTGTATCACATACAGAAATGAATTTTTCTTGGAAAATTTATTGGCATGTCAATTAGCAGAATGGATGTGAAAATGGGTTTTCCTTGATGACACAGGGAGATGGGCAAAAGTATATTATAGTCACTCCCCACGTGGGCAAAACGTGGTCTAACCATGGGACCAGCCTTGCACTCTGTACAGTTAGGGGGAAACGGAACTGGCCCCCCAAACCATCCTTCCCACGAGAAGAACACCTTCCTGCCCATCAGCACATGGAAGGCTCACTTGACTTTGGCTCTGAACTGGCAGCCCGGGTCTCGGTTTCGGTTGGCTCCTCCTTGGGCGTCCAGCTCTGCAGATACTGAACGTTCCCTCCCCTGGCCTTCTGCTCCTGCTCTGAAAGAGCAGCCGGCCCTCCTGGCTTGTGTTCCGACAAAGCCCCACATTGAGCGTAGAGTGTAGAGATTACTTAAAAATACAACAACAACAAAAAAAGAAGAACGTGTCGGGAAGGACAACCTTCCCCTGCCCTGTGGTCCTTCCAAGCCGGACTTGGGATCCCACTGGCATGAGACGCAGATTTAACAGAAGAAAATCAAATTTAATAGATGCTCCTATGTGGAATCCACATACACTGGAAAGTCCCAAGACAAGGAGACAACAGGAAGTGTCCGTGAATTCAGGGAAAAGGTAGGGGTCTGAGGATACACAGGGGAGAAATCTCACTGGCAAGAGGGTGGAGGCAGATGTTTGGAAAAACAAGGTCATTCTATTAGGCAGATGAGGTCCTTCCGTTCTGGGGGGAGCGCCTCGTGAAGGCTCGTCTTCCGGGTGGAGGGTCTCCTTTCCAAGGTTAATGTGGATGGTTCTGGGGGAGGCAGAGAGCCTTTCCTGCATGGGCTGGGTTTTGATTACTTGCAACTCAAAATAATCTTTATGGCAAAGGGGCACGTTTCGGGGTGCCTCATCCTGCACCCTTTCAGATGCATGATCTATAGATCAAGAAAGGTTTAGGCAATCCACCATGGGCTTGCCAAAGCTTAAAGACTACTAGGGTAGCCAGGGGGGCCAAAGCGGCTTCGGTCTGATTCAATCAACATAAAATGTTCAAATTCATTAGGGTCACACATTCAAATGTCTACAGCCTCCAAGGGGATGACACTTAGTGGAAGGACGAGGGACATCATCTGGGAGACCCCGAATGGGGGGTGCCAGTGAACCCAGCCTGAATGCCACCTAAAGGTGTGGCTTCTATGGACGGAGGTTCTTTGACCTAACTTTACTCAGGTTCCAGAACCTTCTCTGAGGTGCATCTGTATACTTCCTCCTAGTGAGCACCCTGCGAAGTCGGTCTAACCGGCACCCGCACCCTCCAGGTCTGATCGGGTTCCTCGGCCTCCAGCCCCGCCCCCCAGGTGACGTCCGACCGCCTGGCCCGTCTTCGGCAAGAATCCTGTTCGGTGGGTTTAGCTATGGGACACCTGGGGGGCTCAGTCGGTGAAGCGCCTGCCTTCAGCTCAGGTCATGATCCCAGGGTCCCGGGATGGAGCCCCACATCAGGCCCCCTGCTTAGTGGGGAGTCTGCTTCTCCTTCTCCCCCTCCCCCTTCCCCGTTCCATTTCTCTCGCTCGCTCACTCTCTCTCTCAAATAAATAATAAAATCTTAAAAAAAAAAGATGGGTTTAGCTAGAACCACCCTTACCCCCCACCCCCATGTTTCCTCTGGGTCATTTTCCACCCACCGCCCCGAGACCCTGCCCTTGGCTCTCACTTCCCACCTGCGTGCGCCGTGCTCAGAGCTGGGCCCCATCTCTCCCTGACTGTATCACCCATCGCAGGGGCCCTCCGCCTGGGGCGACGGCCCTCAGCCAAGTCGCCTTCCCATCTTCAGCAAGTGACCTTGACCATGGAGCTCTGTGCAGCTCTAGCACGTGTTCCCACGTGGAGACGCGGGCTCAGCATTGCCGCGTTCCGAATATTCCAGAGAAGCCATACGTGTGTGTGTGTGTGTGTGTGTGTGTGTGT
>CM052889.1:77369416-77379512 GCA_028534135.1 Potos flavus | reverse complement strand
ACATCCATTGATTAGAAGCAGAGGTAGTTTTGGAAGAGTCGAGTGATAGGAATAGATTTGGTAAATTTGGATTCCAATAGATCTGATACATTTTGATTCGAAAGTGCAGAGATAGAAGTCTTCCAAGGTCAGCCAGGAAATCTGAGACCCTGCAAAGTGGTTGAGGAGACAAATCGCTCTACGTTAAAAAACGCTTATTTGGCGTCCCTTCTGAGTATTCTGTGTCTTCTTAAATCTGATCTTTTACTGACAAGTCTTGTTAATGTCATTAGAGAAGTTTCAAGCATTCATTTCACACTGGCAAAATAGCCCCAATGACAAATTAGGCAATTTAACAACCCTATGCTAAAAAACAGACGTAAAAATGTATGTACCGTGACAGTACCGTGACAATAGTAACATTCTAAACACAACCTTGTGTATCAGGCCTGCGCACTGCAAAGTGACACGCCCTGTAATTCATTCCGCGTGGGTGGTAATCAAGTCCCTGTGAATTCATCTTGCGGCAGATTTATGGCTGAATCTCTGGCTAGGTTCATTAGTAAACGGCCGTCATACTCATTCATGCATTTCTGCCACAAGCATGCCCTGAATCATGGAGGCACTCAGCAATGATTCATGCATTCGGGGCTTTTAAGGGGGAAAAATGTGTCTCCGTGAGTCATGAGTCTGAGCGAGGATGAATATAAATTAATATGGAATAATCGCAGCAGTGAAGACCATCATTTTTCCAACAGACTGAATTACAGTAATAAACAGGCAGATAAGAGAATATGTCCCTATAAGAAGACTGGCCCACAGTCCCATTTTCAGACTAATAATGTTTGCCTTTCAAAATCATCATTCTGGGTTTCTTGTAAATACACTGAATTACATGAAATACAATCATTTTAGAATAATCAGAACATGCAGGCTATTTTAAAAATAAATAAAATTTAAAGTCACCAATAGCCTACCAACGAAGAGGCTAAAACAGAGAATGTTTGGTGATTTGTCTCAAAGAAATACAAAACTAAATATAGAGCATTATATTCAGGTTTATTTTTTCCCCCAACAACCATGCCTTATATTTCTAAGTGAATTCAATTTCAAATAACATATCCAAGATCCAGAAACATGAGATTTCAACCCAAATATACCATGGAAAAGCCACAAGTCAGACGGTGTTTCTCTGATGGTGTGTACACGTTCCCAAGGTTTGCCTCTGCCAAAACCTGTTTTTACCGTCTGTGTCCGAGCTCAGCCACATCCCAATCGAAGCAGTATTAAGCCTGTTCCTCTTCGCGGTGCTGTTTCTCTCCGATACGGCTTTACCAACCACTTTAAAAATCCTTCATAAGCCAAACCTACACCTTCTAAATATGTCCCCTCCATTGGGATCAATAATCCATTAGCCCACGGAATGGCCAGCAGCCTTAAATCGGGACAAGGCATGGTCATTTTCAGGCCGGATGCATTCTGATTCCCACCAATGGTTGATCCAGGACAGCCTCGTGCTGATGAGATGGGCACGGGGGCCAGACAGGCTGGTGTTAGGGGACATCAGTGAAATCTTAAACAACTAAGAATGCAAAGCAACTCCCCCCTCCCCAAAAAAAGGAAATTGCCTTGTAGACGTTTAAACCTCTCCCCTCTTTTGGGGAGTGGGGGAGACTAGGGTCTTGGGTAAGGAGTTGGCTGCAATTTCTATCGGTTGAATTGTGTGCTTTTTGTCTATGGTATTTATTTCTTCTTTGCATTACCCTGCTTTTAAATTGTGATAGTTTTAAGTAAACCTGATTACGTGTGGGTATTTATAAACTTTAACTTTTCTTTGTCCGTTTTCTCTTTTATCCTTATTGTAAGAATCTAAAATGAGAACTGTAAACTGTATTATAAATATTCGAAATTTTCTGCATATTATGATATTTTGTATCTTCAAAAACCTTCTGGGCTGGCAGAAGACCACCCTTCCAGGAGCTAGCCAAGTCTTGGAGATAACAAACACCCAGCCAGGAGCATGTCTTTGAGAGGCAAACTAACCAAGCCAGAGTCGCCTCCCCCCCTGGCCCTGGGAGACGTTATCCTCTGCCTCAATCATCCCAGGGGCCGAGCCAAGAAAGCCAGGGGCTCCTATGACACAAAACCCACCCAAATTATCCAAATTATCCAAGGTTGTTTACCTTGCTCTGCCTCATCCGTCCCCAGGAAACCCCAGTAAATGTCAGGGCCTGAACACCTCCCCCCAACCGCTGCCTTTTTTTTTTTAAATGAACAAAACCAAAAAGTTTTTAATGAATGTTCACTAGTAGAGCTCTACTAAAAACGATGCATTGGGGAGAATCATGATTTTATATTGTAGGCTTGTGTGAGTTCCTTCTTCCAGGACACAAGTTACCAGAATTCTTTCTCCTGAAAAATGGAGACAAAATATAAAGCTTCTGGACAGAAGGAGGGGCAAGAAGCTACCAGACCTAATGACTTGAGGCCACTAAGATCATACCAAAAACGTAAGGATTCCGGTGTTTCAGTAAATATTGGTTCTCTTCTTCTCACAGATTCTCCCTTCTCCAATGATCCAGGTGCCTTTTCAATAGATGGATGTTTGTAGACATTACGAACACAAAGGAATGGGATGAAATCCTTTCTCGGACTCCGTATCTTCACCTCTAAATTCTGGATCATACAGCCGGCAATATTTCACATTCTAGCTGGAAATCATCTAGACTAGTCATTTCAGCAAGGCCACGGCGGTAGAAAACCAACCAGCAAAGTGAGTGAGAGTTTTAACAATATCTGTGTTAACTTGACCCACATTAGACATTCTGGGCGTGTCTGTACGGGGTTTACCCATGAGATTAACGTGTGGATGGGCGGGTGTCATGGTCCAGGCTGTTGAGGGTCTAATGGAGCAAAAGCCCCAGGAAGAGAGGGTCGGCCCCGTCCTGCCTGCTTGGTTCAGCCCGGACATCTGTCTCCTGTCCCTGCACCGGGATTCACGCCATCAGCTCCCCTGGTTCTCAGACCTTCGGGCTCAGACCGAATTACACCAGGGTTCTCCTGGGGCTCCAGCTTGCAAATCGTGGGATTTCTCAGCCTCTGTAATCACAGAGGGGTGTAATTAACATGTGTGAGCTGGGGGGGGGGGCGGGTTGTTTTGGGGTGTGTTTCTCTAGAGAACTCTAATACAAATAGGAAGAACTGAACTTCCATAATGTGTACCAGAAGGAAATAAATATGTATAATATCCACATTGATTTCGATGTTTAAAAATAAATAGACGTACACAGATGTCTAGTTTGTTGTAAGTTCTGGGACCACTGCTCATTCATTCCTTCTGCAATTTATTGGATGTGCTGATTCGTTCTTCCTGCATGTCGAACTCTGGAACCAAAGTAGCTTTAAATGGACCTGCAGTCATCCCTCCTTATCCTTACGTCCTAAGACCACCCCTCACCCCGTGGATGCCTGAGAGCGTGAATAGTGCCAAATCCTATATATACTGTTTTTACCTATGCATACATGCCTGTGATAAAGTTGAATTTATAAATTATGCCCGGTAAGAGATCAAGAACCGTAATAATAAAAGTTATAGGAACGTGGTCTCTCTCTCTCCCGAAATATCTTATTGCACTGCACCCCCCCCCCTTCTTCTTGGGATGACGTGAGCTGATAAGTGCCCTCGTGATGATGGAGTGAGAGGCATGACGTCAGTGTTGTGACGTCACATCGGGCTACTGTTGACCTTATGGTGATAAGTCAGGAGGATCACCTGCTTCCCCACCGCACTTGGCCTCGGATAGGGCCCCCTCCCCCCGCTGTATTTGTTTACTCATGATTCTCTAGATTGGAGGTGTGGTGCGCCCTGCACAGAGATGTGCTTCCCACGCACGGGCAGTCACCGGGGCCCGGGGGCAGCACGAAGGGTCTGGCAGCTGATGTCTGCTCCCAGCAGAGGTGATGGAGGCCACACCACGAGTTGCTCATCATGCAGAGGCTAGCCCAGGCTTCTCCGGGGGCGGTCACAGGACTTCCAGAGCAAGAGGGGATAAGGTTCAAAGGCGCGTTCTTCTCAATCCTCTGTTTGAGCGATATTTACTAATTTACCATCGACCAGATACAGGATGTGAAGAAACAGACCCCACTTTTGCTGGGAGCCCTGGAAAAATCATTTGCAAAGGAGCGTGAATAAGGGAAGGTAACATTTGCGGCCACTTCTGCAAGTTACTTCAGTGGACCCCTACTCTCTGCTCAGCATTGCGTGCCGTGATGACCGATGAGTCCAGCCCCCAATGTGAAGAGGAGGGAAAAAGAAAAATGAAGGACAAAGCAACCCCAGCCCCTGCATCCTAGAGAGGCAGAGCGTAAACAAATAAATAGGTACAGAGTATAGGAAGAGGAGATATCAAGGCCACTATGGTGCCGGGAGAGAAGACTGGATCCCAGTCCAGGGTCCTCCGAGGCACGTGGGGAAATGGGGCCAACGGGCCCTGTGTCGGGGCTGGTGTCCACAGCGGGGCACTTCCCGACCCGCAGAGCAGACAGAGCCGGCTCAGGGACGCCGAGCTTCCTCTGGGGTCTCCGAGGATTTGCTCTCCGGGAGGAGAGGTCAAGGTGGAGTGCGGGGGGGCGGCGGTGGGCTTCTCCCGGGCAAAGCAGGTGGGAGCCCCTCCGCACTGAGTCCCCAGGAGGCACTCTTTACTTGGCAGGTGGCACGCGGGTGGCGAGCCAATGGCGTGCCTGAGCTCCAAAGAACAAAATTATTCACTTTGGTCGCTACTGTCTATTTTCTTAAAAGGAAAGAACGTTCTCGGCGTGAACACTGATCCTTATATACACGTCGCATGTTTCCAGGCACAGAGTCGCCTGCTGCCTCCCCCAGCTTCCTTCCTTCCACCCCCCACGCACACAGCCACGTGCCCACAGTCCCCGTGTCCCCCTCTCCCTCGCCTCCGCCGACAGGGTTCTGAAAATCATCTTAAATCAAATGATATATGAAAACACCAAGAAAGCAAGGGCCCTGAAAGCTGCTTATAATTAGGACGGTGAAATAATTTATCGCCTGCACTGGGACGTTTCCGGGAGTGGGAAGAGGGTGCTATAGATAATAAGCCGGGACAACAGGCATAAATAGGGCTGCCTCACATGTGGTTGACAGGTGAGCAATGCAGTTACCTAGTTACCGAGACTTTCACGAACAAGAATGATTTCGTGCCGGTTTCGATAGTGCTATATTACTCTAGATATTATCTCCTATTTAAAAAAATCACTTACCTGAATTTAGGAGCAACTACTAATACTATGGAAAACAAATAAACTTTTGCATCAATACACAAAATACAAAGTACTGTGGGTCATGGAGGAGCACGGGCTTATTTGCAGAAAACACATTTTCCCTCCCGTGGTGTCTGGTCATTGAAGAAAGTGGAGTTGATGGCGGAGTCGCAGGGAGGCCTGGGCTCGGAATGTTCCTTCGGTTCTGTTGTGCATCCTTCTCGATAATTGGGCCGCCTAGTACTTACTGAGTTCCCTAAACCTCGTTGCTTTGGAGTTGAAGAGTAGGGCTCCGCGGTCACCAAGTTGACAGTGTGTGGAAATGATTGGAGGCTGGGGAGCCCAGGGGCAAACACCAGAGGGGGTCCCGTATCTCTGGGTCTCTGCTGTCCTGAAGGCATGGCACTCCTGGCTACGAATGGTGAGTCGCTCACCTTTTTAAAGAGGGTGAGCAAAAGAGAGTTCTGGAAAAAAAAAAAAGAGAGGGAGAGAGTTCTGGAATGGCAAAGCTTGCCATCTTCCCGGGCGGTGAGTTGCCCGTGTGTCCAGCAGGATGAGCAATGGAGGAAAAGTCCACACATTGGCTGCAAACGAGCCTCCGGAGCTCTTCCGAGAGCTA
Source organism: Potos flavus (assembly GCA_028534135.1). NCBI lineage: Eukaryota > Metazoa > Chordata > Mammalia > Carnivora > Procyonidae > Potos > Potos flavus. The sequence goes on along the minus strand of CM052889.1, from coordinate 77,373,640 downwards.
TGGAGATTTAGTCCTTAAAATCGGCATTCTGGGTATTTGAAAAGATAACGCGGTACCTGGCATTTCTAATGGGATTTGGGTCTTTGAAGGGGCAGGAGCTCTCCCCTACAATCCCACATGTACGGAAATATGTACAGGAGGTGAAGCGGCTGGAGTAGAACGGTGTCCAGGGACCTTGCTCGGTGAGTTGATGGGGATCTCGATCAGTGCGTCCTTCATCAAAGGAATCCCCGACTATTTCTAGCCCGGCGATGAGTATCTGGCTACAAGGTCAAAGCGCCAGCGCAAACACAGTGGTGAATACCCAAAGCACCATTTATTTTCAAGGAAAGAGGTGGCACATTTGAACACTTAGGACTTGTCTCTCGGCTCTTATAGGGGGAAAAAAGAATCTCTCAGCCAACTACTGTTAACCTGAAATACAAAAGATCAATAAAAACACTGTCTCAAACCCAAATTTGGATAATTCAGATAGCTTTAATACCATTTTTAGTAAAAGCTCTATCCCTGGGGCCCCGTAGGGGATTCCGTTCTCAAGCCAGAAGATTCATTAAGGCAGAGACTCGGGGAATTGTTATTTTCCTTTAATTAGGATTTTTCATGGATTAAATTACCGATTTCTTCCAGGAGGTTTTAACCTTTTGGTTGCAGATTTCGGATAATCCGCTTATGCTAAATGACATGTTTCAGATAAGTTTTGCCCCCATAACTAAGTATTTTGTCTCCTTTATAATTTACTCCCATGTATAAAATGAAATCTACTTGGAAATGCAAAAAATATATCCCCGGAAACATTTAAAACTTCCTCTGACGTTAACATTTGCATGATATCAATATGTACTTTCAGATATTTTATTGAAAATGCTCTATCTGTCGCATTCCATTAATTGCAGAGAGGGGCGCCTGAGTGGCTCAGTCTGTTAAGCGGCTGCCTTCAGCTCAGGTCATGATCCCGGGGTCCTGGGATCAAGTCTTCTTGCTCAGTGGGGAGCCTGCTTCTCCCTCTCCCTCTGCTGGCTGCTCCCCCTGCTTGTGCGTGCTCTCTCTCTTTCTGTCTGACAAATAAATAAAATCTTTAATTAAAAAAAATAGATTGCAGAGAGATAGAAACTTAAACCGCTTCCCACCGTTTCCTCCATCCGGAAAGAACCCCCACAGAACACGGACACAGAACAAGGAGCAATGTAACCGACGCACAGCTCCACACGGCGGAATTTGGTTAAAACACTAGGGATCCGGGGCGCCTGGGTGGCTCAGTTGGTTAAGCAACTGCCTTTAGCTCAGGTCATGATCCCGGAGACCCAGGATCAAGTCCCGCATCGGGCTCCTTGCTCTGCGGGGAGTCTGCTTCTACCTCTGACCTTCTCCCCTCTCATGCTCTCTCTCACTTTCTCTCTCTCTCAAATAAATAAATAAAATCTTCAAAACAAAAAAAAACACTAGGGATCCTGTGGCACCTGGGTGGCTCAGTCGGTTAAGCGTCTGCCTTTAGCTCAGGTCATGATCTCAGGGTCCTGGGATCGGGTCCCACATCAGGCTCCCAGCTCAGCGAGGAGCCTGCTTCTCCTTCTCCCTCTGCCTGTGCTCTCTCTATCTCAAATAAATAAATAAAATATTTTAAAAATAATAACATAAAACACTGGGAACCCTGCTGGAGCCTCCTGGAGGCTCTCCTCCAATTTTATTCTCCCTTCCTTTCCCCCAGTGTAACCTGGGGTAATCCTCCTCGGGGGCTCCTGGGATGGCGCGTCTGCGACGCCCCCCGGCTGGGGTGCAGGAACACGCCATCCACGCTGCCGCCTGAGATTATTCATAAAGCGGCGACGCCACGTGCGGGCGTGGAGTTCTCAGACCCAGTGGACACTCTTACTTCAAAAGCAATCTATCTCATCCCCTTTTACATCACATGGGCTAATAAATCATTTGCCGCCAGCAGCACTGACAAATGAAGATACTTAAAAAAAAAAAAAAATGGTCACTATCACATCTGTCGTGAACTCACTCGAACCTAAACAGAAGTCCAGGATCTACTTCTGTACGGTTTCCTTGCAATTAATGCATTATTCACGATTGACACTGACTTAAAATGTGCCGGGTGCTTGTGTCCATCAAGTGGAACTGTTTAGAGCACAAAGTAAGTATATAATATATATGTATATATATATATATATATTTTTTTTTTTCCTCTCTAATTACGGGTTTTGGACCTGCTAATTTCTGGGCGCTGCTTTCCAGAGCGGCAGAATTACTGGCAACGCACTGGCTACGGGAGAAGAATTAAAACTCTCCCACGGTAGGTGGAGGATAGGGTTTAGAGAAATAACTAAAATGCCTGCTGGAGCCCCAGAAAGCTGCAGGGAGAATTCACATCGCTTAATTCAGCAGAAAATATCAGCTCGTGTTGTGTGCTGCTTGCTGGCCATGTAAATACAAGAAATATAAGAAAGACATTTATTTTGTGCATACGAGCGGGTTAACTGGAAACTCTGCGAAACATATCAGCGCCGCAGTTTTTTGTGGTCGTCCTGAGTATCAACAGGAGGCGCTGGCGTCCACCCCTCCCAACGGGAGGGCAGGGACACGGTGGCAGGTGCCGAGCTGCGGGGGAGGGGCCCAACACGCCACCGCGGGAGGGGACATTTCACGTCCTCAGAGAGAAGCGCTGGGCCGTCCAAGGCAAACGCGTGTCTGAGCCTCAGACGAGGTAACGAGTGTGGCTTAGGAAGCTGTTGGCTCTGAAACTAAGATTCCACTTTAGAAAACAGAATCTTGACTTCTGACGTTTTGTTTAAAGAAACAAGTTATTCAGGGGTTGAGATCTAGAGGATTTCGGGAGAAAACGCTTTCACTTTTCAGTAACTACATCTAATACTGCTTCCTGTGGGGAAGCCCCGTGACGCCCCCGGCCTCTTAATTCTTTAGACCTGGCAAATTATACAATTTTAAAACACATGAAAGTGATAGGACCCCTCCACGGTCCAGTGCTGAGCCAGCTGTGAAAGCTGCTGTGGTCAGTATTTCATGCCTTTAACAATGTCTCCAAAACCAGGGGCCCAGCCCCGTCTCTAATGAGAGTGTATTAGCTCTGGAAGGGAGACAGAGCGTTCCCTGCGATGAATGTGAGGCTGGGTCAGCCCCGACATCCAAGGTCACTGGTTACTACGCGCTGTCTGGGCGGGCAGGTGCCCGGCACGCGTCCCCGGCACCTTCCCCTTGCCGCGGAGTCTCCACCTGGCCCTCCGCCTTGCTGCGTCCCTAACCTCGGGGCTGCAGCTCTGGGGGCCGAGGCCGTGGCGGTGTGCTGGCCCGCTGGCCGGTGGCCGAGCTCGGTGCTGCTCCCTCCCCTCGCAGGCAGGGAGGCGCCTTCCTCGGTCATCGGTCATCGTCCTGTCTTCCTGGCAGGAGCGAGGCTGCCCTTCCTGACTCCCTGATGGAAGACGGATGCTCTGCCCCAGAGAAGATGAGGCCGTGGGGACTCCAGCTTCTGTCTGTGGCCTCTGCTACCTCGCTATGGGGTCTCAGATGCGAGAGTCCATTGGCCTGAGCAGACCTTGAACTTGACCCACTTCGCCCCGTTTCCTGGCCCTGAACTCCCCCCCTCCTCCATCATTCCATCCCATCCTTGGCGGCTTCCTCACGGAATCAGGCCCACCAAAGTTTGATGGAAGCCCAAATCATGCAATTTTATTTTTTTTACCCAACAGGCCAATTTTTGATTTAATGGTGAAATGTCAATAGAAGATTATAGAAATGCGGGTGTATTTCAAAGGCTTCCGTTGTCTGAATTAGTACTTTGAACGCATGACAACAACTTGTGTGTGCTCGAGCTAGCTACGTCTAATTGCACGACTCCGCTGTTGACCCCTGACGCACTGTGCGGCATGAAAAACACTGCAGATTGAGGCTTTGTGCCTCGCTGCCGAAGGTTCCTGTAGAGCGGCCTTAAACACCCATCTGAAAAAACGGGAAACGTAAGCCAGACATCCAGACGGGCAGACATCCAAAGTACCGTCCCAGGGTGAGGCTCTTGCAAATACCCCGACGTTCACACACAGCCAAGGCCTTTGGTGTTAGGTCCCCCCCACGTGTGGATTGCTCCCCGCACGCCCTCCCCCAGTCGTCCAGAGCTCAGACAACACATCTCTGCGCGAGATTTCATCAGCAGCGTCGTGCTCTTTCTCCTGACTGCTTCCTCTCTCTCTCTCTCTCTCTCTCTTTTTTTTT
>CM052889.1:77354056-77369316 GCA_028534135.1 Potos flavus | reverse complement strand
GGAGACAGTAAGGTAGGAAGGAGGAAGAGAAAGAGGGAAAGAAGGAGGGAGGGAAGGAGGGAGGGAGGGATGAGGGAGGAGAGAAAGAAGGGAAGGTGGGAGGGAGGGAGGGGGAAAGGAGGGGGAAGGGCTGAGGGGGGAAGGAAGGAGGGAGGGACAGGAGAAGGAGGGAAAGAGGGAGGGGGAGGGAGGGGGAAGGAATGAAGGAGGGAGGGAAAGAAGGAAGGAGGGAAGGAAGAGGGAAATCTTCCCTCTAAGGTCTCGGTTCTCCAATAACTTACCAACTCGGGGGCGCCTGGGTGGGTCAGTGGGTTAAAGCCTCTGCCTTCAGCTCAGGTCATGATCTCAGGGTCCTGGGATCGAGCCCCGCATCAGGCTCTCTGCTCCACAGGGAGCCTGCTTCCCCTTCTCTCTCTGCCTGCCTCTCTGCCTACTTGTGATCTCTCTCTCTCTGTCAAATAAATAAATAAATCTTTAAAAAAAATAACTTACTAAAAAAAAAATAATAACTTACTAACTCATTCATAGTAAAACATGTCAAAAATCCACCATTTTGCAGACGTGTCACCTGCCATAAGGTGAGGACCGGGTGTGCCCTTAAAACAGTTACTAAGAGAAAAGAGCAAAGGGGTCACAGGACACAAGTCATTTGAATTGTGGAGGTGACAGGATCCATGGGTTCGCCGACCCAGGTTCTTTCTGTTAGGTTGATTCTGTTTAAGAAAATGAAAATGTTTCTTAACTTTCCCTGAATAATTAATCAGCATGCGGTATTAGTGTGCTTAAACCTCACGATGAATTACCATTATTTGGCATAAAAAATCCATTCGATGACCATATCGTTTAGAGGGAAATGCCCTTTATGAGGGGTCCTTTGCTTCAGTGTCACGAGACTGCAGGAACCAGGCCGTGTATGCTTCTTGATTGACATCAATTTTTATTCTTGCCAGAATGAAGGTCACAAGGCAATGTATATCTAGCAAGTCAGGGGAAAAATTATATATATATATACACAAAATCTTTCCTTTAATGCTTGCTCTTTGCTTTTTTCTTTTTTCTTAGAAACACTGGCTTGCATTCAACTCTGACCAACTTAAAAAAATTAAGCAAAGAACAAATGGTATTAAATATTTATGACTTCTTTTTTTCCCCTGAAAGTTGAGAACGAGACATCGTGAACAGTTGAAATGGACAATTATTGTAAGAGGCTGAAAGTGACTTTGAACTGAATGAAATCACACGAAAAGTTTGGAATTCACCCTGCGGAAGAACACTGTTGAGGCCAAGTTCATTGGTTCAGACAATCTTTCACAGAATCGGCAAATGGTACATGAAAAAGGTGCGAGTTTGACAGAGTTCCTTCCACTCCCTGCCAAATCGCTGCTACGGTCACAGTGAATCAATTTTACCTTTAAGGCATAAATCACCGCAAACAAAGAGAAAGAGAGGAGGCACAGAAACAAGAAATTTTGGAAGGTAAGCTAAATCAGGCTGCAACAGGGAAAAGCTGAGCAGCGAACCCGGTTTATTCCAAAGAAGCCCCCAAAGGTTCAGGAATCAGAGGCACCAGGGGCCCCTGGGAGCGGCTGCACAGGCGGGGTCAACGACAGAGCTGTGCTCCAGAAGTTGGGTCCCCTCTGGCTCGCACAACTGGGATGTGCCGTCCCCATGATGTAGACGGAACACGTGATTTCTTCCTGCAGAGATGGAAACAGAAGAAGCTTAGGTAAGTAGACCAGAACGCGAGAATCACACCCAACCCCTGATGAGACCAGGCTCACCTCCCTGCTGGGTTCAAGGGTCACGGTGGCCAGGCCACCTGCCCCGTGTTCCTGGCCAGTGTTCACGGGCTCCGTCTGAGGAATTTGACAAGCCGAGGGGAAATAGCACAAAGGTACTGACATGAGGGTTCTTCAGTGAAATAGCTCAGCCAGATCACTCCAGCCCAGGCTGCCCTGGGCAGTCTCCACGGCGTACTTAGTGTCACTGTCCCTCCCTCATGGATGGGAGTGGACTGGAATCACGCACGAGGAAATCTCCCAGCCAAAAGATAGACACTACAAAAAGAGAAAGCAACTCAAAGAAACTAGAGGCCAGGCAGGGAGAAGAGAATAGACAAAAGAAAAAGTCAAGCTCAAGACACAGGGATACAATCAAAATATGTCAAGATGTAGAAATTATTTCAATACAGGGAACACCCAAAAAATAGATAGATGTCCCATTGGAAAGCACTAGGCCCTCAATTTCGATTTTGTTGTTTTGTTTTGTTTTGTTTCTTTTAAGTAGGCTACATGCCTAGTGTGGAGCCCAAGTCACAACCCTGAGATCAAGACCAGAGCTGAGATCGAGAGTCTGACGCTTAACCAACTGAGCCATGCAGGTGTCCCGTCCTCCATTTGGAATTAAAACTTCAATCCCTAAAATGTCCAGACACCTTTAAAATAACTCCCATCATCCCAATTCGTTAATATGAGTTGAATGCCATCGGTCTTTGCTCTTCACCCCAACACACACCACATGTTTATGGAGAGGTCAATGCTTGCATTGTGGACCATCCAATAAACAGGTTTCCAGATGCAATAGAATAAAATATTGAATGCTGTACTTCAACCAACACCCTTATAAAACCTTGTAAAACCTCTGTCGAGAAAATGCACCAAACTCGCTTTATGACCTGCTCTATTAGGTATGAAAATGTTTGCATATTTAAAGGCATCCATGGTAGAGAAAATCATTTCTGTTTCTTTATGGGTCATTTACTTTTCTGCATGTTAAGTTAACAGGAGAAAAAAAGAAGCTGACATTTACTCTAATATGTTACTTGATATAAATATGCATGAGTCTCAAATACATTCCTCCCAGGAGTGCAGGGTGTGTGAACTCCAAATGTGTGTTCCCTACAGGCACGCAGAAAGGTGGTTGGAGTATCTTCACAATTGACCCTTTCCCCAAAGGTCAACTGGAAAGTGTCTGCACATACAGTTTCTAGCCCCACTGTCCTCTTTCGGGTTCGCCGGGTCCTCATCTTTTACCACATTTTAGGAACCAAAGGAATATCTTCAACGGTTGAAAAAAATGTGAAAAGGTCACATGTGTAACTGTTAATGTCATTTCTTTAAGACTGGGATCCTTTAGAATCCAGACCACGGATTCTACTCTCTGATCTTTTGTACTTGGGCTGGAATGGGAAGCGATGGCATTTTAAACTTCCCCTATGTGATGCTGGTCAGCCCGAAAAGAGGCTCATGATTAAGATTTGGTTTCCAGGTTTGGAAGCTTGGGTATAAATCCTGCCTTCACCACTAACTCGCTCTGTGACCCAGGGGGACTTAGTTATACCTGTATGTCCACACTTTCTGTCTTCAGACCAAGGGACCCCGTATGGCCTCCAGCCCTGTGAGAGGCCAGGGTCTTTCCAGCCTTACCTGAGCGTAGACTTGAGGGCACATTGTGGTGGACCCTAGTTTAGGTTGAGGTCAATGCTGGAAGTTCCCTGCTCTTTCTGCTCTCCTAAGCTTAGATGAGCCAAATCGAGTGTTATCGTGGGATAACTGTATCTGAATCAACTCCTGAAACGTCTCTTAGTCCCAGGACAAGTTAAAAATGGCAGCCATTAGTCTTAAGGAGGCTCTGGCCAAGCTGGTGTTTGTTCTCTCTCAATCTGCAAATCTCCGGAGTCCAGAACACGGGAAAAATGTAACTTTGGAAGCTGATGTCTGTATTGCACAGAATGTGTTGATAAGCATTCAACAGGAAAATAAAATTAGAACCGGACGAAAGAGTAAATCGACACGGTGCTTACGAGCATTGTTCATTCTGTCTTCGGCAAGCATTTTTCTCAACAGGCATGCTTTGAAACAAATTACAGATCAAAGCAGAAAGGAACAAAACCACGCAAGGCTGCATTGCCCTTGGGACATTGTCAAGTCCACGGCCATCTTTAGTTGAACGGCCGGACATCCCCGTGATTGACAGCATGTCTCCCCCGCCGGCAGGTGGTTTAGAAGTTCAGCCCCCCCCCTCCCCGGAAGGAGCCTCCCCACTCTTCTCACGCGATGACCTCATCTCCCAGTCACAGATCATTGGTCCAGAAGGAAACACCTGACCTCGGCCGGGCCAATCAGATCCTTTCTCCTGGGAATTCCATCCCTCGGTCTCCCCGGGCTGCGTCCGTGCCCAGGGAGCCCAGAGCAGGAGGCGGCGGAGAAACCTTTGTGGACGGAAAGGAATGACGGCCTGGAAAAGCTGAACGGTCGTAGCAACGGCGCAGACTCTTTAAACAAGTGCCACGTCCCAGGCCCTGTTCTAAGCACTTGACATATGGGTCTATTCCATCTTCTCAACGACCCGCGAAGTAGGTATTATTACCACCATTTTACACATGAGGGAACTGAGGCACCGTTCAGAGAGGAAAAATCAGAGAAAGCACAAATCACAGCATGTCATTTGGTCCCAGAGAAAGAGAACGGCTGATCAGCGGCTAACGACCCAAGGCCGCGGCGGGATGGGATCGATAGAGTCGAGCTTGGCATCGACAGTGCTCCACGTGGGGTGCGAGGGAGCTCCCCACCCCTCCACCGCCCCCGGGGCTCTGAGAATGACAGCTGAGGGCGGCTCCCCGCTTCCCAGTCCTGGAGGGCCGAGGAAGACGGGGCTGATTCCTCCACACCTTCATCTTCTGCCTGCACCGTGGGGCCTGGCCTTCCCACTCCCCAGCTGGGCACACGGCAGAGAGCTTACCGAGCGGCCCTTTCCGTGCACCTGACCCCCAAATGCCCAGCCTCCTTGCATCTGGGAGGTCTCCCTTTGAGCCTTGCATGCACACTCTGTATATCTCCCCAGGGTCTTAGCACCATCACCTTGCTTCCTGGAAACCGATGGAATGCCATCCAAAATGTCAGGAAGTTGTCACTTGAATTAACTGTGATCCCGGAGCTCTAAAGGTTGAGCAGTCTTGCTGCTGGAGGCATTTTCCTCCGACAGCTCCATAAAGCGGACAGCAGGATGAATAGCAGATTGTAAAATGGTCAACCTAGAGGTTGCTGGTTGCAGCAAAACGACACTGATGGTACCCTGGGCTCTTACGCCGTGAGCAAGGAGGGATTTCTGAAGGCCCAAGTGACTCCCCCAAAGTCCGTCTTGCTGAAGAAGCATCTCTCCGCCAGGGCCCGGTGAGGGGCACACTTCTGAGGGTGGCCGGGGAAACAGATCAAGCTCCCAGTGTTGCATCCAATCTGTCGGCCAACTGTTTGCTGAGCACCCACTCTGCGCGAGGCACAGGTCAGCACACGCAGAGGGGCAGGCTGCAAAGCAGACGGACAGTCTCGTGTCCTCAGAGCTTATATGTGAGAGGAGACAGAAAAGCTCGTAGCGCAGAAAAATACATTGTACATCCTATGAACACAAATACAAATAAAGCCAGATTTGATTTTTGTGGGTGGGGATTGAAATTTCAAATGACGTAGCTGGGAAATGCTTCGCCGAGAAGGTGATCTTTGAACAACACGGGGGCAGAAACGCGGAGAGGCCAAGTAATAAATGGGATAATGAAGAAAAACGAATAATAAGTATGGTAATGAAAATCAAAATAGCACTAACGCCCATGAACGTCTGCATGGCGCTTCCCAGGCACCGGGTCCTGTCCTCGCAGCTTATGTCACGGATTCCTTCCTTCCCAGGTGAGTAAACTGAGGGGCAGAGAGTTGAGAAGCTCGTCCAAGGTCATTAGGGCAAGAAGCTGTGCAGGTGGGCGGCGCCCCAGAACATCACACTTTCGGCTGAAGACGTGTCCAGAGACACTGGCCCTTCTATTGCAGTCATGACGGGGGCTGATGGGGTGTGCAAGGGGGAGGAGGAGTAAAGGAGCATGAAGTCCGGGGGGGCCACCCTGTGGGTCCCCTGGGAGAAGCAGGTGACCTCGCGGCATCGTCTCACAGGCAGGAGAAGACGGGGGTCCTGGTCTTTAATAGGATGGACGGCATTCATGTTCTTCCAGCTGTCTCCTCCAGGGAGGACTCCGGCTTCCCCCTCTGGCTTTAAAGTCTAGCAGGACTAATAATCCAGAAAGAAAATGTTCACCTCAAATGGGGCCAGCGGGTCAACAGAGAAAAACAGAGCACTTTATTGACTAAGAAACTCAGCCCCCAGCCGCGCACAGCAGAGGGACGAGAAGTGTCTCGTACGTGGTGTGGCTGCACGGAACGAAGCAGGCTCTCCGCGGTGCCTGGGGGGAGGATCGTGGCCACTGCTCCCTCGCTTTCTCTAATTTACACCGTCCAATTTTCATTCTCTGTGACTTCTGGAAACAGGAGATGTTATTTGAGCCAATTACCTACGTGCATTTTCCTCTGCATCTCTCCCTTGGGCAAAATTCTGGTTTAATTGCAACCCACGGGCCAGTTGGGTCCCTCCCATCCGATTGCGAGTGCTTGTACCCATGCGAGGGGCCTTCATTTCAGACGTTGTTGAGGATGTGGAGAGAAACAGATCGGATGTACTTTCAATGTTCAGCAAATGGGCTCCAAATGGCCCCCAGGCACACATATGGATTTAAGACCTGGCATTCCAACCTTCCTGCCTATGTGAACGGAGCTTTGGAACAGTCCCCCAGTACCCGGGAGCTATCTGAGTTAATCCATCAGCGTCTACACATAAATCCGCGACAATCAGAGTGCACAGAGGCGGGGATTTGGGACATCTGGTTTACCGGCCGCCCTCCCGCGAGCCGGGCCGTGCTTCCCGCTCGCGTTCGCTGTTGGCGCGGATGCGACGTCTCGCCGTCCGAGTTAAACACATTTGACTCAATCAACACAGTTATTGTTCTGGGGCCAAGATACCTCCGACTCATAACACCGCTGTCCTCTCCCATATTAAGTGAGGGTGATATTAGTTCGCAGCCCTGCCCCGGGCGAGTCCTCCAGGCACCGGAGGAAGTCGGAGGGAGTAAGAACAGTGTCCTCGGAGCGCTCCCCGGTGGGACCTTTGCATCTCGCCAGACAGACCGCCGCGGCGGCACACACAGTACAGGCTTCCGCAGGGTTCGCCAGCTAATCCAATAAGGGGCGGAGCCTCCCAGCCTCTGCCCTTCTCACTGAGGATGTCTCCTCCCCGATGTGTTTCTCCCCCAATTCTTTGTGCCGCCAATCCACGGAAGTAAAAGCCTTTAAGCCTCTGAAATTTATCAGGAGCCATCTTCCCTATACCGCCCGGAAGCTGCCGCTCTGGTGCTTTCCACTCTGTCAGTTTCATCTGGACATAAACACAGGTATTTGCGGCAGCCGCTAAAACAAAGCAGTAAAACTGTCCAAACTTGGAAACCTTGTCTGTGGCTGGTGTTCACGGCCCTGAGTCGGCGCCCTTTCTCCCCGGGAGCCGAGCACAGAGGAGCAAGGCAGCTGCAAGGCAGCTCAGCTCCTTTCTTCTAAAAGGAGTGGGGAACGTCCCTCCTTCCAGTCTCCTCCAGAACCCACACCCAGACTGATGGGGTAGGTGCTCCCGGAGAATAACAGTCAAATCATAGGACCCGGGGAGTTTTACTGTGGCCGCTCACCGGCAATGCAACCAGAACCCTGATCAGAATAAAGGGACATTTTCGGAAGTGAAAACCAGTCTGCAGCGTTCGTCACTGTTACTGCATGAGCACGGATGGGGAGCTAGTCACCTAGCCCCTCCGGTCCCATGAGCCCGAAGCACCCCGGGGTCTGGGACCAAACTGATGTCGCCGACGCCTGCCCTCCGGGGGAGGAGGAAGAGGCCATATGTGGAGCCAACAGGGAACGAGAAGGTGCAGTTGTTGCTTTCTTTTCTTTTTTCTTCTTTTTAAAGTCGTCATTTCCACCCCTTTCCAATATCCCACTTAGCCTGAGGTCAGACAATTCTGCCCGTCAACTGAGCAAAACAGGCTTTCTGTGGGGCAAATGATGGTCAGAATCAGAAGATCGTGCTGGTGCCTTGACAAAAGGCAAAGGTGAGGGGCGCCTGGCGGGCTCAGTCGGTGCGGCGTCTGCCTTTGCTCAGGTCATGATTCTGGGGTCCCGGAATCGGGCTCCGCATCGGGCTCCCTGCTCAGCGGGGAGTCTGCTTCTCCCTCTGCCCCTCCCTTTGCTCGTTCTCTCTCTCTCTCTCTCTCAAAAATAAATAAATAAAATCTTACAACCAGAAATTAGAAGGGGGGAGGTGCCCTCAAGTCTGCAGCAAGAGCAGGGAGACACGACAGGGATCCCAGCAGGAGCTAGGAAGGGGTCCGTCTTACGCAGTTACAGCCCAGAACTAGACAGGGACTGGAACAAAGCAGGTGCTCATGAAATACGTTATGAATGAACGCATAAGTAAATGAACAAATGAAGCGTAGTTCCGCATTGATTTTTATTGCTTCCCCCCCTTGGCATGTACATATCTGTGCTACTTTCCCTGATGGCAGCTCAGCGCCGCCCTCCACCCTCTTCCCCGCGGGGCACTATATTCCTGCCTCCACTCCGTCCCAGGCTACTATCTGGGGTGTGAAGTCAGGGGGACCCGAGGGGGACTGGGTCCGCAGAACGGCAGCAGGAGCCTTTGTCACCGGGAGCCCCTGCTGGGCAGATACCGTGGCTCCCCTGTCCTCTCCGGGAGCTGCCACCTGTGCCCGCAGCCAGCTGTGGGTTTTCCGACGCCTGCCTCTCCCGCTCCAGGAGTAGCCGTGAGAGTCAGTGACTTCTGGGATCCTTCCCCGGCATCCTCCAGAGCTTCCCTCCTGCAGGTCAGCCCAACCCTTGCTTGTCTAAGATCTGTTCCCTGCGGTAAGTTTCTCACTCCTCTAAAGCTTGTGGTTGGTTCGAGTTCCTCCACAAATCCAAATCCCAACTAATGCAGCATGCTGGATTAAACCTATAATATGGATATTTACAGATGTTCACATTGAGACAATTTACATACTTACATATATTTATAGAATATGTAATCGCTAATATGTTTATAATATTACATATTATATATAAAGACCTAGTACATATAAATATATTAGGTGTGCAATTAAATATATCATGAAATTTACACATCTATACATTCACGTAACATAATAGATATGTATAGATATAATCTTTTTAACATTTGCGTTTTAATTTTTATATGTATCATTTATATTTATTATCTTACATTTGTGTATTTAAAATATAGATATGTAAAATAAATATAATAATCATTTTTATCAGTCACCTCCCCCAAAATTCTAACCCCTAGATTTCTTCCCTAGATTCTGCTTCCTAGAGTTAATTAAATCTTGAGCAGTTTCTAGAAGGAGAGTTGGAATTTGTATTGATTTAAAGGAAGAAACCCATGCTGGTGGTATGTGCCATAGGATGGTCGTTGGGGATATCCATGATGAAGAGGCTAAATGTGTTTAGCTGCAAGTAACCGACCAACCATTCAGCAAACAAGTCCTGTAGCCATAGGGGTACTAGGTAATTTTTCCTAAGATGTCTGGAGGTGAACTCAGTATTGGTTCAGCATCCTGGAAATGCCAGCAAGGCCCAAGGCTCTTTCTGTACTCATTTTTCATCATGGGCTTATGGGCTTGCTCAGAAGATGTGTGCCTCATAGGAACAGAATGGCTGCCACTGTTCCAGGCATCAAGTCCCCAGAGCTCAGTCTTAGACATCAAGTTCCACATGCATACTGCATGCTGGGAGAAGAGAGACCCCTCCACCCCCCCCCCCCCACCGCAAAGAAGAATCTTCTTATATTACACTTTCTTTTATTAAGGATGAGTATTTCTCAAAGGACCTTGGTGTATCTCTCAGTGACCAAAACTGGAATCCATGTCCCATCCTCGACCAGTGAAGCAGATCACGTGATTGTTTGACAATAATGAGGAGAGACCCCCTGTAGACATCCAGCAGTATCCAAAACAAATTGGAGGGGTGGTACATACTTTTGGGGTCTTACACAAGCCAGATGCCTTTCACTGTGATAACCCCAAAGCTTAAATGACATTTAATGGCACAGTAACAACATAGTTCCCTTCTGGTACTCGCTGGATCATTCTAGTCACGTCAGAGTCTCTGTTTGCTGCTCCTGTGTCTCTAACATCAATCTGACATGTATTACCCCCCCTCACCGACAGAGAGGAAGCAGGACTCAGACCCCAAGTCTTAAGCAGACATTAGCATCTAAATACGACCTAACAACTTGTGCCTATATTCTATTTACCGCATAACTAACTGCCTGCCACTTACAGCAAGCGATAATGGCTTCCCGTTTGTAACACAGATGTCAATTCCTTTGGAAATATATGTATTTAAGTCAAATGAACCTGCTTGAGGATAATTTTAAGTAACATTATTATATGTTGTATTATGGCAAATATTATATCCCAGTAAATAACGCAAAAGTCATCCACGTGTCATAAAAGGTTGAGGTCAGGAAATGCGGTCTTGAGGGAAAATGTGAGAGCAGCATGAGTCCCAGGAGTGCCGCAGGACCTAGGCAAGAAGACCAAACACCGGCGACATTCAGAGTCACTTCTCAGGGGACATCCATGGAAATCTGAGCTCTTTGTCAGGACTGTCCACGCCCCCCTCCCCCCCTCCCCGCCCCAGCACCCTGTGAACTCAAAAAAACATCCACAACAAAATCTCCTGCTGCGATGAGTTTGCTCATTTATTAACATTTATTATTTCATTAAGCGTTAACACCGTGCTGGCATTTCCCACTGACTGTGGCTGATTGTTGCCACAACTTCTTCTGGTTTTGAAAACAAGCTGGTCAACAATATATTGATTCCTCGACTTGAAATTGGGCACTAAAGTACCAGAGGCGTCCCCGAGCTTGCACGCGCGTATGTTTCATAACCACTAGAACCGAAATTTACTAAAGTCCCGGCGAGTAAAGCAATAGTTCACACCCTCTGAAACTTTGTTTGACCTCAATATTTCATATGCCCTTGGGATTATAAGAAATCTTAATTCTGTTCACTATATATTACAACGGTGTTTCCTAAAGTGTGGAGACTCCCCGCGGGTGGCGTGCCGTGTGATTTTAGGTGGTCCCCACGCAGAACATTAGAACTGAGAATCACGTAGTGAGAAATCTGATTTCCTTTTCAATTCTCTTTCAATCCCTGCCATTAATGACAAGGGGAAAAAATTTCATTTCGAGGTCAGAAATCTTTAACAACTTTAACATTTGCTAATACCCATTTTAACCTGGAGAGACCTGGCCTTGAGCCCAGAGCCTTTGCAGGAATCAGAATCTAAGTAGAAAAGTGCATGTTTGCAGCAGTTCCATTTTGTTTTATTACAGATATCGGAGTCCCAACTGAGAGCGCCGTAATAACAGAGATTTTAATTCTTCATGTGGGGGAAGGGGGGGAGACTCCAGGCTTTTTCAGCAGCTAGAAAATGTCAGAGATCTCGGGCTGTGTGTCTCTGCATTTCGCTTGGCCTTCTCTGAGTGGTTTCATAAAGAGTGACTTAAAGCATGAAACCCTCGGACATTAGCCTTACGAAAACATGAGTCAGGTGGGTAGGGTCACCCCTGGAAAGACATGTTGCTCTGGGAGGTCTCCTCGCTGACTCTGAGCCCGCTCTGTCTCAGGGGCCAGGACTCTATCTCATGCTGACCTTGGCCTCTCACAGACAAAGGGGGGAGCGGAGTCAGTAGAGCTCGGAATGACCATGACCCACTACACCATGTGACCCGGGAAGGGTCAAGGTGATCTGGGAAGGGTCAGGCTTGGTCCCTCAGGACCCCCTGGCCAACAGAGATGTATTTATCCTGCCTATTATCCTGTTCCTACCAAAAATGCACTGAGTCCACCCCGAAGAGCACAGAACCTCTTCTGTCCCCAGAGCCCTCCTGGGCGCCCTACTCCGGACCTGTCGCTGTCTTTACTGTGGGAAGTGCAGCAAAATAGAAGGCCGGGGCAGAACACGGGGATCTCCCCTACACCAGGGCAGTGGGGCCATGGCTTCCGCTCCCAGACAATTTCTCAGTGCCCGTTTACTGTTCGTGAGCCTGACAGTCCTGGAAAAGAGGAGTTTTGCTGAAGAACCGATCGCTGTCGGGGTGGGTGTGAGTGTGAGTGAGTGTAGACGGCCCTCGGCACGGAGACCCGAGTCCCCTCAAAGACGACGCTACTAAGAACTCTCAAGTCCAGCTAACCCTCTTCAGTGCTAGCTAATTTAGGGGAATTTAAGACTGTTAAAGGTTGAATCATGAAATTTAAAAAATAAATATGATTTTACTGTCTATCACACTAGCTCAGATCATGCAAATGGAGCTGAGCAACACTGAAAAACCACCCTTTCGAAGACTAGATAATCACAGTGGATTCTCATTAGCCTTTGGAATGGGGGCTTGCTTTCATGTTTATTTTTCCCTTACGATGTTGTAATAGTCCCTCTTTTTACTGTGTTGATACTATTAATTTGGATTTGCTTACCAGGAGTTTTGTTGAACTAGCATGACTCTGAATTCTCATGAATTTGCTACTGGAGGCACCTGAACTGATAGGCTGACGGCATCCCCAGCAACAGAGAGGCAAGTGTATTTTAAGAGAAATGTAGCCATTAGGGGGCCCTAACCATGCCCCAAGCCTTCTGCTGAAGCTGTTGGTCGTCAGAACAACCACGAGAAGGGACCTATCATGACTCCGCTTCACAGATGGGACCTGAAACGACACTGATGGGGGCTTTTGTAAAGCTTTTCCTCCTTTAAAGAAAAACTTCTGCACGGCAAAAGAAACAACCAACAAAATTAAAAGGCAACCTATCGGGGCGCCTGGGTGGCTCAGTGGGTTAAGGCCTCTGCCTTCGGCTCGGGTCATAATCCCAGGGTCCTGGGATCGAGCCCCGCATTGGGCTCTCTGCTCAGCAGGGAGCCTGCTTCCCCCTCTCTCTGCCTAATTGTGATCTCTCTCTCTGTGTCAAATAAATAAATAAAATCTTTAAAATAAATAAATAAATAAATAAAATAAAAGGCAACCTATGAAATGGGGAGAATATATTGTCAAACCATATATTACAGGAGAATATATTGGTGAACTGGGATACGGGTAAGGGATTACTATCCAACATATATAAGGAACTCCTACAAATCAATAGTAAAGTAATAATAATCATCCAATTTAAAAATAGCCAAAGGATCTGAGTAGATGTTTTTCAAAGAAGACAAACAAATGGCCAAGGACATCAAAAGATGCTCAACATCACTCATCACCAGGGAAATGCAAATCAAAACCAGATGAGACACTACTGGGTATTTACCCCAAAGATGCAGATGCAGTACAAAGAAGGGCCACATGTACCCCAATGTTCATAGCGGCAATCGCCACAATCGCCAAACTGTGGAAAGAGCCAAGATGCCTTTCAACAGAGGAATGGATAAAGAAGATATGGTCCATCTAGACAATGGAATATTATGCCTCCATCAGAAAGAATGAATACCCAACTTTTATTTTAACATGGATGGGACTGGAGGAGATTATGTTGAGTGAAATAAGTCAAGTGGAGAAAGTCAATTATCATATGGTCTCACTTACGTGTGGAGCATAAGGAAAAATATGGAGGACATTGTGAGAAGGAAAGGAAGGGTGAATTGGGGGAAATCGGAGGGGGGGATGAACCATGAGAGACTGTGGACTCTGAGCAACAAACTGAGGTGGTGGAGAGTTGGTCGAGCCTGGTGGTGGGTATTGAGGAGGGCACGGATTGCGTGGAGCACTGGGTGTGGTGCATCAACAATGAATCTTGGAACACTGAAAAAATAAAATAAAAGTATTTGGGAAAAACAAACAAACAAAAAAACAAAACAAAAAAAATGAGATATTCCCTCACACCTACTGGGATGACTATTATGAAAAAAACAAGAGATAACAAATGTTAGTGAGGAGGTGGAGAAGGGGGAGCCCCAGTGCTCTGTTGGTGGAAATATCAATCGTTATTAGCCACTCTGGAAAACAGTATGGAGCTGCCTCAAAAAATTAAAAACGGTACTACCCTATGACCCAGCAATCCTACTTCCGCATATTTATGCAAAGAAAATGAAATCACTGTCAAAGAGATACCTGCTCTCTCATGCTCACTGCAGAATTATTCACAATAGTCAACACGTGGGAGCGACGTAAGCATCTACCGACCAATGAATGTATAAAGAAAAGGTGGCATGTATATACAATGGCATATTATTTGTCCATAAAAAGAAAGGTATCTTGTCATTTGCAACAGCATGGATGGAGCGTGACGGCATTATGCTAAGTAAAATAAGTCAGACGGAGGAAGATAAATACTGCGTGATTTCACTTATATCCAAAATCTTAAAAAAAAACACAAAATCAACACTAATAGGAACAGAGAGCAGACTGATGGTAGCCAGGGGCTGGGAGAGGTGAGGGGATGCTGGTCAGAGGGTGAAAACCTCCAGTGAAAGTTCTGGACATCTCATGTACAGCATGGTGACAATAGTTAATAATTCTGTATCTTATACTTGCAAGGTGCTAAGAGAGTAGCTCTTAAATGTTCTTACCATACCAACAACAACAAAATGACAATTATGCTATGTGAAGGATGTGTTAATTAACTTTATTGTGGCAATCATTCCACAATATATACATGTATCAAAGAATCCCATTGCACACCTTAAACTCCCACAATGTCGTATGTCAATTACCTCTCAGTAGGGCAGAGGGGAAAACACACACACAGGAAATGTCCTTTGGTCAACCTAGTAAATGAACTTATAAAAGAAATCCAAGCTCCCTTAGCTAAGTGTAAATACAAATATGTATATTTTTTCTGGTTCGGAAATATCCATCCTTTCTCGGTACCAGGCAGACATCAAGCCTAGACAGTCTCTGAGCTGGAGCCCGGCCCCCAGCGGAGGCCCCCCCACCCCCGCCCCGCTGCCCACGGCGGGCTGAAGCCCCCCATCAGAATGCCATCTGCCTCAGGTTCACGGCCCGATAAAAGTAGATCTCATTAAACAATCGCTCCAGGACAGACCGCGAGGATATAATTTAAGGAGCCGAAATGGGCTGAATCTCAGATGCCTGCAGTATTTACAGCAATGACCGATCAAAATAGTTGGAAAATGAGGCACGGCCGACCCCAGGCCATTTCCCCTCCGAACGGCTCAGAGTCACCCCCACGGCGTTTGGGGGGGTGTGTTTCCTCCAGGAACGGCGAGTTCAAGATCACTCCCTTCTTCCTCCCAGCGATGCTCAGCCAGCGCCCGGCCGCCAGGCATTCCGCAGGAGGGAGCCTTGCTGCTTATCGCTGGGCAGCGCA
>CM052889.1:77338370-77353556 GCA_028534135.1 Potos flavus | reverse complement strand
GTCCACAATAGCCAAACTATGGAAAGAGCCTAGATGTCCATCAAGAGATGAATGGATAAAGAAGATGTGGTATATATATACAATGGAATACTATGCAGCCATCAAAAAAAAAAAACCACAAAATCTTGCCACTTGCAACTACGTGGATGGACCTAGAGGTCCATTTTTGCTGAGCAAAATAAGTCAATCAGAGAAGGACAATTATCATATGATCTCTCTGATATGAGGAATTTGAGAGGCAGGGCAGGGGGTCATGGGGGGAAGGGAGGGAAAAAAATGAAACAACATGGGATCAGGAGGGAGACCATGAGAGACTCTTAATTTCAGGAAACAAACTGAGGGTGGCTGGGAGGTGGGAGGGGAGGGATAGGGTGGCTGGGTTATGGACATTGGGGAGGGTATGTGCTATGGTGAGCGCTGTGAACTGTGTAAGACTGATGATTCACAGACCCGTACCCCTGGGGCAAATAATACATTATATGTTAATAAAAAAAATAGCCAGTTGATTCGGGCTTGTGTTTGAAAAAATTGGAGGCTCTGGCCTTCCTTGACCCCCCTTCCCATGCGGAGGCAGTCGGCTGGACTGGTCCCTGCACCCCTTTTATTTATACAGGCACTCGTTCTCCAGTCTGTCCGTCTCTGCTCTGCCCTAATTTCTCTCATACCTCGTCGTACTCCGTCATCTACGGGACATGCCCGCTTCTTTCAGACTGTTGGACAGATGGCATCTGAAGCCCTGTGCCGAGCACCATGTTTCACAAACACGGACTCTGGCCATGCCCTCAGGAGCCGAGGTGATCCCCACAGAAGTCAGGTGTCATAGCAGGCAGGGGTCCTCACTGGGTGAGTTTTCCTGCCCCCATACAGTTTGGAAGTTCAGACTGGTACGTGCCCCCTGGAGATCCTCTCTTCTGCGTCAGTAGCAGTTTCCTTTTACCACAGACACGTCATGACTCCAAGCAGGGGTTTGTCAGCACATGGTCACAGAGACAAAGTCTGGTGCAGCCTTGGGCGCCAGTGCTCTGGAACTCTGTTTCCTTAAAACTTGGCAGGGGAAGAAAGAAAAGAAAGAAAGGGAGGGAGGGAGGAGGGAAGGGAGGGAGGGACGAAGGAGGAAAGGAAGGAAGGAAAGAAGGAAGGAAGGAGGGAAAGAGGAAGAAGGGAGGGAGAGAGAGGAAGGAAGGAAGGAAGGAAGGAAGGTAGGAAGGAAGGAAGGAAGAAAAGTCAAAGCCAGCTTGATTTGGGCAACAAGGACAGCCTTCTCATACTGTGTTCAGATCCACACAGAAGAAATGATACTAGAAGAAACAGAGCTAATGCAAAGAAGCTCTCAAGTGAGACTCACAGGGAATCTGGGATATGGCCATCACAGTGTGGAGGCATGGCCCCTCTGAGATTAGACTGTGCTCTGTCCCATTAGGTTTCCTACAGCTTACTGAGCTAATTTACTGCCTCCATCCGTGAGCTCTCCTCCCCACTTGGATCAATCATCATCAATCATCCCTTAGAATGATTTCACTTTATCAGCCAAGAGTGAAAATTTTCCAGAGTCAGCAATGGTTTGGGGGACAGTGGGGAAGTTGACTAGTCGGCCTGATCCCACGGCAGCCTTTCTCTCTATTTCTTGGGAGTGGCCCTACTCCAGGTGCCATCCATTATAAGAGCTCTAAGAAAACAGGAGCAGGGTGGGACCCCCAGAATGGTAAAGGCCAGCTATGTGAAACCTCGGTAAACATCCCAGGCAATGATCGAAGACTTCATCATTGTTTCCCCCTCAGATCTGAAACAAGGCAAGGACATCCACTCTCACTACCTTTATTCAAAAATTTTCTGGAGATCTCAGGGCCCTGAGAAGAATAAAATTGGAACAGAATAGAATAGAATAGAATAGAATAGAATAGAATAGAATAGAATAGAATAGAATAGAATAGAAAGCATAACATCAAATAAGGAAAATAGGTCCAGAGGTCAGAAGACAATTGTTCTTACTTACAGCTGAGAAAATCTCAGGGAATCTACAAAACAGTTACTAAAACTTTTTTTTTTTTGCAAGATTTTTGCCAGGTTATGGATATAAAATTTTAAAATACTTTTTTTGGAAAAAAAATATAAAATACTCAGTTGGATTTACAAACAGCAGCCAATTGGAAAATGGAATCTTAAAAAAATTATAGTAAGATCCAAAATAAAAAATACAAATACCTAGGGATAAATCTAACAGAAACATTCAAGATTTAGACACTACAAAACATTGCTGAGAGAAGTGAAGTAAAATTTACCTAAGTAAAAAGGTGTACCATGTTCACGGATTTGAAGCCTCAGAATGATTACAAGGTTAATTCTCACCATATTGCTCTAAACTCAATGCAACCCACATCAAAACAGCAGCAGACTTGGGTAGAAATTGACATGTTGATCCTACAGTTTGTGTGGAAATTCAAATAACCTAGAATAACCAAAGTATTTTTTTAAAACAAAGTTGCAGGACTTAACATATCTGATTTCTAGATTTACTCTAAAGTTATAAAACAGATATATTTGCAAAAGATAGACATAATCATCAATAGCATGGGATATTCAGTCTTGATTCACTTATGTACGGTCTTGATGTTTGACAACGGTGACAAGACAATTCAATGGGGAAAGAAAAGCTTTTTCAACAAATGGTAATGGGTCAACTGGATATCCATATTTAAAAGTGAACACCATCCCTATCTCATACCATACATAAAAAATAACACACGCTGTATCATATCGCTAAATATAATCTTATAAAATTATAAAATTTCTGTAAGAGAAAATATGACAAATTTTTAGCAAACCTGACTATGGTAAATGTCTCTTCAATGAAACACTAAAAGTATGAATCACGGAATATGACATACCAGACTTCATCAAAACATGAAACTTTGGATCCTTGAAAAACACCATAAAGAAAACAAAAAGGCTAGCCACAAGCTTAGAATATTCACAACACATACACGAGATAAAGACGCCCTATAAAGAGGTCTTGTAATTTCACAACAAAACAAACAACCCAAAATGAAAATGGACAAAGAATCTGAAATGACACTTTACAGAAAAGGAAACATGAATAGTCAGCGAGCGCAGGAAGAGATGCTCGAAATCATTAGACAACAGAGAAATGCAAATTAGTATCACAATGAGAGAACGGGGCAAACCCATTAGAGTGGCTAAATTTAAAGTAAAGAGACAAACTGACCACAGCAAGTGTTGGCAGAGACGAAGCAGGAGAACTGTTCTCAGACACTGGGGACAGAATAATAGAAGGCAAAGCGCCTTCGGGGAAACAGGTCGGCATGTTTCTAACGTTAAGCACATACACAGCACACGACCCGCCTTTCCTCTTCTAGCTATTTACCTAAGAGCAAAAAACACTGCCACGTGCTCACAGTGCCTTGTGCATCAATGGTCAGCAGCTTTATTTTTAAAACCAAAAACTAGAAACAATTCCAATATCTACCGACGGATGATTCTAAAAAACAAGTTTTGGTATGTCCCCGTAGTGAGCATCGTCAGCAAGAAAGGACACCGTGGATGAACCTCGAGGTCACTATAGTGAATGAAAGGAGGCTGGGATTTTGGGTCCCACTCTCGATTTTGGCTCAGGTCATGATCTCAGGGTCCTGGATCGAGCCCCATGTCAGGCTCCATGCTCCATGGGGAGTCTGTTTGAGATTCTCCCTTTCCCTCTGCCCCTCTCCCTCCCTGTGTGCACTCTCTTTCTCTCTCTCTCTCTCTCTCTCTAATAAATATATAAATTTTTAAAAAAGGCTTGCAAGTAAGATTTCGTAATGTCCATCCATATAAAATCCTGGAAAAAGCTAACTGATCTCTAGGACGTATGTATGTGTTTATGTGTATCCATGTGTATACACATGTGTGTGTATATATCCATAGTGCATATGTTTGCATACACACACATAAAACATATATACATACACACACACACACACACACACACACACACACACACACACTATGTATTAGAATATCTATAATCTATTTCAGAATGACCAAATTCAGCAGAAGAGCTCTCTCCGGGGAGGGAAAGACCAGAATGCGATCAGGGAACTGGTACCTTCAGGCTTCGAGGACTTCCGTTTTGTCTTAAACGCAGCAGCCTTGGAACTTAAAGAAAGTACAGGATATTGGGAACAATATTAAGATTTGACAAACAGAATGACAGGTGCACGGCTGTTTGCCACACTGCAGTGCGTAGCTGTGGGTAAACAGGAAACAGAGTACTTAAAAATAGAACACTGTCATCGCGATTCTCATTTTTTCGTGGGTGGTGCTCGCCTGTCTGAGTCTCAAGGACATACCTCAGCAGAAAGGCTCCAAGCCATCCCCCGACTCTTAATTCCTCTCGAAACGGCTACACCAAGCCCCTGGCCCTGTATCACAACCGCAGGAAAATTATTTTCGGTTCTTTCTGTTTTTCCTCTCCTTTAGTCTATTAAAGCACAATCTACCTTGCAGTTTGGTTCGGGTGACCTTATTTTTGCTTAGCTGACACTTCTCCAGCGCCCAAAACAATAACTCTTGATAATGAGCAAACGTGCGGCTGCTTCCGTTTCCTTGGCTCCCTAACCCACAGCCATTTCTCACGCTAACAGCCCGTGCTAACTTCCAGGCTCCCTAGATCTTGCAGAAATCACCGTGACAAGCCTGGGTACAGCTAAGACGGTTGACCCAGTTGCATATTTTTTTTCTGTCTCTGTCTTTGGCAACATCCCAAAACCCTTCCAGGAAAGGGAGGTGGAGAAATCATCTTACACAGATTCTCTAAATGCCGCCTGGAGGAGTTGTCCCTCTCTCCGATTTCCCCATTAATGTCCAGAATGAAGGCTCTTATCAGGCATAGTAATTTATATATCCCTTGGAAGCGTAGCTATTCCTGAGTCTACTAACGTCGAATGTGAAATCCAAGCTTATTGACTTAAGAAAGAATGTGATAGACCCTGACGGGGTTCGCCACCAATGGGTGTCAGTCTCTAAGAGTTTTCTCCTTGTTCCTGGGGTGGATGTTTCTGGGGTTTGTCTGAACTGCGGGATTGGCATTATGATTTGTTTAATTTAATGGTATCTGGAATTAAGCTTTCCAAAGGCGTGCAGCGGTAATACGGTGGAGACCCCATCTCCCATGGCTGTACCCTGGATCCCCGGCACCCCTGCTTTAGGTCAGCAGGGTTACATTTCTCTGTTAAGCCGGCAAAGGTAATCAATGCATCTACAGTGCATAATTGGGCGTTCTCCTTCTCATCCCGTTTCTGCACAAAGGGTGTCCACTGTGCACAGCACTAGCACTCAGTCTGGCCCAAAGGGAGAGGGGCTCTGGTGGTTCTCCAGTGGCCGAGGAAACCCCTGGCCCGGGAGTGACGCACGACATGTCCGCTACGGCGTCACTGGCGGAGCGGCCGCATGTCCCATCTGCCCTTAGCAGCTCACATGGCACTATCGCCCGGGAAACATATCTAAAAGCCGACTACAGGCCACAGAATGGGAGGAATATTTTGCACGTCACATTCCTGATAAGGAGTTCTTCACTCATATGACCCCTTCTAAGTCAGATCTTCCTTGATGGATCGCCTAAAATCCCTTCCCTGGGTTGGTGCTCCCTATTCCCGCCCACCCCCCTCACACCTGCTTTATTTCCTCTGCAGAAAGGATAATATCTAACATCCCAGATATTTTACTTACTTATCATGTCTATCGTGTGCCTTCCCGGGCGGAACTTTTTATGGGGACGGGTATTTTCTCTACCGTTTCGGCTGCTGTTCCCCCTACTAGTGGCTGACAGAGTGGGCACTCCATAAATATACTGAGAATAAGTGAATGAAGAAGGAATGAATGAATGAGGAGTGAATGGCCATAAGGCTCAGCGGTGAGCATCAGAGGAAACTCACTTCCCTGTGTTATATCCCTTGGTCTTACTGTCAGCTTAAATCTCCAGCCCCCGCCTGGGAGCCCACCACTGCCCACATCCCTGTTCTCGTCTTGGGTTTGTGTCCACCATCATCTTCCCACACTCCCTTATTTGGATTTCCACTGTCCAGAAGGAGACAACGGTAAAGCCAGCAGACTGCCATTTCTCAGGGGTCCCTGCATTTAGTGGGTATCCGTGCTGCTGGTGCAACGACCTTCCCCTGGAGCATTTATTAAGCACCCACGAGTAGCCAGCCCCAGCACAGAGGAAGGCCGTAGCACCTGGAATCAACTTCCTCTCTGGGGCACAAAGGCTGGATATACTGACGTCTTGGGGCCTGGGGAGACCGTGTTCAACCTACTGAAAGCAAGGACTAGCTCAAGTTCGTTGCCAAATCCCCATGATGCTGTGAGGCAATTAATGCTCAATAAATATTTGTTACTCTCAAAAGGTAGGGGAATCCACCTGAGATAACTATATGGGAAGAATCATCATAGGAGAGAGAAGAACGACTTAATGTCTATCGGCAAAGCAAGCAATGAAATTCTCACGTTGCAAAGGCAAGTCATGTTATAATTGACTCAGTGCTGATAAGGAGAATAAAAATGACCTTTCTTGGGGGGATCACAAGGGCCAGACATAGCCAGCTTTGTCCAAGAAAGCCAGAGCTCCTTGCACAGCAGAAATCCCGGGGACCACTGGTGATTATTTAAATGTCACTAGAGCAAAGAAAGAAATTAAACATCAGACATGTGATGTGTGTGTGTGTGCCCGTGTGTGTACATACACAAACGCACCAGCACACATGTGTGCATGCACACACACACGTACATATACACGTAGATTCAGGAGAACAAGCACAAGTAAACTACTCGAAAACTGTAGTTCAAAGAAAGGACATGTCCTGTGTGTCCCCTGAGTGCAAGGACACTGGGGCCACAGAGACAGACCTCAACGGTGCCTCCAGTTCCAGGAAGTCTGAGGATTTAGAGTGGGAGTTACAATGAGCCCACAAGTGGAACGGCATTCTGAACGCCATTTGAGTAAAAAATCAAATCAGAATTCTTATAATGTTCAATTAACCTAGGGTCTCTCCAGCACTTCTCATCTGGGCAGAAATTCAATGGAAGGGATTTGCTGGCTCTTGTAAACCCAAAGTGTGTAAACAGTCCTAAGTGATGAGCTCTCCTTCGGAAGAAATGAAATACTCTGTCTCCAATTAATGAAAATCCAGTAATTCGGTCACATCTCTTCCTGGGTTCATTGTGTTAATTACAAAAGCCTCAAACTCATTTTTAGAGGACAGGGTTTCTCAACCCGGGCACTACTGATATGATAGAGCAGATAATTATTTTCGGTCAGGACGGAGGTGGGGGCTGATGCTCCACAGTCCCCAGGATTCTACCCACTAGATGCCAGCAACATCCCAGCGTGACAACCAACAGTGTGTCTACACATTGCCCAGTGACCTCCTGGGGACAAAATGCCCCCAGTGGCAAACCACTGGTCAAGGATAATTATTCTAAAGTAATTCAGTGTAACCGGGCAGGTAGAAAGAACGATGTGTCTGTGACTCTCCTACTTCTCCTTTGCTGATTGGATCCATTCCAGCTCTCCCGAAATATTTTAGGTGGAAATCCACCCACATCCCCAGCGGCCATAGTTTGATGAGAAAAAATGCATTTGTTCCGACTGAGTAATTAGGAGTGAAATGCACGTATGAGGCGATGACACATGGTGATCGAAGAGGCATGCTTCCCTCTCGTCGCCGAAAACCAAAGTGGTTTGGGGTAAGAAATGGCGTCTGCGTTCGTTACTTGAGGAACTGTTTTCCTGGGTCCCAGGAGAGAGAAAACGAGTTCGCTCTGTGTTCTGGAACACACTGGCAGAGCTAGAGAGAGGGTTCTCGGAGATGGCCTCGGTAGCGCATTTTCAGACATGACAGAGAGGCCACGTAGTGACAAGGTCTGGATGGGAGCTGGTGTCAGGCCAGACCTGGAGGACGAAGGCCACTAATGAGCCCCAGAATGAAAGGTGACGTCCCTTCTCCCGGCTGAGCTGGCCCGGCGCCATCCACTCTGCACTAATGAGGGGCTGTGGGCCATTCGGTGGCCACTGGGGAGCCCGACCTTTGCCATTAGGAGCACGCTCCCCTCTCCCCGCCACTTGCCACCACAGGGGACGGTCGAGATCACACCGGCAAACAAAGGGAGCCAGTATCTCAACAAAGAGTGAGTTTCTGCTTCAGCTCACAAGAGTCAAGGTCAGAGCCCTGGGAGCTAGTGTCTTTAAAAACTCTGTTGAGTCCCAGAGCAAAAATGTGTCCTCTCTCTGATCCAGGCAGACTGACTTGTCCCAAAGAAGAGGGTCAGAGTGTGGAGACCACACTCTTTGAATAGACAATCCAGTCACGTAGTCTATTAGGCGTTGCCTTATTAAAGCAGCATAGTATCTGAAGTTTGGGTGGTCCTAGAAACTCCAGGTCAGCACCCCCGATGATGAGACACAACTCCGAAGACCCCCAGTCACCGCTGCCGGTCCCACGCGAGTACACGCCTCGGACAGACTCGCATCCCAGACACGCAGTCAACGGCGGTAACCGAGGCAAGAGTGGCCCCTGCTGCTTCGACCTGAGTGGGAGGAGGTAATTCGTAGGCAGTGCGCGGGAGCGTCCTGAGAGCCCCTCCCCAGACACCTCCAGGCCCCCGCCTTGCCAGCATGTGGCATACTTCCCGGCCCCCGGGGCGGGCTCTCTGACTACTCCGTGAACAGCAGCGATGTGTCTCACTCGCACTCATTCCATTCCAAGACCTTCGGAGGCCCAGTGACATTCAACTTGGCAGCTGCTCCTTGAGCCTCATCCCCGGGGCCACTCCGGTGATCAGAGCCACCCAGCTGGCCCGAGATGGCCCCATGGTCTGACGGAGAAATAAACCTGTGTTATTTACAGCCACTGACATTTCAAAGTTGCTGGACCTCAGCATGAGCTGGTCTACGAGGCCGACTCAGAGATCATGCAAACACAAAGATGGGAAGGAGAAGAGAATGACTCAGAAAAAGTAGAATTCCGTGCAGGGAAGCTTTTCTGAGGGCATGACATCTAGGTTGAGATCTCAGGACTTGAGACATGGGAACAGCAAGAGCAAAGGTCCTGAGGCAGCGACAGCACGTCATGTCTGAGCAATCTGCACACACGCACGCTCGCGCACACACACACCCTTAACACAAGGGCACAGGTGGGAAGACACAAGGAGGAGGCCGAGGAGGAGGAAGGGCTGCCCTGTGGGGCCCCTGCAGACACACCCAGGAGTTCCAGGCCGTCAGTGGTATGAGTCCGTTGGTAAAGGGCTGCACAATCCAAGCACAGTTGCCTTTTCCAGAGAGCACGCTCCGTGTTGGGCCTTCTCTGGGTGCAGAGAGCTAACACCTTCCGACTGACTGGTGGCAAGATCCCCTTCAGCTGCTGAAATAAGCGGAGGACTGAGAGGCAGGCACATTTCCCCGGTGGGCTGCAGGCGACGGATCTAGTGGCCTGAAACCTGGCATTTTGAACCGCATCCCTCCCAGCGCCGTCCGAGGGGCGGGGCCGGGTGCCTCTTCCCTTCGTACCCCAAAAGTGCCCTCTGGGAAATCTACCAATAGCAGCAAATGACATGGGATGGGAGAGTTAAGTGATGTGCCTCCGGTGTCGCGGTGAGCAAGGGGGTGGACATCGGAGTTCCGGCACCGCGTTACCTCGGGACCGGAACTGCACACGGTCTGGGGCTCACTTTTCAGCCACCCCAGGAAAAGCTGACACTCTGCACGCCTGCAGGTGATCCGCCCTCAGAAGCAGGTGTGAGCTCGCTCAGAGGGCACAACCTCCTTTGGCTGCCGGTGACTCCAGCAACTCACTGCCCCTTCCCTCTGATGGAACATTCTCCAGCGCTCCAGGGACCCCCTAGCAACCAGAATAGGGAAAACGGTTGTGCCCCTGGTCTAAAGTTTCAGAAGCCTCACTGTCACCTTCAGGCAGAGTGTTCCCTTGGGTGTTACGATTCTGCAGCCCAAGCTAATCGACGAGCTCCAGGTTCAAACTAAAGGGAAAAAAAAAATCCGATCTCCCGGAACATCCGCAGATATTTTGACCTTGAATTCCTCCCTAGACCACTCTGTTGATCAGATAATTTGACCTGAGTCACAGGGTTCTCACTGAGGACATTTCCCAAGTGCAGGACAAGATGACTTTGATGTCAAGTGTCTTTCGGTGCCTCGCGTCGCAAACTCTTGTCACTGTGGTTGCCATGTGGATGGACAAATAAAAGTAAAACATAGAGGATCTCACTTACTTCATCCCAATAGAATACAATTATATTTTAAATATATCAGAGATATTAATTAATTCCAAAGAATGTATTTATTTGTTCTTGCTCAGGCCACGTACAAGGCATCTGACCCCAAAAAGGGGACAGGGGAAAGTCTCCAAGTGTAAACCATACATTTTGGGGAGTGTAAAGCCAAGGGCAGTGTCCGCCTTCCCAGGAACGTGCTCACCAGCCCAAGCCTCCTCTGGAGCTAATACCGTCAGAACAGAAGTACCGAGAGTGTGGATAGCTCAGAGTCAAGCAGCCCACGCCCACCGTGCGTTTGCTGCCGTGGTGATGAGGACCGTCCTAAGGAGTCCTCCTTCCCCTCAAGGGAGTCAGGTGTCCGCAGCCAGAATCCGTCTGAACTCACGCCAACCCTGAATGCTGTCCTCTGAGCTCCCCTGCCCAGGACCAGCCCGCTGCCTTTAAATCATCCGCATACAGATGGCCTCGTCCCCGTTGTTTCTGTGTCGGGGAGTCACACTGTGTATCGGTAATACTTGCCGATAACCACGCTCCGAACGTGATGAGACGCCGCCGGCCAAGAATGGCTCTTCTGCTTAACAGATTGATTAGCAAGAAAGGGGAGCGGCGAACTCCATGCAGGGTAAATGGGATGTTTTAATTTACACTAGCTGATCTATCATCATTTTGTTTTTAGTGCAACGGCTTGTTACACATATAACTAATAATGCTAAACAGTAAAATGTCAAGCTCCAACTCTTAATAGCCTCATTTGAATTACATTTGTATTTATTGTCCCTCTAATTATTTTCCCGGCCATTTGAGCAGGACACGTCCCTATACCATAGAGCTGGCTAGCTCCCTGCCACGGGGAATCGTTAAAATACCTGGGCCCTTGCGAATCAAAATGATGGCAGGAGGGATCTTGGCAAGAGACTCTTTGCTAAAGCCTGCATTTTCCTTCGTTTCCAAGATCACATTTTGAAAACGTATTCAGAAATTGCAAGCTAGTCACTGACTGGTTAAATGGTCACGAGGCCACATTTTTTATTATAAGCCCAACTTCCAAATGGACAGCATAATGGACGGCTTCTCCTTCCAAGGCCTTTGTCCAGATTCACATAATAAAGCCCGCCGCTGTGATCTCCCTAGGAAACTCCCCAGAATCTCCGTTTGGGCTCATTCACGGTAAGCAAACAATTCCTGAGCGCCTGGAGCCAGAAGTTGCCAGCCCGGAGGCTGGTAGCAGCCGTGAAACCACCCTACGCGGAAGTGTATCCACTGTGCACGGGCACGCAGGTGGGGGATGTGAGCAGGTCCCGAGCACTTCTAACCCCAGCCCTCCTCGCTTCCACGCAGTGTGGGTAGAGCTGTCCCTGCTCCCCAAGTGCAGGAGGGGGTACAGGGCCCACGCCCTGCCCATCGGATCATTCTAGCCACGTGGGTGGAGCTGCCCAGCAGACCGCATGGGGCAGGGAGTTGTGGGCAGGAGGTTAAAAAAAACTAATGGAAATCGTAGATGAAGAGCATCTCTGTTCTGGGATTTAGAGCTACGGGGAGGTGAGCCGGGGGTTTCCAGCTGTCAGTACATGAAGAAAGTCTGCTGGAGGGACGCCTGGGGGGCTCAGTCAGTTCAGCAGCTGCCTTCGGCTCAGGTCATGATCCCGGGGTCCTGGGATCGAGTCCCACATCGGGTTCCTTGCTCGGCAAGGAGTCTGCTTCTCTCTCTGCCTGCCATTCCCCCTGCTTGTGCTCTCTCTCTCTGCCGAATAAATAAATTTGGAAGGAAGGAAGGAGAGGAGGAAGGAAGGAAGTCAGTCAGTCTGCTGGAGGTGAATCTGACACAGGAAGCCAGCCAAAAGACAGTCAAAGAGTTGGTCCTGATGGAAACATTTAGACCCTGGATCCAGTTATGCCTCAGTTTTATTGTTTTCAAAGACTTTATTTTTTATTTTTTAAAGATTTATTTTAGAGTGAGAGAGAGAGACGGGCAGAGGGAGAGGGAGAAAAAATCTCAAGCAGACTCCCTGCTGAGCAGAGCCCGACATGGGACTCGACCCCACGACCCTGAGATGACGACCTGAGCAGAAACCAGAGTTGAACGTTTAATCGGCTGGGCCACCCAGGTGCCCCTCACAGACTTGACTTTTTAGAGAAGTTTTAGGTTCGCCACAAAATTGAGCAGCAAGTACAGAGCTTTCTCATGCCCTCCCTGCCCCCACGCATACAGAGCCTGTCGCCAAGACCCTCGCCAGAGTGGGACACTTGCTACAATCGATGAACCCACAGTGACACACGGTCACCCAACAAGGCTCACTCTTGTATGTTCTAGGAGTTTCGGCAAATGGGTAATGACATGTGTCTACCAATATAATGTCACACAGACTAGTTTCACTGTCCCCTGAGTCCCCTGTGCTCCAGCTGCCATCCCTCCCCACTAAGCGCTGACAACCAGACAGCGTGGGCTGTCTCCAGAGCCGTGCCTTCTGAACGTCACAGAGTTGGAATCCTTCAGTCGGTAGCCTTTTCAGACTGGCTTCTTCCGCTCTGTAACATGCACGTAAGGTTCCTGTCTTTTCCTGGCTTGCTAGCTCACGTCCTGGCCTCCCGGAATGACAGTCCATTGTCCGGACGGCCACAGTCTGTTTATCCACGCACCTATCTGCTTGCTTCCAAGTTTTGGCAATTGCGAACAAAGCTGCTGTAAACATTCAGGTGCGGGTTTTTGTGGGGAAAGAAGTTTTTAGCTCCTTCGGTCCCTGGGCCTTGTGGTTCTGTGAGCCTATAATTATCTTTATTAAGCAAGCCATTAGGAGCTGGGTTTGCTGTCGTCTGTAATCACGGGAGTCCCCGTTAGGCTGCGACTACCCGGGGTTATCCTCGAGTCAAAAATGACCCATGTCGCCTCAGGTGAGTCGCTGAACTTCACCGGGCCTGGTTTCGTCCGGTTTAGGGAGGGGTAAGAATTCCCTGGGTAGGCATATCACAGGATCACCACCCTCGGCGATCGGGGGACCGCATGAGCCCGTGAGGCTCTCTGAGGGCGGCACTGCAGAGGTCACACGTGTCCCCCCTGTCTGCCTCCCAGCCCTCAGCCCGGACTGCACGCGGGCGGGGAGCCCTCTCCGTCACTCGCAGCACCACTTGAAGGGCCCGGGCGTCTGGACCGAGGCCTCTCATGCTGCTGCAGGCTAGTAACCGGACGTCACCACCAGCTGGTGATACTAGACCAGCCTAAAACCAGCTGGGCGTGGGCGGCAGGCCAGAGGGTCATGAGCGAAGTCCCCTCTGGCTAAAGCTTCCTGAGCCAGTGGCTGCCGTATTGAAGAGCATGGAGCCAGACCATTACCAGCATGGCAGAAAGTTCTAGCAGTCAGGGCTGCGCGAGGCTCACGGGGTCATTTGAGACACTGGCCAGGCTTCTCTCACTGTGGCTGCTGCACACCGGGGGCGCACAGCTGTGGTTCGCTCCGGTGCTGGGCTTTGGGCTAGCACCTGTCGTTAACGGGACCGTGTCATCCGCCTGCACCTGTTGGAACCACGTCCCCATGGCTGTTTGCTCACGCTGGGGACAAGAAAATGACAGCGCAACGCGTACGGAGGGGGAAACACGATGATGTGCGGAATAAAGGATAGAAAGAGAAGGTTCTCTCAAATGGTGAGAAAATAGCCCGCTCCCGGCAGCGGGCCGACGGCAAGCCGGAGCGTCTCCCCCACAGGAGCTGGGCTCCGTGGCCCACGCGGCAGAGCTGTGACTCCACAGATGACATTGAGACGCCGTGGGGACACTGCAAGGCCAGTCTCCCGCAGCACACGGGCTGGTGCTCGCGGGCGGGTGGGACTCCCACGTGGGACGTCGTGTGCCGCAGACAAGGGTGCCTGGACGCCAGCGGTCCGACGCGGAAACGGGGCTCTGGCTCTGATCCCAAGCCGGCTGTTAGAACCAGCCTCTCCTCCCCACACCCCTGCCCGGCCAACCTGTGTCTTCACAGCCCCGGGCTTTACCCCCAACGTGTGCAGTGGTTCTCGCCATAGTTTTAATCTACATTTCCTAATACCCCATGCTGTTGACGCTTCTCGTTGTGTGAAGCAGGAGGGTAGGCTGGACCCAGTTTTACATGTATGTAGAAATAATTCCTCTATCTATACACCCCCTGCCCTGGAGACTCTCTCCTCCTTGGAGGAAAGCTGTAGATGTGGTAAAAAGCATGAACTTTAGAGTAAGACTTGGGTTGGAACCCTGCACCCATCACCCAGTCCGTGGACAGCCTTGGAAAAGTGGCCACATCTGGAAACTGGGGAAACTGGGGAAACTGGAAATAAGAGTATTGCCGACATCAGTAGTTTGTGAGGATTAAATGGGATCACACCCATGAGCAAAATGCAGACCAGAGAGCACGCTCTAGAAATTCTACAGACTAGCATTTTCCCCTGTGGGCACATATTTCAACCTACGTGTCCCGCTGCGTATGTAATCACTCCATCGGCCACAGGATCTTCCAGCCGAGGCCCGTGGTGCATTCCTAGTGGGAAGAGTTCAGATGATTTCCACCCAAAGTGAGGCACGAGGTGCATATTGTTATGCTCTGGCTTGAGGGAAGAGTCTCATAATGCAGGCCGCTCAGGTACCTTCCCCGAATGTGACATAAGCGGTATCACTGCTCTGATGACGGCCGTTTCATTCAAGAGTTGCGGCTGGAGTATTCCCACTAAAAAATGATATGAGATGAAACCAGCCCGAAGGATCTTATTGTTTCAGTGGGGAAATAGAGCAGAGACCAAACAGGGACAGCAGCGTCGGTGAGATTCTTCCCTGACTCAGGGGACCTCGAGCAGGTCATGAGGTGTCCCCGTGGCTTCTCCTAGAAAGCCCCTGTCCTCCTGCTCTGGTTGGCAGAGTAACAGCCCCCCCGAAATACCCCCGCC
>CM052889.1:77316937-77337870 GCA_028534135.1 Potos flavus | reverse complement strand
CATTGTTGATTTTTATTGTTATTTTTCAATGTATGATTAGTTTTTGTTACTATCAGCACCCTGCCACAGGACGTCTCCCCGCGACCCACAGTGAGTCAGCATGATCCATCACCTATGATGCACCCGTGCAAAAATCAAACAAGTTCATGTCTGTGTCGTCTAAGCAAGTCAAGGGCATGGGGCACGGGGCTCCACCACCATCCAGGCCACGCTTGATGAGAGGTCTCAAGTCCGACAGTCCAGCGCTCCACCGGCCTATGAATTCCATCAACCCTTGTGTTGTCCAGGGCCCCGATCCCGGTCCTCGAGTGCTAAGGATGTCCAGAGAGTCTTGAGCTTGCCTGTGATGGAGAGGGGATGCTGAGCAGGCCCAGAGCCCAGACAGGGGGGTCCCTCTTAACTGGACCAGGGGCAGGCAGCAATCTGCTGCTGGGGATGGCTGCATTCTCTAGACTTGACCAAATGCCATCAAGGGACCGCTTCAGACTCCCCCAGGTCCCTGGTGATGGTGACAAGGGCCAAGGCAGAGATCGGCCCCCACCACCTTTTTTCCAACACGTGAGCAATAATCCTCCCTCCCTGAGTGGCTCGATCTTTCACCTTTACACTTACAACTGGAGTGCAAAAAGCATCTGGAGCCTTTGTGCTTTATCTGGTGACTCAGCAGCCGAGCCAAGCCCCTCCCCCTGCACCTCAGGAAAGGGACGATGGGAAGCAGTGGGCCAAGCAGAAGTCCGAGATATCTGGTACTGGAAACGCTATTCTGATTCTGCTAAGGTTTTCGTTCTTCGGGCTCTCAACAGGGCCTTACTTCCTGCTGGCTACTGCACATGAGGCACCCGAAAATAGGAAGATGCATTCTCGATCAAACAGAAGGCTCATTCTAGAACAGCGCGTGTCTGTTTTGATCGCTGTTCATTTTCCGTGGCTCCCCGTGCTATGAGTACAGCAGATAAAAAACTGAGCAATGAGGGGCGCCTGGGTGGCTCAGTGGTTAAAGCCTCTGCCTTCGGCTCAGGTCATGATCTCAGGGTCCTGGGATCGAGCCCCGCATCAGGCTCTCTACTCAGCAGGGAGCCTGCTTCCCCCTCTCTCTCTGCCTGTCTCTCTGCCTACTTGTGATCTCTCTCCTCTCTGTCAAATAAATAAATAAAATCTTTAAAAAACAAAACAAAACTGAGCAATGAAAGCTAAAGTGAAGAAAAGGAAAGAAAACAAAGAGTGATGCTAACCTGTCCATGAAGATCCTCTACTTGACCACCTAATAGTTGGAACGCAATCGACATGGCCAACGGCTATGGACTTGGCCCCCAACCAAGTCAGCATGCCCTCTGCCCCCCGCAGTGCCTTCCGTGTATAAATAAAGGCATCCTGATCCCACTCAAATATAAAAGCACTAAATTTCATTGAGTACTTGTCACATGTGAAGCGCTATTCTAAACCTTCTACGTTTCCCTTCTCATTTAATCCCCCCGAGGTCTCTGCGGTAGAGATGACATTACGATCCCCATTTGCCAGAGAGGGAAACTTATCTGAAATGTCCCCATAGAAGGAAATTGGACGGTGGTGATGACCAGGGGAGAAAAAGGTTGTACCCTGCTTGAGCAAGGGGAAGGTAGAAGAGTTCATCTTTTGAACAGCAATAGACATCCTCTGGATGTAGTGACCGAAATATGCCGTTTAATCCCAGACATGCTACGTCTTAGAAACCTAATAAAGTTCACTATCCTGATGAGCTGGCATCAGGGAAAAAATAGTTTAGGCTTGGTGGTATTCATAGCATTTGCCGCAAAAAAATAAAATAAACCAGAACTGCATTAAACACGTCCGTGACCTCCCTACTCACAGACACACTGACTCCACATCTTACATTCTATTTCTATTTCTGCAGGATATTCCTTGTCCATGTATGTGCTGAGTGACCCCCTCAACCATGAAATTACATAACGACAGGAAAGTCGTCCGTGTAAGAAAATACCCATTGCTGAACTTATGGCTAAGAAATTGGTCCTGAGGGAAGGAGCAATCACATCAACATCTTTTTTTAAATTTTCTATTTAAATTCAATATAGCTAACACAGAGTGTATTATTAGTTTCGGGGTAGAATTTAGCGATTTATCAGTGGCCTATAACCCCTAGTGCTCATTACATCACGTGCCCTTCTTAATGCCCATCACCCAGGTACCCCATCCCCACACCCATGTCCCCTCCAGCACCCGCAGTTTGTTTCCTATGATTAAGAGTCTCTTATGGTTTGCCTCCCTCTCTGTTTTCATCTCATTTTATTTTTCCTTTCCTTTCCCTACGTTCATCGGTTTTGTTTCTTAAATTCCACATACGAGCGAGATTGTGTGGTATTTGTTTTTGATGCCTTCACGGGCGGACTCCAGCCAGCTGTCAGACACGAACGGGGGGAAACGACAGCGATGGGACTCTCTTACCTTTCACGATTTCCCGAGACATGCCCAGGGGAGAGTGGAGAACTCCCCGAATCCAAGCAAAGCTACAGACCACGAGGATCCAGCAGGATCCAACCCTCCGCACGTCAAGTGTCGCCAGTCATCAACAGAAGGAGAGAAGAGCCAGCAAAGGATTCGCGGGCCCCCAAATGACAATTTGAACCCAGCACGAGCAGCGGCCCCGGCAGGTGCTCTGGGACGACGCTGATGTTCTGAGCTACGGGAACGAGTGCTCCTCCTCACTGCACTCGGGCCTGGCGCCCGCTGGCCACACAGTTCTCTCTGTCCACACTGCCCTTCTGAAAATGGTCATTTCATTCTCTTCACTCCATTCACTTGCGTTCATCCTCTTAATAGTTGGTCCAGGAAGCCCTCCATGGGTCCACACAGCTCTGGTCCCCCTCTCTCGTGCCAGCTGCACTTAATAGTAGCCAACTACAGTTCTACACCGCATCTCTTAATTGATTATTGAATACCCTTCCCTCAAGACCCTATGATTCCTCTAACACTGAGGACCGGGTTTATCATGGTCATGACTGCAATTCCAAGCCCTTAACGCTGCTGTGCAGCAGGAGCTATCTGGCCAGTAAGGGTTTGCTGCATTATCTGGTGTGTGAGCCCCAGAGGCAGATGGGAAAGTAAATGCTCATTTTTCCAGGTACCTAGTGTGAAATAGCTCTGACCAATGAGACAGAACCTGGGAGGGGCTGGGACTTCTGGAATTGCTTGACTGTCCTGATAAAAGAGACAAGCATCCTTGGTTTTTGGTTCCTTCCATACTATGTCCTGCCTTGAATATGGCTGTGATGCTTGGAATTCGGCAGCCATCCTGTGATCATGAGGGAAAGTCAGAGCCAATCATATGGTATGCGGGCTTAAGGTTTCTGAAAGACCAAACGATGCCAACAGCTGCTGAGATCCAGGCATCTTGCTAAGTAAGCAAAACAAAGCACTATCTCAAGTGGGTTAAGTTACTGGAGGTTTCTGCTACTTGCAGTGAAGGCATTTCTAACACAGAGTAGTAGTATGTGTTGGGTGGAGAGATCTCAACACCCTGAGATTTCATCATCTGAAATTAAAAAGGAGATCAGCTATCTCTTACACTCACTAAAACTGATTCTAAGACAATCCACAATCTGATAACTGGTGGAGAGAGAAAGAAGAGATTTAAACACAGTCACAAAGAAGGTAATTTCATTTTTACGTTGGTCTTACTAAGAGGGAGGCTCTCACTTATCTCTTCCTCCAACATTACCACGAGTAGTTCACCCACAACACACATAGAGTTGTTACCAACAAAGTACACAGAGCGTAATGTGTAGTTTTTAAAGGAGCTGCTTGCCCCTCCTTCATCCCAATACTAATTATGAAACTAGTTATGTAACCGATCGACATCCACATACTTGAATCCTGATCTTCTGATTTCAACGTGTCGGTTCATTTCCTTTAGAATTAAAAAAAGCAAAGAACAATGTTTCTCTAATCTATGACTAGCTATAATTAACTCCAAAAATATCTGTCCTTCAGCCACAGAGAGTACTTTTTATAGTTGTCGGAGGTGTCACTGGTAAAGTACACACTGACACTGCATTCTAAGAGCTATTAATAAGGCAAGACTTGATGTTTTTTCTCTGCTGTGTTCATTCCCCACCCCCCAGCCTTTGAGTGACTGCTGTATTTTTAGCCAACCAAGCTTAACCGCTGTGATCACAGAGTCAGGATCTGCAATTGAATTTCTTACAGAAATCAAGAATGAGCTGCAGTTTTCCCATGCGCATATACAAACAGGCTGTCTTTTTTTATATCTGAGCTCAAATATTATACTGTATTCTGTTCTATCTAATTGCACTAAAATTTCTGACACAATATCCATTATATATGAAATTTACATGCAAATGACAAATAAATAGAATCTTATTGCTGCTCCTTGGTCTGTGGTTCTTACGGTCAGCAAATCCTATTAGGGGCTTTATTAGCCTGCTCCGTGATGGAAATGCTTTATCTGATCCTATGACTTCAGCTGTGCAAGCCAGCCCAGCTGCATTGCAAAATGGAATCTAACTCCTATGGCTGATTTTCTCTCCAACAGGAAGCCACCGAAATTGAGTTACTGAATTGACACTGTCAGTAGCATTAGGAATATATGCACAATCTCGTTTCTCATTAAGCCACAAATGTTCTTTTTCCCTCCATTCCAGCACAGAATTATAACTGACTAGTGAGCACGAAGGTATACAAGTTGGCCCATTCAAATCTGAAACCGCTGCAAAACGAGGTAAGACTAGGCCAGAGGAAGGGGACAGGGGAGTCTGCAGGAGAGGCTGCTCTAGGAAGCCTTACAAAACTACCCCACAACTTCCTTCATGACAGAAGCTACGTCTCTCCCACCTTCAGGTTGAACCTTAGGAAGAAACAGCTCCAACTCACAAAATTGACAAATCACAAGCATTCCTGATTCACTGCGACCTTTAGGACCAGTTGCCTTCTGTTTCTAGACAAGGAAGAAAAAAACCTATTTCAAGATGAGCTAAATTCAGGCGTACACCACACAAACCCTAAAAATAAGCCAAATATGCAAACACAAGAGGAGACACAAGACACAAACACTGTGTCTCAGTGGAATTGAAGTTTAAAAAGTTATTTCAGGTTTTTTTGAGAATTAAAAAAGTACTCACTAAAAAATAATAAGCCCATGAGATGCTCACATAAATGGCATATTTATGAAAAATAACAATTTTTTTAAAAAAACCTGTGAGAGGAGGGAAACACAGTTTTGCATTTTTGTAAATCTCTAAATGTCTGGCTTAAGACAGCACAACTGGAATTTCACATCAGTTTCTGCATTCAACCTGTTGCAATATCTCACATCATGCAGCTTCTGGGAAATTCCACCGCATACACACGAAGAATGAAAGTGAAAAACCTGATGACAACACGCTGCTGATGATAATAATGGTGATGATTAAAGTCTTAGGAACCCCAGGGGTCTCTGGAACCCGCATTGAGAACCACATCATTTTGTGGGTGAATAGACGCCTTTGGGTGTAAAGAGCCAATTATCAGCACTCTGATGTCTAGGGTTTGGAAAGCCATTCACAAGAGGCTCTGCT
This sequence comes from Potos flavus, assembly GCA_028534135.1. Taxonomy (NCBI): domain Eukaryota; kingdom Metazoa; phylum Chordata; class Mammalia; order Carnivora; family Procyonidae; genus Potos; species Potos flavus. Next base: position 77,332,300 of record CM052889.1, on the reverse strand, counting down.
TGGCTCAGGTTCACGTCACACCTTATGCCACATACCCTTCATCCAGCCCTCAGGAAACTCTACCAAAAGAAGCAAGTGGCCCATTTTTGGTTTCTCTAAATTGGTTCCACCAAACCTTGGTAGAGGAAGATGTAGAAATCGAGGCCCAAAGAAATCGTGTTATGGCCAAAATCTAAGCCCTGGTAAGTGGAACCAGAGATGGCTAGAAAATCAGGTAAGATTATCGTGGACGAGTCCCCAGCCCTCAGCTGCCTTGGCGATGGTTTGGCTGAACTAGGTCTATGGCTCATATGTTAATCTGCTTCATCTTCCCTGAGGGACTGAAGGATCCTGGGATTTCAGAGTTTGAGGAAGAAGATATTGCGGAGAGATGAACTTCCAGGAGTCAGAAGGTCTTGAGAATATCTTTCTTCCCTTGCTAACCATTTCTTCTGCATCTGTCCTGAAGGAAAGTCCCTAACGAGGAGATCCCAAGTCCATGGCAGGATCCCCCACGTCATCCACCTGCTAGGCAGAGGCACTAACGAATTGATCCGTCCCACAGCTAACACCTTCCCTCCTAAAATCTTCACATGGGCGATGAATAAGTATGAAACATAGGAGTCATACAGCTGGGACAAGGAATGGGGGTTCTGACTTGGAGTGTCTCAAACGAGATAGGATTTGTCCAATCGCACATTACTACTTTCTACCACAAAGCCGAAGCCGCATTTGTTCCACAGGTATTTCTGTATTAAGCCCTGTTGTTAGCCCTGGGTAAAGGTGAGGAATTCGGGCACAGTCCCTACCTGCATAAAGTTCACGTTCTTGTGAGCATCACCGATGCTAAATAAATAAGCAATCAGACCACCCAGGGAGTGATGAATGCAGGGAAGACAATGAAGCTGGGTCACGCGGAGAGACTGTTTCAGATGGGATGGCTTTGCGATGGAAGAGAAGGCTCTTTAGAAAGAGGGGATGCTGGGGCTTGGACCTCTCCGAGGAGGAGAAGCCAGCTCTGCAGAGATCCAAGTAAACCGCATTCCAGGCGGAGGGAAGAACAATCACGAACTGTCTTGACACGGGACCAAGCCTGGTGATTCACGGAGCCCCCGGAGGGTCCAGGCGCCTGGACCACACGAGCAGGGAACGTTGCAAGAGGATGTCAGAGAGGATGGTGAGGTTTTAGAGAAGTTCTCGAGTTTGAATTTCCTCACCGTCTGCCATGACTCATCTGCTTAAAATCAAATCCTTTTTAAATCTGCAGAGAAAAAAATTGGCTCTCCTACTTTACGTCCAAGCCAAATTTCCAATACTCAAATCAGCATTAAATCAGACCCCAAGCAATTCAAAATGGTCACTTTGCTGGCTCAGTGAAACTTCTCTCTCCTCCAGAGAAGCAGCTCCTACCTTTGATCCCGGCGTCCCAAACCCGAGGGCAGGCAGAAAGTCCCTTAAGCTAAACCAACGGAGCCCGAGGACTGTAAAAAAGTTTTTATTCCCATTTAGAGGGAAAGCTGCAATGAATTTATTAAGTATGAATGCAAGTATATCGCCATGATAAGAACAAAAAAATCACTGCGAAGGACCCTGCAGGTTGGTGCCAGATTTTTAATTCAGTATTTCAAATTTAATTCAATTCAACAAATATTTAATGAGCCCTAACAAGCTGCCAGTCCTGTGTTGGGGGTGCAGAAACAACCAGTCTTCGACCCTCTGTGAGAAGCGCATAATCAAAATGACAGACGCAAATTCAGATAATCAGTTCTGGTGTTGGGAATAAAATGCAAAGAGAGCAAAGAAGAGGGTGGGATAAATATTTGCAAAGAGCCTTACGGAGCTGGACCATGTGGATCAAAAAAAAACCATGCACGTCTGCATAATTAAAATATCTCAGTCTATAATTAGGGATTATAAATTATAGTGGTATGTAATACATTACCTTCTTCCTTTCTCTCATTAAGTGATCTCCAAAGTCATCCGTCTAAATGACAGTGAGCGGTAGTCAACCTAAAAAAGGACAGAAGCATTTTGAAAATGGAATTACCGGAGAGAAAGGCATACTCCGTTTCTGGAAGAGAGCCAAGGAAGTGTCACCAAACGACACCCCTCTAGTTGGGATGAAATCACAAAATGCACCCCGGATGCCTGATTAGGGCTGGCCCTTTGCCTGTTTTAAAGAACTGTTTACTGCATAGGATCGCTGCAAAGAAACTACAAGGCTGTAAAATGTGGACAGGTCACCTGACCCAGCTACCTACAGATGAATTCAGTGAAAAAAAATCGAACAGATCTACTGGGCAGAAACTAGTGTTGCGTTGTTATTTAAGTTAAAAAAAAAAACTCTAAAGTGAGCAGAAAAGCATTTTTTGGAAATCCATGGGGAAAAGTGATGAATCTTCTCAGAGCCTCAGGAAAGAGCCGGAGCTTTGCTTCTGCGTCTACACAGGGTCGGGCTTCTTTTGGCATTTACGACACAAGAAAACTAATTCGAGTTAGACATGCGGCCCCGTGCAGCTCAGTCACGTATCAGAGGCAAGGTTCCTGGGCGCCTTTCTGTGCTCTGAGGCTCCTTCAGAGCCCCCTCCTCACACGGATGACCTAGGTAATGCTCGACCTCAGGGCCTTTACACGTTCCGGCACCATCCACTTGTAATGCTCCCTCAGGCTCTCCATGGCTGGTTCCTTCCCATTGTTCAGGTGTCTCAGCAAAGCTTTCCTCCCCAAAGCACGGTTTCTGACCAGCTCTCCTCACTCCCCAAACCCTGCTGATTCTGCTGCGTATTACGCCTGATTACCTACTTCACTGTGCTCGCGTCCTGACTCTCTACAGCGTAAACGCCTCGGGACCTGGTCAGCCCTGGTTCCGCCGTATCCGCGCGGCCTAGAGGGGGGCCTGACACAGAGGAAGGCCTGGGGCTCTGCACGCAGCAGCAGAAGAGACGGAGGCTGCGAAGTTAGGGATTCCTCCAAAGTCGGAGAGCTAGGGAGTGTCGTGCTGGGATTCCGACCCAGATGGTCCTAAGCAGCAGGTGACACCGCCCCTCCCTCGCACCCATGTGGAAAGCAGCTCCCAGAGGAGCCAGGCTGCCGGCCTCACTGAGCCAGGGTGGGCGTTTTCTGCCCCCTACAGGAGACGGGACGGAAATACACCTGCTCTGTGAGCAGTAGGCTCCGGTGTGCCCAGGAAAGGTCAGGAGCGCAGGTGAGGGGATGGATTCCAGGCCCTCAAATTTCCTCTCCAACCCTAGCCATCCACCCCACTTCAACATGCCGATCTGTGAGTGACAGGTTACCCGGCGCGCCAGAAGGAGCTCTGCAGATGCAGCGAAGGTCAGGGACTGAAGACGGGCGGCTTGCTCCGGGCTATCCCCGTGGGCCCCAATCACATGAACCCTTAACGGTGGAAGAAGAAGGCAAGAGAGTCAGCCAGAGAGACATCAAGGCAGAAGAAGCAGAAGAGACTGGAAGCTTGGCTGGGACTGCACCTGCCACTGGCCGCTTTGAGATGGAGGAAGGGACCAGGCGCCCAGGAATGAGGGCTTCCCGGACAAAGCCGGGAACGACCCTCAATGGACAGCTGGCAAGGAACCGTGTCAAGACCAGTCACCCCAGGGAAGGGATGCTGCTCACCTCTCCTGGGGGCTCAGGGCTCACGGCACACTCATCTCGCTGGGAGCCCAAGGTGGCAAGCAGGTGGAGGGATGAGTTCTAGTCCAGAAGCAGTTTCCACAGTAGCTGAGGCCAAAGAGAAGGCTGAGCCGAACTTCGAGGAGAGAGAAGGAGCTTGGTGCTCCTTCCCCTGGAGGGGAAGAGCCCCTTGTTTCTTTCTGGGAAACCACGCTGTTTTGATTTGGTCCCTGTGGTTTGAATGGAGCCCAAATGTTCTAGGGGTGGACCTGGACGGACATGTGACCAGGTAGAGCCAATCAGAACATTCCATTCTCTCGGTCACAGCCACTGGTTCAGGGGTGAGCCTCTGGCCCAAATCAGACCAATGAGAGGCAGGCCTGGGATCTCCCCTGCAAGCTCAGTGCTTAGGACGGCAGCCGGCACATAGTAGGTGCTCTATTTATTGATAAATAGCATTTAATTAATTATGTGTGCTGCTATTTAGTTTCAAGTAAATCAAACTTTGCAAATACATCTATTTACTTTGGCAATGGTGTGAATAATGTTCCTGATTATTATCTCTATCACTTTGCTTACTTGTTTTCTGGGAAGGGGGGGCTGTCTCTCTTGATAGAGGGAATGTTCCCACCGGGACAAGCCTTACATTTCTGCTGCGTGCTGCTGGAGCCCCAGCATCTAGGAGAAGACCTAGAACACTGCAGGCACACAGGAAATGTCCGTGGAATGAGGAATAGCACGCTCTACCCCCAGCCTCAGTACTGCTTCTCCTCCTGGATTTTATGCTCAGAGTTGTCTGGGAATTCAGTTCAAACTCTGATTCTTCAAACTGAGAAGAGTGAACACAGTCTAATTCAGCCAGAAACAGGGGCCAACAACAGACCTCGCTCTACTCGGCCTCTAAGAAAGCCCCAGCCCACCGGTCGGGGCCGCTGATGTGAGATTCGGTTCCGAGCACCGAATTCGTCATGTGCCTTCCAGGCTAAGCTGGGCCAGAGCAGGTGCTTGTTTATCTCTGTCTCCGATCGCATCAGGAAAAGCTTCCTGTCTCGGAGTCTAGAGGAAAATGTGCCGGCCTGACCACTGGACGACCATCCGCCTCATTAAAATTTTAAATTATTAAAATTTTAATTATTAAATCAGGCAGCTATACAGTACAGAAAATAACACAGCACCCCTGTCCGCCCTCCCCAGCTCAGGAAACAAGACACAGGTGTGCTGAAGCTCCTGGGAACCCCCACCTCATCCCAGCCGCCCCTGCCCTCCCCGGAGACAACCGTGATCCCCATCCCTATATGATTTCCGTGTGCATCTTTTTTTATTGTGTGCTTTCACTACCTAATTAGGTATTCGTAAAAATGTATGAAATAGTTTTGCATGTTTTAAACCGTATATAATGATATCTTGTTCTGGGGATGCTCTGGCAACTTGCTTTTTAATTTTTATATTCCATTTTACGTTTTAAAGACTTATCCCTGCTAAAACATGCAGCACTAATTAATTTTCATGGCTGGTTAGCATTTCCCTGGTTGAATACAGGAACGTGTGTCTGTCTCCCGTGCTCCTGTGGGCGGGCATGTCAGCTTCCGCGCCTGGAGATGCTGCCTCTCTGAGCGCAGAGAGCTGGGGAGAAGTCGGATTCTGGGCATGAAAAGGCTCGGTTCAAGCTCGCCTTCTTTAACTTTGCTCCCTTGTGTAAGTCACTTCACCCTTCCGGGCCTCTGTTTGCTCATCTGGAAAATGGGGATCATAATCCTGAGGATTTCTGAAGACTGTGAAGAACTGAATAAGATGGATGGATGAAAAGCATCTCAGAATCTTCAAAATGCTGAAATAGGACTGAGCTGAAATCCCAGGGACTGGAACGTCCAATCTCAGTTTACAAATGCCCCATAAAAAGCAGCAGACCATCACCAAGTTGTATTCAATCAAGCCAGACCCTACTCATCCACCCAAGCCTCCTCCTCCAGGAAGGCTCCTCTGGTTGTCCACCTGGGCTGCATGCTCCTCTCTCTTCTCTCAGGTCACTTCCCGTCCATATCACTTCCTCGGGGTTTGTTCAGAGAGTCCCTTGCTCAGAGGGTCTATGTCCCTTGAAGCCCACCACAGGCCTCCGTAGTAGATGTTCGGCTAAGTCTCGCTGATCGGTAGTCAACTTGGATCCAGCATCCAGCAAGACAGTCCTGATGCCTTCTGTGGGATCTCATTAGTATTGCTTCATTTCATTCTCTAATTCCTTAAACAGAACTACTGAAATGTAGTCCTATCTATTTCTAGACTCATTTATTCAAAAGTTACACTTTGGCCTGGGGGAAAAATATGTTAACTTATGCATTTGCCTTCTCTCTCCTTCTACAGAGTCTGTGAGTTCCATGAGGGCTCGGACTATTTCTCAGGAAAAAAACAAAAAATCAAAAAACAAAACAGCGAGAGAAGCAGAGAAGAGAGGAGAAAGAGTGGAGAAAAGGGAGGAGGGAGGTGGGAGGAAGATGGGGTAGGGAGGGGTGGAAGAAAAAAGAACCAGGATTTGCACACAGGACAAGCCAGAAACACCTGTAAAATGGAAAATGTGTTCTAGCAGTTTCTAGGAACCACACGCACACAGGGGCACAAGCCCCACAGCACTGAATAGGGTTTCTGGAGTCAGCAGCTGAGACTTTGGGCAACTGAGGCAGGCCAGCAAAGGGCCGTCTTGGATATGTCTGCACCTGGACTGGTTCTCATCTCTCACGATGATAACGTTGTTGGCTGGGTCTTCCAAGGCCTGACAATCCAGATTTGGTTTGGTCCGGATTTGCACCAAACGCAGATTTGGTGCAGAGACATGACCTTAAGTACCACCGAGTCGTAGAGTGAGCCCATCATCTCCTTCAAGTCCTCCTTCCGCCCTCCTGTCTGGACTTCAGGGAGAAAGTCTCAGACCGGGGCTAACCTGTCGCCGGCAGCGACGCCTTTCCCTTCAGATGGAGACGGAGCAGGCCTCCATCTGGGCCCTTCTGCAGGTAACAGTAACTCGACTGAATTTCATGTTGTTGTTGTTTCCTGTGTATGGTCTTTATATCTATGATAACCTTGTCTCATCATAAGCCGGTTTCCTTTTTAGATGAATTATATGTTTTGTAAAAGGCACTGACTTAAAGACAAAGTAAATAATTATACAGGGGATGCACAGCGGGTGAAACTCATGAAAATCGCACATCGTTGGTACGGTAAAAAGCAAAACCACGGAAGTGGTAGGTAGCTGGCATTAAGGAAACAGTAGACAGAGCACATCAGGGTATCTGCAGTGATAAATCAGCCGTAATGACCAGGCAGGGGATGGAAATCTTCCCCAGAATGAGACAAAAGCCCTAAGTATCCTAAGCTTCCACGGTCGTGACATTTTATTGGCTGGTGGGTCGCCAACTGTTACGCTGTTGGCAATCCACATACCTTATTCGGGATCAGTCGCATACTCCTTCTAAAGTCAGTCGTGCACCCAACAAATATGCATTGATCACAGAGAGGTCACGTGGCATGCCGAAAGCTGCAAAGCTACTTCAGGGGTGCCTGGGAGTCACACGAAGGGGGCCCAAATTCAGTCCTCTCTTATCCCTTCTGTGCCCTGTCCCACGAAATCTCGCAGATCTGAGCGGCCCCTCTGTGACCCGAGAAAGGGCTGTTACAGGAATCCAGGAGTGAATTCTCCCAGGGTCTCCTTCAAACTTTCTTGGTACCAAGATCAATCCAATTCCAGCCCGACAGGGCCGGGCCCCAGCACTGCACACACTCCACACGGTGTCACCCCCCACTGCTGGAAGTTTCTCAAGGCATTGTCAGATTTAGATACCAATAGTTAGCCTGAACCTAATTACATGTCACTGAAAAAGAAATTCAATTCTTGCTGAAATTAGGACTTCTCAAATCCAGACTGAAACAGCAATGGGACATGTAAGGAGAAAATTCACAAGAAAAGATGTGAAAATGGCTCTCAAAAAGATGAGAAAGTGTGCAGACTTACTCACAATTAGGTGAACATTAAAACAACACTGAGATGCCACGACTCGGCTAACGGACTGGCAAAAACTACAAAGCACGCTAACGCATGTTGCTGGTAAGGCTGTTGGGAACGTGGCAACTCTTAGGTGAACTGCATATGCACTTCTGAATTGACCCAGGGATCTCACTTCTAGGAAGCCACCTGAAGATATTTCCCCAAACATATAAAAATATATGCACACGAGCTGACTCCTTATAGCGCTGTTTGTAGCTGCAAAATACTGGAAACAAGAAAACAATAAAAACATGTCCGGATATAGGGGAGTGGTTGAATAACTTGGGGTGCATCCACAAGCGAAGACTAGGCAGCTACAGCAGAGGATGGGGGCAGAATGGTGGGAGTGGAGGAGGCGGTGTATGGGAACTCTCTGCACCTCTCACTCAGTTTTGCTCTGCACCTAAGACTGCTCTAAAAAACAAAATCCATTTACAGGGAAGGAAGGAGGAACTGAATTGGGAGTCATTGCCAGGACACAGTGTTAAGGGTACACGTGAGCATCTATAACATACCCGCCTTGGTGCAGAAGGAAGAGGGTGTAAGAGTACACACACGCATCTGCTTATTGGGGCAAAATAATCACAGGGAGGATAAAGCAGAAATGAAAGAGATTAGGATGGAATGTGAACGGCACTGAGGAGCCGAACCATATTACAAATGAACAACACAGCCACACGGAAGGATGCAAGAAGGAAAAGATCCGGCCTGAGTTGCTTTGGAAACTGTCTCTTGACGGGACACGGTAAGGCTAAAGACGATGAGCACTTCTGAAACAGCTTACGCGAGGAACGAGTAAGTGCGGAAACACTGAACACGAGAGCCGGGTTTCTCGATGTCAGAAAAAGAAGGTAAAAGTAAGAAGGGAGAAGGATAGAATGAACCCCGGTGATTTACTGCAATCGGAGGTATCAGTACGAATCGTGTTTGTGATGGATGGATGGAGAGATAGATGGACGGACAGATAGATGGGTGTGCGCGCGCACGGAGATACATGGGTTGGCGGGCCTCCGTGCATTTCCTAGTTCTGTCTACGGACTGGCCTTCGGAGCAAGCAGCCCACCTAGCACTGAGGCCAGCAAAGTACGGGGCTCGGCAATGTCCCCTAAACCCCTAAGCTCAGCTTAAGAATGTTCTCCATTTGAAGTAAGTAGACACACAGCCAGCCAGACTGGAGGGTAAAATGCTCAGATTGGATCTTCTAAGGAAACCTCTGACTTCTCCGTGAGTTTCACGTGCAGAAAAGGAAATGAAAGGAAATACGAATCTCAAGGAAGTTTTCCTTAATTATAAATAGGTTTACTGCACCTCCCAAAGATTGATTTACAAGAAACTTAAGGCGTGTTGTCTTTCTTAAGGACTGGGGCAAATTCCTCGGGGAATACGAGGAGGTTTACACTTCTGTCCCAGCCCGCCTCAAGCATAACGCAAGGCACATTTTGTCTGAAAGCTTATATGGAAAGTCATAAACATCAGCAGGCAGGCCCTCATTTTGTCCCGGAACCCGCTGACCACAAAATGTTCTATCAGGGCTTAGGAACATGTTATGAGGCCACAGGGACGAGTATTGATAAATGCCTCATGCCGGGGCAAGCCATCATCCCCCTGTTTAATCTAAAAACCCCGGGCCATGCCATCAGTCTTTCTTTCCGTTAACAGGTGGTACGGCGGCTGTCCACATCCTGCATGAGAAATGAAGTTTATTATCTCCGGCGTTTTCTGAGATGGCTTCCACCCCCCCCACTGCACGAGGCAAGTCCTCAGAGGAGAGTGTGACAGAACCTTCGGGAGGCCCAGCTTCCAAGAGGCTCCTGTCCCTGCCCTCGTGATGAGCCACCAGCTGGGAAGTGGGCATATGCGTACTAACCCACGCATCCAAGTACACACATATCCATCTATCCATCTATCACCTATCACGAATGACACTCACCTCGAAACCTCTGCTTTAAATAAGAATAAGTTCAGAGTTTCCAAAACAGAGCAAGAGCCCGCGTCCATGGTGGGAATGTTCTACACGTTAAACATTCACCGGGGAGAGGACACGAGGCTTGTTCCCAGCTTGGGGTTATTGCCCCTAAAGCTGCGATGAATATTCACACACAGGTTTTGGCGGGGATGTCAGTGTGCATCTGCGACAGATGCCCGGGAGTGCAATAGCTGGCTTGCCTGGTAAGTGGGTTTGAATTTTTAAGAAACTGCCAACTTTTTCCAGATTGGTTGTACCATTTCACATTCCCACCAGCGACATAGGAGAGACCCCATTTCTGCACGTACTCACCAACATTTGGCAGTGTGCGTGTGTCTACAAAGTCTATATTTAAGTCAGCGGTGAGTTGGTCACAGAAATTAATTCAGGGATGGCCAGGGGACCCACGCAGAATGGAGACTTGCTCGGGGGAGGAACCTTTACACTCATGCAAGAAGCTGAGCGACCAAGGACCCAGGAGGTGCCTGAGCTGTCCCCACAGGCCTGCACCAGAGGGTAGAGAAACCCGCCGGGAAGGCGCAGCCTGCTCACCTGCTGTGGAGTTGAGTTGAGGAGAGGTTCCCCAGAGCCAGCGGTCCCACTGTGCCACCATCTTGAATCCGGGACACGGGCGTCCCTAGAAGCCCCGCCCCCAGGACCTTCCTTTTGCTTCCCATTGGGCAGATCAATGTCATGTGACCACCCTTAGCTGCAAGGGTGGCTGGGTACATTTTCCTTGAAGCAGAGCACACTGCTTTGCAAACAAAATCTGGATGCCTTCAGGGAAGAAAAGGGAGTATTTACTGACTTAGAGTCAGTCACATTAGCAAACAGCGCTATAAGGAAGTAATCACCAAAAGAAATAAAAACAAAACCAATAAAGAGTTTAAAATGGCTCCCCCTTAGGAGCAAGGCTAGAAATAGAAATGCACAAGGATGATTTCATTTTTCATTATATGCCTTTCTGGATGATGAATGTTTGGTTCTTAATAAATCACATATCGTTCCATGAGCTGAGAGAACTTAGCAAACTTCCACTCCACACGCATTTCTTGCCTGCTCCCATGTGATAATTGCACTTGGCATTATTTGTTCCAATTCTGCAAGTACTTTCTCTGATCTGGCCTCCTAGTTGACTTAAAATGGAATCTCTCAAAAGGTATTCTCTTTTTCCTATAGAGTCTCCTCCAACAAGAATAGCTATTTGCATTTATGAGTGGGAGGGGAGGATAGGACAGTTATAAAGAAAGAATTTTCTAAAACAGGGATGGTTTTACAGACTAAGTCCTGACCCAGTTGTGCAGTATCTCTTTCAAGTAGGAGATCTGAGATTTGTTTTTCACCTGACCTTGGCAACTTAGTTTCTTTATAACAAGGTATATGGAGAAGCCCGCTTAACAGAGGATAAATTATTCAGAAACTATAAGCTCCACTTTTGTCTAAACGGCTTGTTAAAACCCATCCTTCTCACATGAAGCTGGGCTCAATTTCTAAAGTCTGCAAGTATGGCATCAAAATTACTCCTGAAAAGTATCTTAAATCTCCCATAAAGTACAAAACAATTCCACTTCTTAATAAATCCTGCATAATCAATTTTTTCTTGAGTGTTGTGCCAGATTACTGTTTCTTTGGCCCATCTCTAGATGAACTTCAGTTTAGGCAATGTTTCTATAAAATAAAAAACATAAATACACATACACAATCACACACAAGTAAATGCGCGCACACACACAGAGTGTGAATCCTGTGTCTAATCCTAAAGACTAGACTGATAGTCAAAACCAACAGAGAAGGTGAGAGATGGGAGATTCACCGTGTGCTCAATCCCGGCACACACATACTCAAATGAAACAGACAAGAAAGATAACCCCCTAGACACCATCACATCTCTGCATACGTGGGGCCTTGTTTTTTCTGGAGTGTGTGGAGAGGGGCACCGTTACAAACTTTAGGGGAACAATACTGGAGACAACAGAGTGCATTGAGCTCTCAGGAAACCTGATAAGGAGGGTAGATTTCTCTGGAATTCCAGGCTGTGCATGTACATTCCTGAGAAGCAAATGCAACTTTTCAGTATCAGTTGGCAGAGCCTCCAGGTGTCCTACCAAAGTGCTCCCAGCCCAGCTTAAACGGTTTCAGGAAGAAGAGAAAAATGATCCCCACTAAGGTGGATTTAGCTTTTGACAACCAATGGGTCCAGAGGCTGGGGTGGAACCAGTGGCCCCAAGAGCAAGAGGCAGAGATGTGTGCAACCTGTGGACAGTTTAATTCATAAGGTCCTGCAGACCCTCACCCCTGCGCAGCGTCAAGAAAGAGGTATTAGCTCATTTTCTCCTCCTGGACCCGCACCCCAGGACCCTGGCATCAGCTGTGGGCGCAGGCACCAAAGCTGCAGGGCTGAGGCCTCACTGCCCCCTGCCCCCGGGGGAGGGGGAGGAGCCACCACCGCGAGCAGCCAACTGCTCCAGGGGCTCAGAAACCATCTCTCCCACCCCTCCCACCGTGTCCGCGCAGTGACCCCAGCCCCACGTGCGCAGAATAAAAATAGCAAAGGTCATAAGGCCAGCTGGTCTCTGGAACACTCGGGGCGCTGTGCTTTGTGCCCAACGTGCCCACTAAATCCCCTCAACTCCAAGAGGTTCATTCCCTCCGTGCAGGGGGACTGAGGGGACAGCCTCAGGTATGGGACTCCTGGGAAAACTAGTCCTACAAGATAGACTCACACCTGCTCGCCCCAGACACCAGCGTCTTTAAGCCCGATAATCTCTATTGCCACCCCCCCAAATCACATCGGACTGAATCTGGGGTGTCGGGGGTGGTTCCCAGATTTCTGCCAAGCCGGAGTTTTCTGTTACGTGCCTACTGAGCGCGCCTTTCTTACGTGAGCCAACATCCATCCGCTCTAGGACCTGGCTTGGAAGAAACAGGTGCAAAAAGCCAGGCCCTCCGCCAGGGCTCCCCAGTCCCAATTAGACAAGCTGGGGGTATGGATGGGGGGCCAGGATGTGAGCCCGTGTTTGTGGATAGGGGTTCACATAACCTGCCCCACTTCCTGGATCCTAAATGCCACACTGTGTTCAGTGTGGAGTGGGAGCAGACCCCATGGAAACCCGCCGTGGGGGACAGTAAACGCTTCCCCTCAGCCATGCTCCCTCCTCGCTCCTGGGAACAGAACCTAGTCTGGTTCCAGGTGCTCCACACGGTTCCCGGCAGGGGTGCTGAAGATCCTGGAATGGACAAACTTGTCCCAATCCCCCACAGGGCTGCCCCCGGGTCTTCCCATCCAGGGAAAGGTCCGCCCTGAGCTCCGCAGAGGCACTGCTGGTGGCATCAGCGCCCCCGCCAGATTTCCCCAACAAACCCCAAGTTCAGGCTACCCGCCCGCCGGAGGGCCGGCGCGGCAGACGCCCACTCCGGCCTTGCCTGTGCGCGGGCGCGCGCCAGCACCGGGCTCAGCGCCCCACACCTCCCCGCAGAGTGTGAACCCTGCCGCCCCGGGGTCACAGCGCCCGCCCCGTACCTGCAGGGTGGTCCTCACTCCGGCGGCTCGGGCTCTGGCGGCTGCAGGCGCTTGGATCCCGGCAACTTTTCTCCAGCTCCTCCCGCCGCCCCGCTTCCCGGCCCAGCTCCGCCTACCTGCGCCCCGCCCCCGGCCCCGCCCAGTCCCAGCCTCGGCCCCGCCCATCTGCGCCCCGCCCCCGGCCCCTCCCGGGTCCCAGCCCCGGCCCCGCCCACCTGCGCCCCGGCCCCGACCCCGGACAGGGTCCCAGCCTCGGCCCCGCCCACCTGCGCCCCGGCCCCGGCCCCGGCTCCGCCCCGTCCCAGATCTCACCCCGCCTACCTGCGCCCCGGCCCCGCCTCCGGCCGGGGTCCCAGATCTCACCCCGCCCACCTGCGTCCCGCCCCCGGCCCCGACCCAAAATCTCACCTCGACCACCTGTGCCCAGTCCTGCCTCCCGCCGGGGTTCCAGATCTCACCCCGCCCACGTGCGTCCCTGCCCCAAGCTACGTGAAGGTGGAGAACCAGAGCCCTCCTGCGGGAAGACGAGCCTGGGAGGGGCTGCACGAGAAAAAGAGGAAAAGGGTGCTGGGCAGCTCCAGCGGACCCCACGGGAATTCGTTACTTTACCCCTAATTTGTACTTTACCCGCTTCTGGCCTTAGCTCTCCGCAGCGTAGCCCTGGAAGGTTCGAACCCGGTTCTCTACTCCTCGGAGTGGAGGGAGGTAGGCGCTCTCTCTGAACTCTGCGCGCGCGCGCGCGCGTGTGTGTGTGTGTGTGTGTGTGTGTGTGTGTGCGCGCACAACAATTTGGTGAGACACACACCTGCACTTGGAAAGCGCGGTTTCCTGAGCAAGGGGACAGGAAGGATGAGATGGGAGAAAAAGTAATTCTGCTTGATGGCCGGGAGGAGTAGAATGCGGCTAAGAAAACGTTCCAACCCAAAAGGTGATCTGTAAAATACTGATTCTTGGAGTTTTCGACGACAGCAGAGAATTATTTTCTTGAATGAGTGATGCTAATTCCCCCCCACTTCGGCAGCTGCCGCAGACGGGACCCAAGGGAGATGTCTGGAGGTCTGTAGGAAAGGGAAGCTTGTTTTTGTGGCCCAAAGGGCTGGAGGATTTTTTTGTTTTCATCATAGGAAATATTTTTGGCCTCTCCAGATCAGTGAGAAATAAAATAGATCCTATTATTCCTGGCTGAGGGATGGGGGCCTGCTTTACTCTTCCTCCCTGACCTGCTATCCGTCTGCAGGTTTATGGTTTGTGGTTCCCACACTCATCATTTCTTTCCCTCTCCGTGGAGAATATCAGCCTCCCAGTTGGAGAGCCAAATGCAGATCCCAGATCAGCTATTATGAAGGGAGTAATATGGGAGGTCTCCTCCGGGGAGTGACTGACTGAGAGAAGGCTCCTCGTGCCCTCTTCTCACTGCGCCCACCCCACTCCCTCCCCCTGTCCCCAGCCTACCTACCCCTTAGGAGCTGGCTTTTCATCTATTAATCCATTGTGCTCTCTGGGATTGCTCTTTTTCTTATTGTCCCTTTCAGAAGGTCAAGGAATTTAGATACAGTGAATGGAACCCCTATTTACAGAGCATTCAGCTGAATAGGCTATTCACTATCTATGATCCTGTTTATTTGCCTCTTTGCATATAATCTGTCTTCAGCTCCTCTCCCTGCCTTTCCTACTATCCGAAATGTAAGCCCGCTGTGGATGGCTTCATATTTTCTACCCCTCCCCAGCTCCAGAATTCTCAACATCTCGGCGTGTGCTACAAGTAAACAATTGTCAAATGGATGAACCTTGTGTATTTGCATAGTATCGTGGCCCATTTTACCGATGAGGAAATCTAGATTGAGAAATGCCACGTGAAATCACCTAATGGCAATATTTACCGAGCATCTGTTTCAAGTACAACACTATTCTAAACGTAATATTTGGGAATATATATTTGGGAGTATATATGTATATATTTGGGAATATTGGGAATTATATATAATTATATATAATAAAGTCGGTCTTCGCAGACGCCTGTGTTCATGTGCTCTCACTATACCCATTGTACACGCAAGGAACTAAGACGTAAGGAGGTTCAGTAAGTTGCCCAAGGTCACAGTGGTTGCATGTGGTGGAGCTGGGATTCAGAGACAGGGAGTCTGCCTTCGGAGCCCACATTTGCAACCCCGTCACTGGAATCATTTGTGCTGAGAAGTGCCTAGAAACCACACCTGCCCTTTGCACCAAGCATCT
>CM052889.1:77271697-77316437 GCA_028534135.1 Potos flavus | reverse complement strand
TCCAGACGCCCATCATCGAAATCAGCCCCCCAATGCACTCAGTTGTACGCACTTCCTCTCCATCCTCAGACTTTTGAAACTAAAGAGGTAAGTTACCTGCTCCCTCCCACAGACCACTGTATGAAGCTTCAACAGAAATTACAGGATCACTGTAGACACTCATTTGCAAGGAAGGAAAATGAGATCCATTTTGAGGTCAGTAGTAACTCTGAAATAGAGCCAGGCAAATGCTGGAAGTCTCTTGTTAGTAGGGCTCAAAGCCTGGATAGCTCTCATGAATGGCTCTCCATTCCACCCTCTGAGTGAGAGCGCATGGAAAAAAATTAATATACACGTATTTGCTGCTGAGTTCTTTTTTTTTTTTTAAAGATTTTATTTATTTATTTATTTATTTATTTATTTATTTGACAGAGAGAGAGAGAGGGAGAGATCACAAGTAGGCAGAGAGGCAGGCAGAGAGAGAGGGGAAGCAGGCTCCCCGCTGAGCAGAGAGCCTGATGCGGGGCTCGATCCCAGGACCCTGGGATCATGACCTGAGCCGAAGGCAGAGGCTTTAACCCACTGAGCCACCCAGGTGCCCCTTGCTGCTGAGTTCTTATGCTGGCTGACTTCCTACCTGTAGGATTTGGGGGATCCATATGCTTTCTTTCATTTTATTTTCTGTGTTTCTTTAAATTCAAGACAGTAGTGTTTCTGCTGATAAAATTCTCTCAAACTGTTTGTGGACCTCCCGTGAATCACACTGGGGCTCCCCGCA
The DNA here is from genome assembly GCA_028534135.1 of Potos flavus. NCBI lineage: Eukaryota > Metazoa > Chordata > Mammalia > Carnivora > Procyonidae > Potos > Potos flavus. The sequence goes on along the minus strand of CM052889.1, from coordinate 77,315,680 downwards.
TTCAAGAAAAGCCACATCTGTGAGCTTCTCTGTGATACAATCTTACACACTCTGATTGTTCGATTAGGAGGCAGATGTGAAGTCTCTCTACAGAGCCTCCTCTGAATGACTGAACAATTCTCTAAGGCACCCGCTTTGAACTTGCTAAGATTTTAACAAATGTCTTATGATCAAACGCTCACTCGTTTCAAGACAACATTTTCCTGGGAGCGCCCTGGATTTCTTCCTCATGCAGGGGAAATTTTCTTAATGTTATCATTGTTTGCCATCGGGGGAAGCCGAGAATTTTCAAAACCACTGACTGCCCCCCCTTTTTTTAAAAATATTTTATGTATTTATTAGAGAGCATGCAAGAAAGAGAGAGCTAGAGCGAGAGAGCAGAGGCAGAGGGAGAAGGAGAAGCAGACTCCCTGCCTAGCAAGGAGCCCGATGCCGGGACTCGATCCCAGGACCCTGGGAGCATGACCTGAGCCGAATCCAGGAAGCCACCCAGGCGCCCATGACTGTCCCTTTTTTATTAGACTTTTTCATCACGCGCTATACTGTCAACAGCGCCTTCAACACTTTGCTCAGGAATCTGCTTAGCTAGAGCTCCAGGGTCATTGGCCATATTTTCTACTCTGCAGGGTATCACAGTGCTACTGCTCTCTGACCGGACTCTCCCTGTTCCCTTTTTTGACCTGTTCCTTGCTCACTGGTGAGCCTTCTCTGCCGCCATAATCAGGATCCAGAACCAGACTTCTGCAGCTGCTGGACCAGACCATGTGAGTTTTCTCTGAGGAGCTTCCGATCCCCGCAGACGCTGCCCGCTGCTTGGCTCCGAGCCCCCCCTGAATTCCCTGAATTCCCTGAATTCCCTGAATTCCCTGATTTCTTAGGTTTCTGTGGGACAGGACTCCACTTGCGGGCACCAAAATATTCGTTTTGTTACTGTTTCATAGAAGCAGAGAACAGAATGAGGGGCGGGGTCAGGGGGGCGGGGCAGATAGGAAGACGTTGGTCAAGGGCAGAGGGTTGCAATCATGCGATGAAGGAATACTGGGGATCTGGCATCCAGTGCACTATGGTGCACTGGAAATTGCTGAGAGTCTATCTTAAGTATTCTTACTACAAAAAAAAAAAAAAAGAAGAAGAAGAAGAAGAAGAAGATTCGCTGCCCCCCGGGCCTGCTGGAAGGTCTGCTCTCTCACAAGCAGCCGGAGAAAAACAAGGAGCCACGTTCTAAGCTGCCGGGTGAAGAACCTCCTGTTGCAAGCCGCGGCCGTGTCTGGCCAGCAGCCCAGTGAGAACCCGCCAACAGCCATGTACAATTAAATCTTGGCTGCAAACAGCGCTGGAAGATCGTACTTGGAGGAAGATGGATTCTTTGGCCACAGGAAGGCAGCTTGATTGCCTGAGATTTTGTAACAAATGAAAAGCAAACAAAGGATCCTGGAATCAGGGAAAAACAGAAGCAGGAGAGTTCCTGGGGAGCTCCCTGCAGATACCCCAGAGCCCCACCAGCCCCCTCCTGCTGCTGGGTGAGCCTGGGGCCCCTCCCCTATCCTAGAAATGCTCCGAATATGAAAGAAATTTCCCTAAGGCGTTATCAGCGGGGGTCCCCGCAGGAAACAGGGGCACAGTCCAAATGGGTACTTTGAAGATAGTTGAATCAAGGGACCCTTTAAAAAGCAGGAGCGGCGTGAATACAACAGAATACAGACCCCAGGGCTAGGAAGAGTTGAGAGGGTCTGTGCCTCCCATACGTCAAGAGGAGAGAGGAGTGGTTTCTAGAATCAGGAAATGGGGGCCACAGAGATGGGTCCATTTCGCAGCAGCTGTGGCCTTTGGTAGAGGGACACGGAATATTGCCAGTGACCTGAAGGGAGCAAAGTGGGGAAACTAATTCCCGGTGGCCTGGCCATCGTTCACTTGCCTTAGATTCTGAAAGCCCTGTGCCTGGCCATGAGCGTGCCTCTGAGTCGTGGCTCCTGGTGAGAGAACAGAGCCCTCATGTCCTTCCAGGGACAGGTGACACCCCTGCACCCCGGCCCACCTCCACCTCACCCCTCTCCTGCACCAAACACCCTCAAAATGTGAATATCAGATGATTTCCAGAGGGTCCATCTTTGGTTTCCTCCCTAAATTCTTCAGATCGACATATCTGGGTGATATATTCTTATTTTTAAAAAAGCTGGATTTTGAAATATCTAGTGCCCACCTTTAAAAAATACACGCAAATCCCGTATCTTTCTTCACGACCATCTTTAGAACACATTGGAAGTGAAAATGTGGGTATACAGTTACAAGCCAAGCCTTTTCATCAAGTTTTAACAAAGACTTAAGAAGACATTTCAGATTAACGTGTGAGAGAGATATTCTCTTTAGAGGCTCCCCAAATCAGGCAGTAGTAACAGGAATTAGATTAAAACAAGAAGAAGAAGAAAAAAGAAAAAACAAATTGAACTTTCTGAGCAGATCCATTCTAGAAAGACAAAACAATAGCAAACTGGCAGCACGTCTTGGGGTTTTGAGTTTTAATCCAGCAGACTGAAACAAATGTCTGATTAGAAAGCATTTTTGTATGCAGAGCCCTTAAAAAAGAGGAGATATTTGCAACTAAAACACTGATAATCAGGCCCACGTGTCCCTGTTGAAATCGGTAAGAAGAGATATTTCTAGCATTCACAGCAGCAGGGGATAGGCTGGAGGCTAGCTTGAAATCTCCAAATGTTTTCATAAATGCAGGGATCAGACTCCGGGTCACCCATATTCTCCCAAGTTTTAATTTATTTCAAAAAAGAATTATTCCATCAACTCAGAAAGCCCTCGGGGCTTCGGATGTTCATCCTCCCCTGTATTCTAGGCTGCACTCCTAGCAAGCTATATGGTGCCGTGTCCAGTTGTAATTATCCTTGAATCATAGATATCATTTTAGCCCGGAACGGGCAAATGCGCAGTAAGATGAATGACTCCCCAGCTGGGTCCAACTTTGAAAAGACTTTCAGCGTGAATGCTCGCATTTGGAGAATTAATGAAGACGGGTGATGGTTTTTCGCATTCCAAAAGAGACTCCCTTTCTTGCTTTAAATGTGAACCCTTCTGGTCCAAGGCATTATATTTGCTTACAGATCATAAAAGTCGGATCTGTTTTATAAACAGGGCTATAAAAGTCTCGCCTTGTTGCAGACGCAGGTGGAGCTGGATGGAATTGAAGATCTGGGCTGTGCGAGCCTGGGAAATGCAAAGCTAACCTGTCCCATTTGCATCGCAGATTTAACGACAGAGGTGACATTTTCTGTTAAGGTGAAGAAAAGGAATGGGATTTATCAAAATTATATCCCAAGGCTGTGTCTGTACCATAAAATATCTTTGGGCTTCTCTTTGAAAGGAAAGCAGGTGTTAAAAAGCAGGTACCTCCTTTGTCATGTTGTTGCCCACCCCCCAAAATGGAGGAATCCGTGGAGAGTATGGGGAACCTTTCACGAGGGTCTAGGAGCCCCGACGACATATAGAGTGTTGCTTGGCGAGCCTCTCCCCTTCCATCCTCCTGCCTCCTCTCCCCCATTCCCTCAGCCCCACACCCTGTATGGCCTCAGCCTACATTCCTTTCCCTCTCGGCACGGTGCCTCTTAAATATTATCTCACACATCGTGCATGAATCATATTTGGGCAAAAAAAACCACTGTAGTAGAAATATCGCCTTTACTGGAGATAACCAAGAAGCCTCACCAGGAGCCTAGGCCCTGTGGTTAGCGGGAGGGTGGGCATGAGCCTGCCGCTGGCACAACACAGTTGGTGGGTAAGGGGACAACCAAGATGGCTTCCAGCATGTGCTTCCCATGATTCTCTTATAAACCCATCATCTCATGCCATATAAAGCCCGGGTAGTCTTCATTTTGCTATATTTTCAGACATGAGAGGAAAGACTATAAAAATAACCTTATTTTAAATTTTAAGCATCCAAGTCTCTATTTTGGAAGCGACTGCAAGTTTCCCACACTCTCCCAAAGAACTCTCTTCTTTACCGGGGAACGCGGAAATAAAAGGGGAGTGAAGACAAAACCATGCATGTTGGAGCCATCCAGGGTCGTTTGAGGAGAGGGTGACCAGATTTAGCAAAGAAAACACAAGGCAATCTGTTCATTTGGAATTTCAGTCGAACAACAAATGATTTTATTTTATTTTATTTTATTTTTAACAAATGATTTTAGTGTAAGTATATCCCATGCAATATTTGGGGGTATACTTATACTGAAGTCTTTGTCATTTATATGAAATTCAACTTTAACCGGGTGTCCTAAATTGTACCTGGCGACCCTGCTGAAGGTTAACCAGAGTTTACAAAAATGTGTGTTTAGTAAATGCTAGTTTCTTTTTATTCATTCAGCGTTCCTTGCAGAACAAGCTAGAAGTAGTTTATTTCCTAGTCTATAAGACATAGCAGAGTATAAAACACACTCTTATTTCTTTAAGGAAATATTTACGGGGGAAAATCCAAGTATTTTATATCACGCATGGGTGGGAAATGATTTTAAAATGGTATCGTAGGGAAAATGTATAAGGTTGCTCATGTAAATACAATTTGCTATATATTATGTAGAAGACAACAGTTCTGGTTCTGAATTAATAGCCAACAAGTGCTGAGAAATTATAAAATCACGTAGTTAAAAGAAATATATTGGCAACCATGAATGAATTCCGGAAGACGACAGCAAAAACACCACGCATGTGCTAGGAAATTGAGCCTATCCCTTATGTTTATTATTATGAAAACAAATGCCAGTATAGGAGTTCATAGAATATTGTTGACCAAAAAGCAAGCTACCGTATAAAATAAACGACAGAGGCATGAATTCCAATACTGCATTTGCAGTCCGGGTAAATCAAGCAACAAGAACAGCAAAAATATAAATGTGAATCCATTCCCACCCAGGTTGTCAGATTAATGTAGACAAAACAAATATTTCAGCCGAAACAGAAGAATACACAAAGGGGGGGGGGAACTTGGTGAAATGCCAGTGTTCAACGCATGCATGCAGAAAAAAATAATTATTTTGCTGATTATTAGCATAAAACAAGCAAGAAGGGAGAAAAATGATCTTGATCAAGAACTCTCTGGAACTTCTATTGCTATTTGAGACGTACATTGTGAAAGTAATAAATACGGAACACATACAGGTGGGTAACCCAAACCCCACCTATAATTGTCTGGGTAACCTAAGTCGTCTTATTTGGTTGATCGAGAACAAGATGTAAACACCATAAGAAGTATTATAAGTCAAGCCCAAATTTCTTAATTCAGCCCTGGTTAACATGAAGAGCAAAATCACAGAATTTTCTAGCAACTTTGAGAGCAACTATAAAAGGAAATAAAAGGAAAGGCAAGCAAATACTTGACGCCGGTTACCATAACGTTTAAATCAGATTAATATTTTGGGTTTCTTTTTTATAAATCAGATCGTGCTTATTCTGAGTCAGGTCATCATGAATCTGAGTTTGCTTCTATTATAGAAAGACAAATGATTTTCTTGCAATATGGACAAATTCATTTAACGATCATAAGGACTGTTGATTTTTTTTTTTAAGATTTTATGTATTTTTTTTTTAACGGAGAGAGACACGCAAGAGAGGGAATACAAGCAGGGGGAGTGGCAGAGGGAGAAGCAGGCTTCCCGTGGAGCAGGAAGCCTGATGCGGAACTCGATCCCAGGACCCTGGGATCATGACCTGAGCCGAAGGCAGATGCTTAACGACTGAGCCACCCAGGCGCCCAGGACTGTGATTATTGTTATTGAAAAACTACGTTCCTAGACAGTATGTTTGGAAAACAGTTTTGTTTACTTAAAAAGTAGAAACTAAGCCAAAAGGAGGTTGATTTTACCCAAGAATTTAGGCTAATGAAACCACTGATTCTAACTTCACAGAACTTGTTCTTGTCAATTCAACCAGAAAAAGGGGACTGAACAAAATCTCTTTTCTTTGAGCCAGACCAATGGAGGGCTGCCCAGGAAGGAAGCGGTAAATGGAACAGCAACGTTAGCCAATTGGGACCTTTGAATTTTTTTTTTTTTCCATTTTGCAGAAGGAGATATTGAAGGTCAAGTGCAATTGCTCTATGATCTACATTTCTACATCGTTTCCCATTTAAAGAGCTTCTGAGAAGCCTTCTCTGATCCTGATGCCCTTCATTTCTCTCTTTCATGATTTTCTCATTCATTTTCATGAAAATAATTACTTCCCTTATTATATAAATGCCACTTGTGCTCCATTAGTCTTTGTTTTTCTTAAAGGCAAGTTTCACGCTTTAGCATCTCCCAGAAGCAGCAAAGAGAGCTCTCTGGACATAGGAAGTTTTCAGAAATGTTCTTTGAGTGAGTGTTGGTTTTAGTGCACATCTCTTAGAGGAATTATGGCATAGCAGGACGAGGAATTATCTCAAAGTATCTCTTCCTATGTTCCCCACCCTGCTTCTCCTCCCTGCTTTCCCATGCTGCTAAATGCACCACTCTCCACCCCACAGCCCCTCAAGCCAGGACTCTGGGATCATCCATGACATGGTCCTTCCCCTTCCCCACTGAATCCAGCCACATCCTGATGGCCTCTACTCCCAGCTATTGGACCAAATCCAATCCTGCTTCCGTTCATCCATTCTGCTCACATTACAGAAAGGGGCTTGAGGAACACAGCAAGATCACATCTCTCCCTTGCTAGAAACCCTTCAGCAGCTCACAATCTGCTTTGGGGGTAATGCCACCTGCCTTCACTTTGCCTCGGAGGCCCCGTGTCATCTGGTCTCCGAGACTATCTCAGTCCTGCCCTACTACTGCGTGGAGAGGAGAACGGAGCTCTAGGAAAGCATGAGCGGTAGCGATGAATTAATTTCAACAAATACCCATTGAGTGTCTACTGTGTGTCTGACCTGATACAGGATGTTCAAGATTCAACGGAAAGCGACCGTGGATATCCAGTCCAGTCAGTATCCCCCGCTTACCTTACCAGTGTATCACTCTCTCTGAATATCTCTACCTTTCCAACAACTGCGTGTGAAACACAGAGGTGCCATTAATGTCAATGGGAAGATTTTGGAATGCATTCCGAATACGACAATTAGTACCCACTGATTAGCATAAACCGTAACGCAAGGCGCTTTTCCTTCTGTAATGACTCTATAATTGTCTCCATTATCTCTTTAAGTACTTTAGAGTGATTATATATTTAAGTCTATGTTCACGATCAAAACGTAAACATGATACACAGCGTCCACGTGCTTCAAGTTCTCAGGCCATCTCTTTCCCAAAAACAAATAAACCTAATAGAACATTAAGGAAAATGATTCAAGCGCACATGCAAATAATACACCTTCTCGGAGCAAAGGCACACCCCCCCTGTCATGAGCCAGCCGACCACCAGGGGGCTCACAGCGACCACCAGGGGGCTCACAGCGACCACGAGAGGGCTCACAGCTCCTGTCTTGGGGGGCTTGAGGACACCCAAAGGTATCCTCAGAAGGGATGTGAGCAGATGGCTGTGTGTGTGTGTGTGTGGGGGGGTGTGTGCGTGTGTGTGCATATGCACTTATGTGGGGATGGGGGATACATTAGGAAAATGACCTCTCCAGAATACGATGTGACATTTTGAAACCATGAGTGGCAACGGAGACATTGTATTGCTCTGCAAATGAACTAGCAGTGAAGGAAGAGAGAAGGGGAGGATGGGGAGAGGAACAAGAGGGAGGTGTGGCCAGCCAGCTGGTCAGCGGCGGGGGCTAGGGAGGAAGTGGAGGGATGAGGTCAGTTTGTTGGCCGTGATGTCATGGAAACCCCATCTTCTCTCCAAATATTCAGGGAAATCTACTATGCATACAAATGACTATAGGCTTTTTTTTTTTTCTTTTTCTTTTTCCTTAAGCAGAACTTATATCTGCTTGTCTCCAACCCGGAAGGAAACTACTAAGAATTTGAAGTGGAAATTCAATATAAAGATTTATTAACTATGACAGGAGACGGGGTAATGGTGGGTTGGCTAGGAAGAAGCACAGAGAAGTGTAAGGAAGGTCAGGACAGCAGCCACCACCCCCGGGGCTGAGACCGAGCCCACACCCACCACCACCACAACCGCCACCGCCGCCACCAATGAGGTCTTGCTGGTGAGGGCACAGCCAGGACATATCGTGCTGGTGGAATTTGCTGGAAATCTGCCCCCTGGATTTCTTGGACAGCTGCCCTCCAGGATGCCAGGGAAAGCTACTCAGGGAGTAGTGACTCACCCGAAGCCATCAGCTACAAAAGCCCAGGCGGGGGAAGCTGCTGGTGCTTTGGCCCCAGTGCACCCCGGGGGCGGTTGGGGGGGGGGCGGCAGCAGCCTGCTTGCAGGTGCTTGGGGCTAGAGAAGCTCTTCTTGCTTCAGGAGCTAGAAGCACCTCCCACCGGCACTGGCTTGGGGAGGCGGGGCGGGGGGGGGGGTGTTCCGGGAACAGCTGCAGGCCACCATGCACCACACAAAGTGGACACCGGCGGGAACCGCATGCCCAAGAAGTCACCCACGCTGCAACCGCCCGCTGAAGGAGCATTCTGGAACCTAGAGGCAGCATACATTTCTTCCTCAATGTCTCTCCGGTGCCCTCGATTGAAAAAGCCTCCAGAAAGCACAAAAACCGAACAACACAAAGGGCCAAGCTCCATTCCCCCAGGCTGCGTTACACCGGGCTCTCCAGGGGGACAGAAGCTACTGGGTCTACGGACATATACATAAGAGGAGCTTTAGGGCAGGAACTGGCTCTCCTGGTTACGGAGGCCAAGAGCCAGGTGCTCTGGGGTCCAAGGGCAGGACGTGTCACCAAGGGTGACATTAGAGCTGAGCGGACGGACATTTAGAACTGGCACGGAGATCAGGTAGGAGGGACTGTGCTCCCCGTGAGCCTCCGTGGAGCAGAACACAGCAGAAGGCGGAGGAGCAACCAGGAATCCACTAGCACACAGAGCTGGAAATCCGCTCTGCAGGCAAAGACCCACGGGGCGGGGGCCGTCGGCCTGCGGAGGTCCACCTGCCTCAGACCAGGCCCCCAAACGGCATTCGCGGGGTGAATGCACAGAACGAGTTTTAATTCCCTCAGCAGAAATTCAGGGCGAAGGCAGAGCCCTTCCCTAAAGATGTGGAACAGGAGGGATTGCTAATTAGCTAAATACTAAAGGTCGCATTGACTTTGTATGTGACTTTGACTTTATCTGAGATATGTGTGTGCGTGTGTGCGTGAGTTGTGCGCAGGCGGCGTGTAAAAAGAGGGTGTGTCAATTAAAACCTAAGTCTTCTATCTCCAAGTAGTGTATTTTTAGGTGTTTTTTTAGTTATATCTTTTTACGATGAAGGTATACGATTTTGTAATTTGAAAAATAACACCCAGTGAATTCATAAAAGAAGATACTACAGCCTAAGGGACAAGCGAGCCATGAGCGGACGGGATATTGATCCTCGGGTCACCAGCTTTGGCCCAAAAGTGACTTTCACTGCTCAGATCCCTAGCCTGGACGGCTGCCATCATCCCAGAGAAGATATAAGGGTAAGGAAAGTGGACTGAATGCATCATTGCTTCTAGAATGATGGATGTTCCAGGGCCGTCCCTCCGACAAGGAAAAGCACAGCATCTGGTTTCGGAATCCCATCACCAGCTCATGCCTTCCTCACTCTCGGGCCGTATTTCACAGCTATGACCCCAACCAGCCTTCCCCGGAATTTGATCCTGCCAACGCCCCCTGGAGTGGAGCTCAGACACCCAGATTTATTTTCCAGGAGGAGGCTCTGGTGAGCTTCGAGGACATTCACCAGAACGATAGTGATTTTCTCAGTAACCCTGCCCAGAACACAGCCTCTCCCTCGGGCTTATGTTGCAGCCCGGGGCCGGGGGTGTGATGCTGGACGCCGCAGGTGAGAAATGCCAGCAGCGTCTGGGAAGCATGAGGTCCCCGCCCCGTGGATCTCAGCGGCTGCATCTCCCAGTGCCCAAAATCACAGAGTGGGGCCGGGACCCCGTCACCCACACAGGCTAAGGGAGCTGAGGTTCTTTCCAGAACTTGCTTAAAATAGAGCAGGAGGAGAAGGGGGAAAGAATTGTCATTTTAAGCATAAACGGGGCTCACATAGCCAGGGAGGAGGGAGGTCGAGAAACTGCTGGCCCACAAGGTAACAGAAGCAGCATCCTTGATGAAAACCAATACGGGAATAATTATCAGTTCCGGCTAAACAGCCAGACGCTCAGGAGGGCTGCCGTCCCTGTTCAGTAAGTCTGCTTTTCTTGTGCAGTTTTATTTAAGAAGCAAAATATCCTGTAGCAACAGGTGGGGGAGCGCCCCTTGTCCACGCATGCCTCTGAGCGGGATACCTCATCCCAGGCAAGAACCCACAGGTGGCCTTCACCCCCGGGCTGTCCCTGAGTGTAGGGCAGCCCCATCAGCTGCCATCCCTCACCCACGTCCCCGGCACGGGGAAGGTGCCCCAGGGCACATGCAAGCTCTTGGTGGCCCATCGAGGTTTCTGGTTTCCTTTGGAAGAGCCGATGCAGTGGCATCCTTGATACTCCACGCCTTCCCTGCAAATCCCCGCCACTTCCGGTTGTCCCCATCACGGAAGCTGAGCCCCAGTGTCATTTAGCTATTTCCATACAGCAGAGCTACGAGAACTCTGAAATACATTTTGTGCCAACGTCCCTAACCACCAGAGAAAATAAAAAACGGACGGGCCCCTGTGTCTCAGGCAAAATGGAAGGGAGCTGATTTCTTTGTGGAAAGGACCACTCTTCCTTCTTGTCTCCTATGCAAATTGCGTCTGTGTCACAGGGGCGTCTTCCGTGATACTCATTCACCTGCTAGGCTGGCCCCCGGTGATGTCTGCCCGGGCTCCTGCTGGAGGGCGCTCTACGGGGCCCGGAGGAACAGTTCTGTGGGGGGAGGACCCGCTTGCTGATTGAATGATGGATGGAGGTTTTTGCTGAGTTATAAAGATCGGTACAGGGAAATATAAAACTGGGCTTGAAATTGGCAGCTTCAGAACATTCAGAGGTCGTTGGAGGCTGTAGGAGCTGCCGCAGACGGGAAGCTTGCTGGAAAAGGTGAGACTCTATCCAGGTCTTAGAGTATGAGCAAGACCGGGCTGGGAGCAGCGGGGTTAGTCTCGAACCTTCCGTTTTCCTAATGCACGATGAGAAAAGGCATTTGATGCTGGGACCCACCACGTGCACATGCACATCGTTTAAATGAAGATTTCATTAAAAAGAGTATGTTAACTTTGTTCTGAGAATATACCCTGCTATCCTTTTATCCGATTCCGTATATCTAAAAAAGGGATAGATGAGATCCCTTCCATTGATGTTATTCTCCCTAAGAATTGACCCACGGCTCAGACCTAAAAGATAGAACACCCACTGAATTTGGACCTGGAATATTCTACAGTTTAGACACAAGTCTCCTGTCTCCTTTTGGGGATTATCACCACCGTCCTGAGCTTCCTAAGACCGATCAGGTAGGAGGCACCGCCATGGGGTAGACCTAGGTTTTGAAGCACTCACTGCTGATTCATTGTGGGTTTGCCTGATTTGTCTGGGCAGCCTGAGACCTCTCAAAGCTGCTGACCTCCTACGGGCAGAAGCCATCTCCTGTCCCAAGGTGTCCAAGACACAGGTGGCCATCTGATCTTGCTGGAGCAAGATGGGAGGAGCTCTTCGCCTTGCCGTAAGGGGGAAAACAGCCCCAGGCTGTCCCTGGAGGATGAGGTCCCATTCACGGCCACGGTGCAAGACATCGGCTCCCTCAGGCTCCGGTAGAGAAAGAACCGCTGGGGCTTCAGTGAGAGTAGCCATTGCTCCTCCTGTCTCTTCCAGATAGAATGGGCATTCATCTGACGGGAGGACCTGCAGGTGCCCACCTTAGACCAGAAGGGCCTGGAGTAAACAGCTCGATTGTACATGAGATTGCTGGAGACATTGCCTTCCACGTTGCCTGGAGAGGAATCGCTAATTCACAGCTAAAACTAGAGAGGAAATATCAATGCCGGAAATGTTGGTGCAATTAATTAAGGCTTCGTGAGAAAACGGGGCTGCACGTCTTGGTGTTGGGGACTTTACCACCTGCTACCCCAGAACCCAAATCTGATAGCCCGAGACGGGCTAGGCTCCATAGCACTGGGCTGGGGCAAATGCCAAGGGCAGGCTGACATCACCATGTGGAAGCTTGTGGGTGTGCAGAGACCCTTTACTTCCCACTGCCTTTGTCCCTTGGCAGGACACAGCAAGCGGGACTCTACTGGGTCACATGACCACCCCGAGCCAATCACCACTGCCAACTTGATAGACTATACCGATTGACTAGACTTGGATCAAGTTCCCATCCTGGAGGGCATTGATAGTCACTGTGGGATGGGGGGTGGTCTGACCATTGGAAAATCGGGGATTTATTTCCAGAATCAGGGCACAGGAATCCAGGGAAGAAAAAAAAAATCGTTCCAATTACACAGGGTATAATTGGGAATATTGGGACTATTGCAAATATTCCCAAATTCTCAGGAGTGCCTCCTAATCCTTAGAACCTAGTTTCTGGATGTTCTTTGTAGATGCTCGACTAAAATATAATATCATCATTAGATTAAAAACATTCTTTATGCATTTATACAGTACAGCGTATCTTTAGGAAGGAAATAGCACAAAAAATGACATATGTTCGCACGAAGAGACAAATAATGCTTCTCTTTCCCTCCGTGTCTCACACACACACACACATACACACACAAGCAACTTGAGAAAAGCATAAGCATATATTTTTCAAAACCAGACATTGTCCCAAGCTCTGACCCTGGTCTCCGGGGACACACTTTATTCAGGAAGTGCTATTTAACCAACATACGACTCCTTCCCTCCTGACTCTGTTTCTGAAATGCCTAATGTGATTAGGAGTTTATAAGAAGAGATTTTTCCCAAGGTTCCTGCACTAATGGACCTTTCAGAATGTTAATTGCACCCAACTTGACATGTGTCCTTGAATTGAGGGGCTTGTTTTTCCATTATTTTAAAATGCCTGTCATTTTTTTGGTAGACAATAATTAGTTCAAAGAGGCAAACTTCTGGCAAGGATGCAACTCACAACCCAGTCATCCTTTCCATCCACAGCCTGCCCGCCAAGTGCCGCTGTTTCCAGGAAGCAAACTTCCCTCATCTGGTTCCAAAGTGAGCTCATTGCTGGCCCACTTTAAGGACGCCTGTCTCGCTCTGACTCCACGTTACTTCCCTGGATGGGGCTGATGATCACAGCCCAGGCGGCCATTTGGAGAAAGCTGAACCATGTATACGGGGAGTTAGGGTGCTGGGAACCTGGAATTTTCCAGGTTCCCCAAGCAAAGGGCACCCATATCATTACGGCCAATCGAGGACAGCATTGAGAGTGGAGGAAAGCACTCGTAACACCCTTTTAGGACAGCAGGCATGTGTCAGGACTGTCCAGGGCAGAATGAGATGTGTGGCCATTCTACTCTGCAGCATTTCTGAACCCCCTTGCTTTCGTTCTTATTATCCATTCTCCTTGGAAGCGCCTTCTCTCTCTATGATTGTGTCCCATCCAGGCCAAATGCCTCTTCTTCCGTGAAGATGTCCTGTCCCTGGTTGGCGTGGTTCCAGGGACGTCTGGGTCTTCAATGTGCGTCACACTTTGGCTTTTGTATTATTGATACCAGAGTTGTCGTCATTGACTTTGATCCCCTTTGTGTTGCTAGTGCCAGAAACCCAACTCGAACCAGCTTAGTAAAAAAAAAAAAAAAATAGGGACATTAAATGGCTCATATCACTGAGAACGTTTGAGTATTGGTTTAGGCACCGTTTGATCAAGGGACTCAACGATTGGAATCTCTCTCATGACTCTTGGCTCTCTGTCTTCCTATGCTTTGGCTTTAATTTCAGGATCTCTTCTTTGGAAAATCAAGCCTGGACCTCACCAGCCAATCAAGCACCACCGGGACCTCACGCCCACTGAGTAGCAGCTGTCTCCTTTGGATAGGACACACGTTCCCTTCCTCACTGCAGTCCCCACCTCTCCTGCCGGGGAACCTGGAGGAGGGATGCGGCACAGGAAGGTAAAATGATGATGGGGAGGCAAAGAGAGCAGATATCAACCACCCCAGCCTGCCTTCTGCCGAAAATGTGGCCTCTTGGGCTGGAAGAAGTTTTGACAAGAAACAAGCAAGCATATGTCTGCCTGGCCTGAATGTGAGGTTCCCTCCATGACCAACTGTGCTCGTTCCTTGGAGATCCCTTCTCTCTCTCCACCTGACCGAGGGAGGGGGTTATCATTGGACAGCTCCCTCTTTTGAAGTCAGCAGATGGCAGTGGAATAAACTTTTCGATTAACACTAATATTCTGCTCCTGCCCACTCCCTGGTAATTTTCTTTGGCAGGAAAGAAGGGAAGAGGCACATCCAAATCAAGCACGATGTGCTTAACGAGACTGATCTCACCGAATGATCCGCATCTGCGGCTGAGATGTCTTTATATCATTACACCCTTGGGGTTGTCTGTGTGTGAGCTGCATGGCTCCTAAGGCTTCTAGAGTCAGTGCAATCCGTGTGTGCATGCGTGTGTGTGTGTGTGTGTGTATGTGTGTGTGCATGTTTCCTTCTCGTAACTTCACCCTCTCTGACCATGGCTAAGAGTTCGTACGAAACAGTGGAAAAGGTGAAAGGTGATGTTTGGGTTACTGGAGTCATTAGAAAAATGGTCATTTCTCTCTCATTATACATTTTAATTTCCTGAAATCCACTTAGTGGATGCGTTTAGGGACTTCAATGTCACATTCAGGTCATTCACACATGACCTTCAGCCACTGGAGCAGAGAAGAGGTATCCGTCTGTTTCATCACTTCCAAATTTGATCACTGTCATCTTCCTTTTCTTTGTCCTTGTGGGTGTGTGTGCTACCTCTCACTTTCTTTATAAAGTGGCTTTACTGTAATTTTAGCAGTCCCTCTGAAGAAAGTAAAATAAAGCAACACCAAATAAATAATCGTGTTTAACTAAAACCTACGCAAACTTTCGGTTTGGGTGTATGGAAAAGAGAGCTGGAGAGGACGATTATATTGACAGCTCAGTCCTGCCCCTCGGGGTGGAGGTCCCTCTGTGATGCTGGGAGAGAAATGCCCCCAGCAGGTGGTCTGGTGAGGGGAGTCCCAGCACCTGCTCATTGGTGACCTTGAGCCAGTTACTTCTCTGGTCTAGATGTCAGTTTCTCCATCTGTAAGATGAGGATGATCATAGTGTTTTCTACCAAATCAGACTATTGCGAGGATTAAATGAGTTAACAAAGGAAAACAACGCCTGTGGTAGTATCGGCATGAGTAAATGTCATTTTTGTCTTTATTACAATTATCATTATTATTCAGGTAAAGGAAAGGTCCCATCCACACAGACTCGGGCACTCACTCAGTTTGTTACCAGCTACAAAGTAGTTTTGCAAGACAGGGAAGACCAAGCGGGGCAAGGGGGGGGGGGTCCGGATTATCCTAATTGGTCCCTCTTCTTGCCTCATCCATTAATTCCTGACCCTCGGGACGTGAATTAGGGGAACGGTGTCTCTCTTTACCTTTATGGCCTTGTTTTCCTTGGTTGGCGTCACACCATTAAGCCAAATGTGCGTCTTGGCCTTTAGAAATTCAGCATACCAGAACTTTAATATCTCTGCAGATGGATGAGGGCAAGAACAGTCAGGAAGACAGCTTGAAGTGCGATCACCTTTCCATTAGCTCAGGGAGAAAAATGACACAAGTCAATTGCCACCAGTCACAAGGGCCATTAGCATTTCCTTTACCTTAGAAGCATGCCAGGCATTTCCTTACTTCAGTCCAGTTGGCCGGCTGGGTATTTTGTATGTGACATCCTTGCAAGTCTTGCCCCGCTGTCTAGAACCAGACTAGGGAGTGACCACTGAAAAAGTGCTATTGGACTTAAAAGAGAACAGGGACCAGATTGGTTCAAATGATTCATTTGACATTTAAGACTCATCAGTTCAAACGCCTTCCACAATGTTGTTACCTAAGTTATGAGGTCCCCTGCCTTAGGCTAAATGTCAACTTACTTATGGCTCAAATTTAAATTCAAAAGCTATTTTAACACCTCCTATAAGATTTATTTAATTTATCCTCTTTCATCCATTCATCCTTCCATCCATCCATCCAGCCATCCATCCAGCCATCCATTTATCATTTCACTCAAAGTGCCTGAGCTGTGAGAAGCAGGGAAAAAGTAAGTGGCGTTTAGACGAAGCTTAGGACATAGGAGATGGTGAGGAATAGCAGGGGTGAGGCTTGACACGTAGACAGGGCAATGGACCTAGCGCTGCCAATGTCATTGAGCTAAGTAGGTATCACATATGTGTAAAGATGCCAGGGTAAGGCATAGGGAATATGTAAAAGCAAACACCAGTGAACAAGCAATCCACAAGGTTGTGCTCCAACCTACAGGCTACACTGGGTCAGAGAAAAGCTCTAAAGAGGGAAGGTGACATGATCATGCCTCTGTACTCTTGAAGTGGATCTGTGCATTGGCACCAATGCTTCTGCCCAACAATGAGAAGCTGAGACGAAGGGGGGTAAAGACACACATAGTAAGTCTCTTCCCTCTACACTCTTCTGGAGGTAGAGACCTGAATAGGATTCTTAGTGGTCCCACCTTCCCAATTCCATCCTGTTTGTTATCACCGGTTCCAGACAGACTGATTTTCCAGGGACACTGCCCCTCGGAAGCTCTTCAGTAAGAGACCCCTGTGGATGAGAGTCTACCCTTTGGGCAATTCCAGAGATGAGCTTCTTAGAAATGGCAGGTGGGTCTGCACAAAACAGGAGCGCTGAAGAGACGTGGGAAAGTATTGGGAGAAACGGTGTTTCCTTATGAAACTAAAAAAAAACTTTATTGTTCTGTTGTTATTTCTTCCTTAACAAAAGGCTGGCATTGACAAAAACATTCCTGGGGCGCCTGGGTGGCTCAGTGAGCTAAGCATCTGACTCTTGATTTCAGCTCAGGTCATAATCTCGGGGTCGTGAGATTGAGCCCCAAGTCGGGCTCAGCCAGGAGTCTGCTTGAGATTCTCTCCTTCCCTTTCCCTCTGCCCCTTCCTCCCACTCATGCTAAATAAATAAACAAATAAACAAATAAACAAATAAAATCTAAAAAAAAAAAAACCAACAGATTCCCGAGTGGCATGAAGTTCAGACTTGGAAGAGATACAGGGAACTGCCATAGATCGGTTAGAAATTCATTTGCCTACAGAACCCAAATAACCTTGTCTTAAACCAATGGTGGTATTTTTTCCTCCTGGGATGAGAAGTCCAGAGCCAGGCCATCCGGGCCTGAGGCAGCTTGCAGTGAGCGAGCGGGGATGTGGGCTTTTTTCTCACGCAGCAAGGATTTTTGAAAGCTGTCACGTCCAAAGCAGGAAGAAGGAGGGAACTGAGAGAAAGAACGTCTAGATCAGCAAACACAACAGCCTCTCGGAAACCCATACATGCCCCCGTTCTGCATGTCGGTGGTCAGATGCCTGCCTCAGGGAAGTGTGGGCAATGAAGCTTCTCTCTCTCCAATCTTCCATAGGAAAATAAACCAAGGAGAAAGGTAGTTCAGAACGAGGGTTGAGAGAACCAGCTTTCGCTATCTGCTGTAAATAGCAAGAAGGACGTTGGAGGACCCAACAGTGGACAGAGTCCTTCGGCCATCCTGAATACCACTCACTTCCCGTTATCCAGAGCTGACCGCCCTTTAAGGCAGAGAAAGCAATATGGCTTCCCATTGGCCAGAAACACCAAAAACAGACAAGAGTCTCTGACTTGTCAGCCCGCTCTGTACATTTTTTTTTTTTTGAATTGTTGAATTAGTTGTGGATATCAACAAAATATATGGCACACGAGGAAAACTTGCTATTTGTCTGAAACAATTGGACGTGACCCAGCCCCCCTGGCAGCAAATCACCTGGAACTGGGAGATCTGTTGCCCTTTCAGTGGGGTTCCCCACTCAACAGCCCCAGATTTCTGTTGCCCCCACTCAATGTTGCTGTTACAACACGAAAACAGCCGTAGACAATCCATAAACGATCGAGCGTGGCTGTGTTCCAATAAATCTTTATTCATAAACATCGAATTGCAATACCACATTACTTCCTAATGTCACAAAATACCTTCTTTTGACTTAATTTCAACCATTTAATAATGCAAAACTCATCCTCGGTTCTTGGGTGACACAAAAATAGGTAGCAGGTTGGATTGGCCCTGTAGACCAGTTTATTGGCCACGGACATGATCCATGTAAGTCTATTCTGAGCTCCTGGAGCTCAGCTGTGGAAGGTGGTCACCTGTTGAGGACAGACATTCTGTCTTGCATTAACAAGAGCTAATATATATGGAGAAATCAATCTGTTTTAACTTAATCTAATGTGGTCATGAAAGGCTTCTCTCCTTTTATTATCTAATACAGAAGTGCAGGCAATAAAATTCTACACTGGCTCCATTAAGAAGCTGAAGGATTAAATAACTAGGCAATCAATGGAATAATTAAAAAGTTTTCCATTATGCTACGCAGGGACCATCAAGAAGGGGTTGGGTTTCATAATTGAAACGCCTTCTGCAAATGTCATTACTTAGAGCCAAAGGCATCTACTCATACTGGGGTGCGGGCAAGATCGGGGGAGTAGCGGGGCTCACCCTTGGGGGTCTAGAGAACCCATGAGGCAGTGGCAACTCTGAGATGCCATTAAGCCATTTCATTGCTCACCAGAATCTTTATTTTTCATCACCTCTGAAAATGAATCTGAGCTCCCTTTCAAATTGTCCCTAAAAGGAGCATCTCAGGCCCTGTGCCTCCATGGCCTCCGATCACTGTCATTTCTTCCTTATATTTCTTTTTCCCCTTCTAGAATCATCCCTATGAGAACAGTAGGTGCAGCAGGTGCCTGTCACCAGGACAACCCCTGGCATGTGATGCTTTGGGGTGTGTCTCAGCCCAGACTCTTGGCTCTGGGGTTCAGAGAATCCTCAAATCCCAGCCCTCTGTTTTCCTCTGCGGAGTCCTCCCTTGTGTCTTCCTATGTGACACTCTTTTTCTGCATTCCCTGATGTAACACTTCTCAGTTTAAAACAAAACTCTGAATACCCTCTATACAGCTATACTTTCAAAAATGGTAACTGAGCACCTTTTATAGGCTCATTACAATACCTACAACAATTCCCTTCCTCTGCTTCGATCCAGCCGATTGTCCCTCTTTCTCCCCGACAGACCACTGGGGAGATGGTCACTCAGCTGGGACCACCAGGGGAGGCTCAGATGGAAGTTGGCTTTTGAAGTAGATCACGTAGAAGGTAATAATAATTAACAATGATGACCGCAGCAAGCATTTACATCACATTTACTGCAAACCAGGCATGTTCCAATACTCTATTCAACAAACTTATGGGATGGTATTATTATCTGCACTTTACAGATGAGCAAATTGAGGCACAGTAAGGATTGTTCAGTGAAAAAGAAGAACGTGGAAGAAAATACCGTGCGGAGATCAGAATATTCAGGGAGTTCGAGACCTGATGAGCAAACTGTTTAAACCCAGGCGAGTGAAAGGTAATGTGGGAGGGAAAGAGAGGTTGGAGCCCACACTTTGGGAACCTTGAATAATAGGGTGGTGGTTTATTCTTCTGTCTCCTGATTGTTCTCCTAACTCTTAGGTCGTGAAATTTCTAACCCTTGGGGTGGGCCCTTTTCCCCGTGTTACAACTGCTCAAACAACCTCATATCTTTCTTTTTCCTTCAGGAAACACAACTCTTTTTATATTTATTCATTTAGTACATGATTATTGGATGAATAAGTAATTGTTAAATAGGTAAATAAAAAGCATATTTTATAACTAAGTAAAATCTTATATAGAAATCTTATGTAGAATTACATAGAAATTATATAGAATTTATATAGATTATTTATTATATATCTATATAATTTATAGATATGTTTATTTTTATTATATATTTATTATATAGCTATATAATTTATAGAAATTATATAGAAATTAATTTTCTTTCCATTCCACTTTTTAATAGCAGTTTTCCCCCACTAATATTAGAAAGGCTTCCTAATTCCCAAGATTATACCCAAACTCACCTATGTTTCCCTCTGGTAGTTTGATGAGAAGAGGATGATTGTACCTAACTCGTATTGAGCTCTTACTCTATGTTAAGCGGCATTCCATTTGCTTTCCGTAATACCTCTGCAACATAAGTAGTATAGGTCTTCCATCCTACAGACAAAGAATGACGGCTTAAACTTTCAAAGAGCCTTAACCAAGTTTACGTGGCCAACTGAGTCCTGGAATCAGGATCCTGAGACAATTTGACTCCAAAGTCTGGGCTGATGTGTCACTGATTCTGCCTATTTATTTTTCTAATCACCATCAAAGAAGTATGATTTCCATAATTGAACGTCCCTCAGTCTCCTCCCTCCCTATGTTGGCTCCACTCCCTTCCTCTGCAATGCCGGTGCTGTTTCTAAGCCTGAAGTCCTGTGGAAACACTAGACTTGCTGCCTTTTCTCTCCCCTTGTTTATAGGCCATGCAAACAGACCGTATTCATAGAAATTCACAGAAAACACTTTTAGACCAGGGCAGTAGTGATAGCCACAGGGGCAATAAAAACTAAACTTCTCATATCTCCCGGATGGAATTATTCAGTTTCCAGCAACATCCCTCATAACCCTGACAGTTGCTGGACAACTGGACAGAGTACCTGGTTGGAAGTAAAAATTCTCAGGTCCCAGACCCACCCAGTCAGAAACTCCAGGGGTGGGGCCGAGCAGTCTGTTTTCACAAGCCTTCTAGGGGATTCTGATGTTGATAACCACGGACCTATAATATCTTCACAAGTGGGGGATTGAAATAATAGTGTACGTGAAAGCATGGTATTGGTTGCTCCTTCACAAAAGCATCTGTAGGCAAGTTCAAAGACGGCAGCCTTGGAGAATCACATTCCGATGACGTCAGGTGCCCTGCCACCTCCCGCTGGAATCTCTGTCTGCTTTTGTATGTCAAAGGTGAGTCCCTGCATTGATCAGACTAAATTAAAACGGGTGCTCTAATGAATTCCTTGCATACGCAGACATGACATTTGCAGGCAAGTCACTAAGCACGCATGTCTTGATAACGTTCATTCATTTCGGATGGATTCTCCTTTCATTTATCATCTCCTAGGAAGGACCCTAGCTAATGAGGACTGGGGCTGGCTGGGAAAGAGAAGATGAAAGGGAACAAAGCAAGTGTTTTGCAGTGTTCACAACAGTCCTGAAAAACAACAGGGTCAGATAATTGCCTCCCGATGTGATCGTTCCTCTGAGGCTTGGGTTGTTGACACCAGGCGTCCACGGGGGCTCTGGTTCTGCAGAATTTCTAGATGCTGTTGCCTGGCCAGGCTGAATTCGGGCTGGTCCTAAGCAGGTCTGATGTCTCAGACCCCTCTAGATTTTCCTGGCCTTGTCTGCATGTGAAAGACGATGAGAAACAGGGTAAATCTGCCTGCCTTGTTTTCTCTCCTGTTTATACTCCATCGTGCTCTAAATAAGCTATAATTGTATGAGCTCTTGTCTGCAGAAAGGGAGCTAAACATAAAGAACACTGTCCCGAGATAGCAATTAATCTCTGGTCACTCATCTCCCTGCAGGGACCAAATTGTTTTGTAATTTCTCATTAGGCGTCGGCTAATTAAAAACACACAATTAGTAATCATTTTAATTATAAGTTGCTCTCCCAGAAAGGACTTAAGATACAGTTAAAATGGAAGCAATCAGATACATTGATTGCCAGGGAAATAAAAAGTAACTACGATAAGGCTCTCCCCCAGAAGTCATTATACACATAGCAAGTTGCAGATAATTAAAGAGAAAGCTGGTGTTTCTGCCCATCGGCTTTGCTTCTAAGAGGTGAGTACTTCTTCTTAAAATTCAGTGCTGATTTTTAAAATCAATAAATTGTTATACTCTTGTGAAAAATAGAATAATTTATCATCTCTGAAAATTAAAATGAGCAAAGTTGGCCCCACGCGCATCTGGAGTCAGGAATGCATTTTCTAAATCTGCTATCAGAATGCCTCTGCTATCATATCAGGACTCCACTCATGTAAATTGGAGGAAATAAATACTATTTCAGCATTGTAAAAAAATAAAGTAAGCTCAGGAATCTGACATTTGCATATAAACAGAAAACAACTCGGATCCCGACTACAAGAAGAAAAATGATTTCAACGTTCTTATATAATTCCCAGTAAATTCGCCTTTACAAATGTCCTTGTCATGTTATTTTAAAACGAAGGTTAATTTCTGTAACTTCTTTTGAAACAAAAATGGAACAAGGTCTTCCAAGAAACATCCGCTTGAGACAGTAGAACCCAATGGGATTCTTTTTGTCCCCCCCAAGTTCCAGCCAAATGAAGAGAACAGTAATGCCGATCACTTCCCATCCTTCTTGGTTTTACTGATCCCACCTGTATTCATAGATTTCCAGCCTCATCGTCACTGAAATCTAGACACCCAAAATGCCAGGAATCACCTGCTCCTCCTGCCTCCTTGAGGATAACCGTCCTTGGGCTCGGTGGCCGGGGTTCTATGTCATCTCAAGCATTTAAAGACTTTGAAGCAGAGAAAGATTTCCTTATTGATCAATATCAGCACAACGGGACTGCCAGATAAATGCGGTGAACAGGCCCGGTTACGTATTTTGCAGCCGGGAGACCCTCCTCTAGACGGTCTTGGTGGAGTTAAAAATGCAAAATTCAGGCCGAGTCTTCAGAGGGTTTGGGTCCAGGCTGGGTGATGGCGAGGCAGGTGTCACGAGGCAGGAGACCTGGTTGGGACCGGACCCCGGTGAACACAGGCAGGACTCGCTGCATGTGCTGCCTCCCTGCTGTGAACGCGGGCAGCCTCAGCCTGACCTGATACTGGGCTGTAGAAATAAGGGCCGGACCATTGCGTGGTTTCGTGACCAGGTGTTCTTGCCCTTGGCCGTGACTTACGCTCAGAGCCTCTGGGCCTTTGCGGTGCAGTAAAGGGAAGGTGGCTCTATGCTTGGACACGGAGGTCCGGAGCACGGCACACATCCGTTTATGATGACAAAGCCAGCACCTACCACCCCGTGCCTGAACCCCACAGTCTGTCCATCGTGGGTCCTGTGCGTGGTCCTATCTGACACGGACAAGGAGCTATCCTGGGACAGGCCTTGGTGTCGTCCCTGGCGAATGCAAGTTTCTGTAGGTCCCCGTGAGCCTGGAACATCATGGAAAGTTGAACATTGTACAGATGTCCATTCTGAAACTAAGCAGTCACTGGCACTTGTTCCTGGGGCTGTTGAACACAGGGAGAAGGGGTTAGGATGCCTGAGGCTCATTCCCTCCCATTCCCTCCTCTGAGTCGTCTTGCAGATCTTTACCTAACTCCTTCCTCCATTTCAAGGAATGCAGGACTTTAAGAAGGTCAGTATATCATGTGCTAAAGTGCAATGCCTCTCACAGTCACTGTTTTTCTTACTGCCCTCCAGTCCGGCTCTGCTCTATCCATCCGGTTTGGCAGGAAGCAACCGTGGTAATTTTCAAGGGACTCTTTCCCCATCTGTCATGGAACTTTCTAGATTCCTGGGAGCTTGCTCAATCCAGAATGGAGGAAATCTTTTGGTCCTCAGTCCATCATGGCGGCCACCCTTGGGTGCCCCCTGACTTTTGTCCATAGAATCCACTCACGCACAGCAGCTCCCCACCTTTAAGCCACCCCGGGGCTGGAGACATAATGCTCATCTTGCCTGGAAAGGTTCCCAACTGCCTTTGCTTGATGTTCTGGCCCTTTCAGATGCTACCCTTGAGTTACAAGACGGAACGATCAGCCATCTCAGGTCGCCTTGCCACAGAACATCAGAAAGCCCAGATTTCCAGAAACCCCTCCATTCTGGGTGAACCAGGACACCTGGTCGATTTAACCCCAGCCCCTGCATCCTTCTCCAAGTTGGGTCACTTGCCTCAGAAACCCTCTAATTGAGCCACCCCCCTTCAACTGGGAAAATCCAGCTACCCACCACCAAACACCCAGACTTTTGAAAGCCCAACTTGCTTATCTGTTCTCTGTGGCCGGGAAAATGCAGACCTCTAGGAAGAAAAAGCATGAGCTTTTTCCTTGAGGAGGGAATAAAATCACATGTCCCGTTCTCTCAGCATCAACCTTCTGCTAGAAAAGAAGGCACGTTATATTCGCAATCAAGTCATGTCAGCACTCAAGGGGTTCCCCATGGAGGTAGTTTTCAGCCCTGGGTGTGTGTAGAATTATCTAGGAAACTTGAAAAATCCCTCCATGCCCAGACCCTCCTCCCAGTCAATTCAGTACCAATCTGCCAGGTGTGCCCTGGGCATCAATAGGGTTAAAAACTTCCGGTCGTTAGGGCTGGTGGACAGAAGGTTCTGTTTGATTCCACTTATACTCACAAGACATTCAATAAACAGATAAAACTGGACAATGGTTTCTGGGAACTATGATCCTTAAAGTCTCAACTACTGATCCACGGAGGTCAAGGCAATACAGCTCATGTAAAACAAAAAAAACTACCCTACGTGCTGAAATTCACTGACAGTGAAAATCTCTCTATTCACCCCCACTTTAGTGCTCCATTTCTGGGCTGGTGAATCCTGCAATCTCAAGATTTGGGGGCAGAAGGAAGTCCCTCCTCCCCCATCTTCTCCTGCAACCCAACTGAACTCATATTATTTTTTTTTTTAAAGATTTTATTTATTTATTTGACAGAGAGAGAGATCACAAGTAGGCAGAGAGGCAGGTAGAGAGAGAGGGGAAAGCAGGCTCCCTGCTGAGCAGAGAGCCCGATGTGGGGCTCGATCCCAGGACCCTGAGATCATGACCTGAGCCGAAGGCAGAGGTTTAACCCACTGAGCCACCCAGGCGCCCCTGAACTCATATTATTGACATTATTATTAGTAGTAGTTGTTGTCTTTTAATTTCCTGACCTCCTTCAAAACCTTACCTAGCAAACTATCACTTTCTTCTCTACAGAGTCTCTCAAAATTGAATTTTGGTTAGGTCAGCTCTCAAGAGTACACACGGAGTGTGTATCTTTAAGTATATATTTAATCATAAATATAATAATTTACAACCACCTTCAAATGCTTACTCTGGACTCCATCGCAAATGCCATACTTTTATGTTATCTTGACATATTTATAATTGCCTGGAAGGATTTCTTAGAC
Organism: Potos flavus; assembly: GCA_028534135.1. NCBI lineage: Eukaryota > Metazoa > Chordata > Mammalia > Carnivora > Procyonidae > Potos > Potos flavus. The sequence continues at coordinate 77,290,418 of CM052889.1, read as the reverse complement.
AACTAACACTTTTATTGAGTCAGAAAATCTTGATGTGACCTAAATTTTATGTACGGCTATTTACTTCTGTGGTTGATGCAAAATATTGGAATAATTTAAGATCCTGCTGAGTGGGAAAAATCAGAAGAGGTAAATGGCATGATTACTGCCCTTTTTTATTCTAACTAAATAATTCAAAGAAGTTTGGACAAAATATATGATACAAAATAAAACTACCTGGGAAACGTTCAAGACCATCTATTATTTAAAACCCGTGTGTGTGAGCAAGAATATTAATAAGATTGTGCCCGTCTAGGTCTGTTCAAATGGGGACACTAATGAGAACAGGCTTCACAGGTGTCGAGTCTTGAATTAATAACTCGTCAGCAAGAAACCCCGGAGCAGACCTGCCTCTTCCAGGAGGGGCCAGTGAGGGCGGACCCCAGCGGGGACCCCTGATGTCCTTCCTCCTTGGCTTTTCTTATGGGTCCATAGGCTTAAAAAACATAGTTAAAAAATAAAAAACCAAGAACATAGGTGGGAATTTTACCCTTACTCTTTTTTTTTTTTTTTTTTTTCTTATTTCTCGCAATTCTGTTTAAGCGTCGAAAACAGAAGGACTTCAGTCCTGGGGGGGGGGGGTGATCATTTAATGTCACTTGCTGCTCTCTGCCTCTGTGTCCAGGGAGATGGGCAATGGCGGAGGTCAAGGGGTTCTTCGATGCATCACTCCGACTGAGTTCGCAGACAAGGGCTTACCGTTCGAGGTTCCTCTGCCACCTCCTTTCTAAGTTCTGGAGTTCCTTTGATGGCTTCTATTACGGAGACACCCAAAGGAAAGCAGCGTGCAACTGGTTTGCAAGGAATCTCACTGCATCGGGGGTCTGACTGCCCCGTTGGTCTGGGACTTCCCAGGGTTGGCACTGAGCCCCATGTCCCAGGAAACAACACAGTCTCCAGCACCCCCGGGGTGCTCGGGCCCCTTAGGTTCTGCATTCACATACCCAGACGCAGACGAGTAATGCTTACTGCTTACGGTAATGCTCCCTGCTTACGGTTCTCCACCTGGTGGACTGGAGACCGAGAGAATGGAACACGAGATATTCATAGGACGGAGTCCAACCTGCTTTTCTGCACAGCCAAAATTATTCAAACCGCCATGGGGGTTAAGAACCTATGCGGTCATGGCAGTTGAGATCCTTGAAGAAGATGGGCTCACCCATCTTCAAATCGAGAGACAAATTTTGGGACGAAACGCCACCTTCCTTTTGCTGCTTCCCTAACTGAAAACGAGACCCCACCCAATCTGAGCCACATCGCAGTGAGATTCACCAAGGACGTCTGTCAAGATGGGGAGGAAGAGTAATTCAGCCATCTTAGCTTATTCTGGTGGAGACCAGGGACATAATGCAACGTTTACTCCCGTTCATTTTACGGCTGTCACAATGCATAGAAATATGACAGGGAAAAGGAAGGATCTGGAGGACATTTCGTGTTGCATTTTTCTCCTCCCTGACCTCTGTCTCCAGACTGCTGGAGAAAACAGACGGCCGGGCGCTTTCTGGACGGTTGGGGGCCTGGGGTGGGGTGGAGGGCCCAATTCATAGCAGCAAGTCATTGAGAGTTAACTCGTTGGGTGTCTGGAAAGGGCTGACGAAATGCAGCACGAAAAATTAACCCAGTAAAACAGCTATAAAATCTGAGTCACGGCATCGTAAAAACGCCGACTGGCCAAGAAATAATAAATATCACAAGCAGCCAGGAACAAGGCCGGTTACCATATGCACAGACCTGGAAATACCGATCCCTTTCAAAACCTCCTTGTTAGGCTTCCAACAGAGCAAGCTGCAAAATATACAAGTCAGTGTATCGAAAACGATGGCTCCCTCATGGAAGGTAGAGGCGAATGTTAACCCCGAAATGATGTTCTATTTCTTTGCATGAAAAAAAAAATCCATAAGGATGGAGAAACAAGGATCCTCTAGACTGTTTCCCTAAGTAGAAGCCGATTCTCATTGTCCACGGTAGTTACGTCTATACCATCGCTGCCAACATTGACTTAGCAAAACCTGAGCTATTTTTTTCTAGAGGAAATACAGATTTAAATTTCTGGGTGTCTCTTGTTGCATTTTCACCCACCGATCGAAACGACCTTTTTTTAGGTGTCTTTGTGATTAAGACACCTTGCTTAACAGATATGGTTGGTTCCTTAATGCTGAACTCAGGGCCAATGTTAGAACTAGTATTGGAGGGAGTTTATCTAGAGAAGCGTCTCTGGGAGGCACATGGCAGCCTTCTTGCATGAAGGAGTACTAGGCAGCTCCTCAGTGCTTGCTCGACAAGAAATCACCAACAGCACAAAAATGGAAAAAAAAAACAAAACTCAAAACAGAACTGTGGCAGGACCTAGATCGTGGAAAGGACACTTGTTTATGGTCTGAGAGCTGAAACAAAAGACAGAGGGCAACCTTGCTACCCTCAGCTGGGATCTGGCGCATCTGCCACTTAGATATTTTTTCTGCTCTGTGACTATCCGCCGATAACTGCCAATGTGCCATGAGTATTGACAGTAAATTTCCTAAAGCCACTAAATCTACTTATTTATCTCTGAACAGTCAAAATACCAATATTTTGCACAAAGAACGGGCAAAACCACTAAAAAGGCATATAGCACCGTGAGGATGCTTTCTCAGCCCCGGAGAGAGAGGAGCCCCATCCCCTCTCCCACTCGTGGACCCAGATCACTCCTCCCCTCCCTGCTCTCCAAGTATGTCCAAACTCAGACTCTCCACAAGCCTGACTTCCTTGCCTGACACCGTGGAAGACATGCTTCGTCTGCTTCAATTTCTGGTTTGCACGGAGGGGAGAAAAGCAATCTATCATCTTGTGGGGCGGGGTGGGGGAGACAGCCACTTGGAGGAATCTATTTTTGTACATTCAAAACAGTACGGCTCGTTCTTGATGAATATCAAATAATGATAGTGGAAGGAAAAAAAGGAAGGTGGAGAGGGAGGGAGGGAAGGAGGAAAAGAGGTAGGTAGGTAGGGAGGGAGGATGGAAGAAGAGGGAGGGAAGAAGGAAGGAGGGAGGAAGGAAGGGAGGAAGGGAGAGAGGAAGGAAGGGAAAGGAGGAAGGGAGGGAGGGAGGAGGAGAGGAAGAGAGGGAGGATGGGAGGGAGGAAGGGAGGGAGGAAGAGAGGGAGGAAGAGAGGGAGGAAGAGAGGGAGGATGGGAGGGAGGAAGAGAGGGAGGAAGGGAGGGAGGAAGAGAAGAGAGGGAGGATGGGAGGGAGGAAGAGAGGGAGGATGGGAGGGAGGAAGGGAGGGAGGATGGGAGGGAAGGAGGAAAGAAAAAAGGAAGAGAGAGAAACAGCCCTCAGAATGGCCTGGCAGAGAGTCAATGGGAAACTTTGCTTGCTTCTTTTCATATGTGGAAAAACAAGCCACATATGTAACTTTTCACATAAAAGTTCATTGAAGGGGTATCTGGGTGGCTCAGGCAGTTAAGCATCGGACTCTTCGTTCAGCTCAGGTCATAATCTCAGGGTCATGGGATCGAACCCCGCCTGGGGCTCCATACTTAGCGGGGAGCCTTCTTGGGATTCTCTCCCTCTCCCTCGCTCTGTCCCTCCCCCTGTTCTCGCTCATGCTCTCTCTCTCTGTCTCTGTCTCTTTCTAAAATCAATAACTAAATAAAATCTTTTTTAAAAAAAAGTTCATTGAAGTCACAGTAATGTAAGCACAGAGTATGAACATTTCCTTGGAGTTTCATGGCATTATGTTGTGGCTAAAATAGCTTTCAGGGATATTACTGTCTTTCACGATCTTCTCCTGGTGCTTCCCCTTTTTCCTCATTTTCCTGTCCAGCAGAGTCAGCCCTTTGTTCATGGTCTCATGGAAGGCAGGGGGGTGAGAGGAAAACAGAATCACTCTATCCTTTCCGGGGGCACTTGATTTATACCAGGCTGGTCCTTAGGGCATGATGATAGCTTACACGTGTACTGCACATGCGATATTCCGGGCACGAGATCTTCATATTCTCGACTTATTTAACAAGAGCAGTAGCTCTGACATCATCCTCATGTTACAGAACGGTAAAACGAGGCACACGGAGGTGAGCAAGATTGCCCAGGTGCGTGCAGCTGGGAAGTGGCAGAGTCAGGACTTGAACCCGGGGCCGACTGGCTCCTGAGTCACACCGCACACACACCCCTCCCCCACCCACTGCAGGATCACAAGGCTATGATGCCCCACTGCACTAAGGCGCTTTTCCCGAAACCTAAGTAGAGTAACCATCAACTACCACGGTAGCTCTCAGATCCAAGCAAATTATCCTGAATAATCTAGAACTATTGTTCTCTGTTTCTTAGTCAAGAGGTACAGCAAGGAAGGTTATTGATAATGTTTCCTTACTTACAATACATCAATCGGCTCAGGACAGACTTTATAAGGGTCATTTGTTCTTAGGAAGGTGGTGTGTCGGTACCCACTGTCTCTGTGGCTGCCTCAGTCGAGTCTGGTGACAGAGCAATTTCTGTGTCTGCGTGGTCTTTTCGGCCCAACGTTCGTCCTGTTCTAATTGCCTTCAGCGTCTGTGGCTTCATTTGCTACATAAGCAGCCTCCGTCCTGACAGAACGCAGATTCACATACTAAAAATTCAACAATGCACACGTGTAAGCGTTAAAAAGTGTACAAAAGCACACTGTAAGTGTTTGCCAAGCCCGGCCACATTTTCTATATGGTGCCTCCGAATAAGGGATTGAGTGTCTTTGGGCAGCAACGTATTTTAAGGTTGATTGACATCAAAAGAGTCTTATAGGCAATTCTTTAAAAATCCTTTTTTATTCTGTCTTCTGTGTTTATACCCTTTTAAAATCAAATATCCCCAATTGCCTCTGTGTCTATCTCCACTTTCCGACAAGGCCACTTAATTATCAGCGGCACCGACTGGAAAGCTCCGCCTTATCAGCACAGAGGCTGCTTTTCTTTGTGTGGCCGGCAGCGTCTAAAATGCTTTTCAGAGCTAAATCCCGGTGCCTGGAGATTTTCGTCTTTCCGAAGGTCGCCTGTCATTGTGACTGGATTATCTGGCTATTAAACTGTGGGCCTTCCAGAATGCCAACCCTCCAAAGAGATTGTGCTAGAAACTCAAGAGATAAGCGAGTGACTTGCTGTAAGGGTAAACAAGCAGACTCCAGCCTCACTCCTGAGAAACACGGGCGTTTCAATGTGCCAATCATTTAATCTGCAAACTAGTACTGGGTGCCTGCTCCACGCGGGAAGCTGCTGGAATGTTAGCACCATGCAGGATGACATTCGTTAGAAGAGGATTTGAAATATCGTGCTGTTGAGTTAAGTTGGGGCTTTCTCTGTTCTAATTCTGCAGCTGGAGAGTTGGAGAAGGGGGATGGAACAGACAGACCGAAGACCACATGTATTTCCTGCTTGTCGTGGGGAGGGGGGATAGGACAACGTGAACTGTAAACAAACAGGATGGAAAGTCAGAAATACTTACATGGGATGAGACTACGGTTGATTGTGGTTTCTTTTTTCTTCTTGTTTGTTTGGCTGGTCGTTAACTAATCCTGGCACGGTTAAAAAACAATGGAAGTGCAAATATTATCTGTATTACTTATAATGCTTCAGCTCAGCAGGATAAATACCCACCCAACACTGGCATCGGTGGAAAGGACATGAATTGCTTTCTTCACAGGGAACTTGGGGTTCTGCGATTCTGTGATGATGCTCACGCTCTCTGTGATACCTCTGGGATTCAGCCACTGTCCACCTTTCTTCTCTGTATCATGGGCATGTTGACTCTTCATCCTCTTGGCTGTCACTTCATGGTGACTATATGGCTGAAGAAGCTCTAACCATCACACCTGTGTCCCAAGCAGAAAGGAAGCAGATGACTAAGTGGCTTTCATCTAAGAGGTTCCCCAGCAGAGATTCTTCCCCTGGCTGCAACAGAGGCCAAGAAAATGAGTGTCTGATAAATGGGATTGGGGTGGCCACAATTATCCGTGGCCGATCAGAACCCAAAGGCTGTGGATAGGCATGTCACACATCAGCCAAATCCAGTATTTCATGGGCAAGGAAATGGAGAGATTCACTGACGGACAGCAGCAACGTCAGCCCTTAACTCACCACCCGTCATGTCTAGAGACCTGAGGATAACACTAGCCTCCCGATTCTCAGTAGAGATCTTCGATGGTGGGTCAATATCCATAAGGAACTTGACTTGAAGTCTTTGATTCTGACTCTACTGACTCATCTTTGAACACTTCCCACAAGACTGCAGAGTAGAGCCCCACTTATTCAGAGGACAAGTGATCAGAAGTGAATCCAAAGCTTATCTTATCCTGAATATTTGTTTATTTTGATCAGTGGACCTGGGGATCTCGACAAGCCTTCTCATTACCTGTATAAGGCTCTGTGAATTCTCCGGTAGAAGAGAGCCATGCGTCTGATGAGGCTGAGAACATTCGGCAAGAGACATGAGACAAAGCAGTTACTCCGCTCACAGAGATATCCTGCAGGGAGATGTGTATCGTTCACAGGAGTGTGGGAGAAAGAGAAATAGGGAACTCTAGAGCAAAAATAGCAATGTCGGATCATTTTCTCAGCCAAAGCCACTTTTGGCAGACATGTTCATGATTCGTCATCTCCACGCAGATGTCTCTGCTTTATGCTTAGGTTTCGGATGTTCTGTGAGCGAAGTCTTCTCTCTAGACATCTGAAGTCTTTGAGACAAAGCATTTCCCTTAGTAACCTCCTGTTCTGAAAGCAAAAACAGTTATTCTTGGGGGCAGGAAGGATAAAGAACATGGGGAGAACTGATGCTACCTCCGTGGGGTGAGGCTAAATAGGCTCTATTCCTTGTTAAAGAAAAAGCAAGAACATCCAAACGGATACAGCGGAGCGATTCAAGAGGTCACGTTTCACACGCTGTGTGGTTTGGAAGACGGTACAGATGTGAAAATCTAACCCACAGAGCCCGCTATCCCTCCATTGCCACTGGCCTCGGGGCTGTGGATTGCACAAGAGACCCCATAACCTAACACACATCCTACCTTGCCTTCCCCTTATTAAGATATCGCTAACCCTCGGTCAAGGAGGTGTCCTTTGCTTCAGTGGTTATAGTAAAAACTCAGCTTTGCTTCATCAGTGGTGTGTCTGATGGCATTTCTGGGATAGTTGGTAGTTGACACCAGGGAGCCCAAGATCAGAGCCACGGTCGCACATTTAAGATCTCCTGGAATCCAAAGTGTATTCTCCCCCTTTGGAAGAGATCATATCAACCCTACATATTTTAGCCATTGCTTTATGGCTTTGTACATGGATTTTCTCATGTCACCCATGTAAATCTGGAATCCTTAATCACGGTGGATAGGAAGGGACTGGTCTGAGTCCAGTGCCCAGGGAGAGTAGAAATACCAGTGAAGAAAGAAACAGGCTTTAAAGGACCTGGAGGAGGGAACCCCCTCCGGGACCCATACCCTATAACATAAGACGTACAGATGAATTTCAGTTGAGCTACGACATCCTAAATATCAAGTCAGCCTGCCCCATGCTGACTCCCAGGCGTTATCGCCACATTTCCCTGCAGAAAAATGAAGACATTGCTTTGGGGTAATTCCATGAAGGGCATGTGGTTCTCAGTCAATCTCAGCCCGAAGAGGAAGTACAAAGAGACGTTTAACCTTCGAAAAGGTTAAATATTCCTGGAAGTGATGAGTGGTGAGAAGATTCTACAAGATAAGAAACAGGACCTTCTTAATGCTGAAGGCTAGAAAGAGAAGACTAGAAAAAGCCATGTTTCATCTGAACAGATCGCTAATAATGGAACCCCAGGCATCTCGAGAGGTCACCACTTAGCTCATTGTAGATCCAAGACCCGAGAAAAAGGCTGAGCCTGTCTGGGTGGAGGACATCAAATGTGAAAGGCAGGTCAAAGAGGGGCTTTCCATGAATAACGTGCTGGAGCGCAGGAGTGTGCCAGACTCCCCGCTGGTCCGGCTTTGCTCATCTGTGGCCCCTGGAGGAGTGTAGATTCGTGACCACAGATTTAGGCAAAGAAATAGCCCTTGGCCGTCTGTTGATTGGTCCCACCAGCAGGTGGGGTGCCTCTAGATTGTGGTCCACCCCCTTTGGGGTCTCACCCAGGACACACACCTAAGGGCTGAAGTCCCTTTGGGCATCTTCTCACACTTTCCACGTTGATTAAGGACAGTGCCCCCTGCGGGTTGCCTGACAATTTGGTCTACAGACTTACTCAAAAGCGTTAAGATACTGTTAGTGTGGGATTGCTTCTTGGGTCTGATCGTTCTCATGTAGACACAGTTGTGAATGTGCTCTCTTTCATTTTATTGAGGCGCATCAGTTCCTGCCTGGTGGTAAGTAATTGTGAATCCACCCCAACTCAGAGCAGCCGTGCATCCCTCCCCCACTGGCCCCAGGACATTGCTCTATGCTTCGTCCATATTATGGTTATAACTGAGCTCAGCAACTTACACATGGAACCACTTGTTTTCCCTCGTAGCCGATTTCCCCATACACATAAACATGCTGTGTGGATTGCAATCATTGCTTCCCAAGCGCAGTGCTGAGTGGCTCATCACGGGCCATTCCTCTTTGAACCCAACGAAGAATCTCTAAAAGACATGGTGTCTATGGGAATGCTTCATCTCTTTTTAATTTATCATTTATTACTGGTTCCTTATTCTCAGTAACCACCAGACACAGCCTGAGCAAGACCTGATTGGTTACACTCTCCAAAAACTCTTGGGGCATTCTGCCCTCCACATCAGAGCATATACTAAGTGTTCAATAAAAATCACCTAGTGAGAGTATGAATGACATTTAAGTCCTTCATCTAGGCTCTTGGAAACTCTGCACTGCACCTCAACTGGGCACCAGTCAGAACAGAAGGCATATTTGTTTCGAATAGAGTTAATCTAGTCCAGCTTTCGAGATCGCAGGAATCCGGACGGATGCTTGGGGCAGGACAAGGCAAGTTTAGCCATGTTGCATGAATGCCCAGAGCTTCTGCGCTGTGCGTTTAATTCTGGAGTTAGATACCAATAGATCAATTCTGGTTTTATGTGTGTTTATCCTGGAATTTAACCTATGAAGGGACGGGGCCCCACCCCTGGGAGAACAGGAAATGTCACGGCCACCTATGTCACCACCACATGACAACTGGTACACTGCCCAAAGCCAGAAATAACAGCCCCTGCCCCCAAACCACCAACCATATGCCCCCAATATTATCATTCTAAAAATTCCCATAATAGCAACGTTACCTGAAATTTATCACTAAGCATTATCGCCATGATAGATATTTCATGTATATATCTTATTTGGTCTACGAAGACCCTGGAGAGGAATTATCTTTATTAAATGTGAGAGGAAAAAAGAGATTCAAAGAGATTGATTAACTTGTACGGAAGAAACCGTGAGTCAGCCCTGACAATGGCCAGACTCCAAATCATGTGCTCTTTAAATAGAGATTTTGGTCTTTTGCAGGATTTTGCCACTTGTCGCCATTTTAGGTAATAAAATTCCTATTTAAATAACTGAACTTCTTACTACAAAGTCTTAGTTTTCATATCACATCGGGAGGAAGCTTTCTAAAAAAAAAGAGAGCGAGCGAAACAAAGAAAATCTCACTTAGTTTGGTGCTTCCTTATTAATTCTTCTTTTATTTTCTATTATGGTTTCAAAGAGGGAAAATATATTTTCTAACCTTTTATTTACTAGTTTTTGGTTTGACCCTGGCCTCCCGGGTGTGCGCTAGGCGTATTTACCTGCCCTTCCCTTTTCCCCGTGTCTCTCTTGAGTGCCCCTCTGAGCTGCTGGAGGAGGCAGGCCACCTACCACATATTTCACACTTAATTGCCACACGTCCTCAGATTGGTTGAAGAATCACCAGGAACTGCAAAGTCAGACTGGAGGGTCCAAAGCCCTGCTTGCATCTCTCTTCCCTGTGGCCAAAGTCAAGAGCAAGAGGAAAAAGTATGCAAAAAGCCCCTTCTTTGAAAACACGAATACCCACTGAGGACTTATTTTTTCGCATTCAGAACGTAGTGACTTTTCGCTACCCTCATAAAGAAGGGAGAAACGTTCCCTGCCCAGAGATGATCCAGGGGGATCGATACTGGTTACTAATTGAAATTTAAATATGGCATTCACTTCTGCCATCCCAGCAATGCCACGTGTCTCGGGACCGCCACGAAATGACCATGGGCAAGACAGCCTTAGACTTGACGGTATTGGACGATGCTGAGAACTTTCCAGTAGAACACGCTTGAGATGAAACTTCTTAAATAAATCTTTCTGAAATATGTTTGGAACGATATCCTTGCATACCCTCATCGATTTCTCTAGATCCCTCCTTTGCCAATGTCAAAGCTTAGCAGCGCAGACTTCCAAGACAGTGAGTATCTTATACTCACTTCCCACTGGGATGAGTAGCGTTTCCTATTATCTCTCCTTAAATTATACCCTTTAGGAAGCTGGAGGGTCGTGGGAGGAAAGCTCAAAGGGTCTAATCATGGGAGTGTTGTAATTCTAATTTCGACCAGCTATTATTTATGTGGCTGTGAAGGAAAATTAAAATTATTTAATCTTGTGGTTAAACACCGATTTTTGAAACCATTTCGCCATATTTAGCCTCCTCAGCCTACATAAAAGAAATAATTTAGCATTCATAATATCTAAGGGGCTAAAGTACACTTAGGTTAAAAATACTACTTTGAACTAATCGCAAGGAACACGAACTATCAAAAATGCAATTCACATTTCAGTACATCTCACTGCCCATCTTCCTAACAGCTGCTTAAGGCAAGTGACGTCTCCTTGGAAAGCCGATCTTGGACCTTGGCACCCACTCCCCGGGCTGTATGTCACTGATTCACCTACTCGTTCGGTGCTTTGACAAAGGTGGATTGAGGACCAAGAACCCAGTATTTCATGAGGCTTATTCATATTTGTTTTCTAAATTCACATATGCCACCATCATCACTTTCCAAAAGAGAAGACTGAGAATTACAGAGTTTGAGTATGATTTCCCAGGAGTGCTTTGATCACAAGATTCAAATCTTTTTTTTTTTTAAAGATTTTATTCATTTATTTGAGAAAGAGGGAGAGAGAGAGAGAGAGCACAAGTGGGAGGGGCAGAGGGAGAGGAGAGAGAGAAGCTCAATCAGACTCCCCACTGAGCACGGAGCCGGACACAGGGCTCGATCTCACCACCCTGAGATCATGACCTGAGCCGAAACCAAGAGTCAGACGCCCAACCAACTGAGCCACCCAGGTGCCCTACTAGATTCAAACCTTGATGGTTGGCTCCTTTTGCCGCCAAGTCCCAGCAACTCCAGCATCCACTTGCCCATTGCAGAGGGCATGACAATGGAGACTAGCAGCCTGCTTAACCCTCTCTCTCCTCCCTCATTCCGCTCTCCCCTCTTCCCTTCGTCTTTTCTCTTTCCTTTCCTCCATTGTTCCTTCTCGCTGTTGAAGCATCCATGAAATTGGTAACTCTTCAAAACTGGGCTGAACGTAGCCCTTTATGGGTCTTCCTGTTGGATTTTGGTTTTGGAAATACAGCGCGGACCGAACGAGAGACCATTCCTGTTGCTATTTTGCTTACGTGGTGCAAAACATCTCTACTTGCTGAAAGCCTTGTTTTAAAATTCCGGGTCTGCTGTATAGTTGGCGATGTGCCCCTGAAGGGGAAAGGTTTGGTCTAGGGGTACATATCTGACAGTTAGCATTATAATGACCGTGGTTTAAAAAAAAACATAAGAACGGGGGCACCTGGCGGGCTCAGTCAGTGGAGCATGTGACTCTTGACCTCAGGGTAGTGAGTCTGAACCCCATGTTGGGTGTAGAGATGACTTAAATTAATAAATAAATCTTTAAAACCAAACAAAACATGAGAACGAATGAGAAAGATACCGAGAGAGAGTGTATGCATTGAGAAAGCAGGTGGTCGAGGCGAAAGATAACCCAAAAACCAGCCCAACCCAAATCAAGCAAACCTTGGGAGGAGCCCCACAGAAATGGAAAGCAGAGACCACGGAACCACATGGGAGCTGGAGGAGGGTAGATGACGTCAGAGAAAGTCCCGGGGCTGGAGGAATCCCCTGAAACACAGAGGAGGGGCGCGAAGACTAGTATGTTAAATTTAAATCATCAAGGTCAACATTTAACCCAAATTGCTACCTCGAAGCAGCCCATCTGCCCACCACCGATGCCCTTAGACCCCAGATTCTGGCCTCCAGCCTCGATCAGCCGAAGGAATCCAGTTCTCCCGGGAGAGAAGCCGATTCTAAGCCTCGGGGCAAAAACAAAGTCAGGAGGGTTCTGCAGCTTGGTCGTCAGAAAGCAGAGATTTAAAAGTCGTTTTAAATCTTAAAGGCAATTCTAAAGGGGACGAGAACTTTAATTAAAGGCTTTCACTGGCCCAGTTATGAAAATCTCGAGCATTTAAGAACCAGAGTGTTCATGGTAATGGTTTATGGTTAATTGAAATAGAATGACTCTGTGAAAGGCAATGAGGTAATTATATTCAGAGAAAAAAAAATTGGATTCAAAAGGAAAAATGTAATGGGTATTTTTATTTAAGTGGGTACACGGTGCTTGTGCTCGCCCATATGTATGGGCATGTACGAATTTCATTTATTCTGCTAATCACACAGATGTATATGTGTGTGTGACTAAATTAATTACATCAATTATATGGTGTTTTAGAATATGCTGGAATGTAAGTACGGTAATAAATTTTATAATAATTGTAATCTTTATGTATTTGCTCGTAGAGTCTATTAAGTAATTTAAAAAGAACAGCCATTTTAAAATGTCATTTCATTTCTCTGAAGGCATTTAATGAATGGGCTACTGTGTGTTTAAGAGTTTAAGATATTTTTAAGTCATATATGTATGCATATATATATATATACGCATTTGTATTTATATTTCTGTATATAATCTAGAGAATCTGGATTAACAGAGGTCCAGTTTAAGCAGGAAATTGACCACAGTGGCTAAACAGGACTGAAAATACTCACGTGATGCATGGGGCGGGGGACGTGGGGGGGCGACAGGACAAAGCAAATTTAGTTAATCGCAGGTTGAAGATGAAGGCCCAGAAAGTGAGTGTCCTTGGAATGACCTCAGCCGCTAAGACCCAAGAGGCAGGCAGAGAAGTGGGCGGATCCCCGTGTGTGTTCAGGGAACCATCTGGAAGCCAGTGGCCCTGATTGGAAGGAAGAACTTGGGAGGGAAGCGAAGACAGTCGAGTAATCTAATCAAGGGTTGAAGCGGTGTGCCATCCTGTGTCCAGGACCTTGGGCTGTGAGATCCTCCATGCGGAAGAAGGGTCTCTCTTCACTGATATAAAGTCACTTGCAAAGGCCTAACAAGGCCATCCAGGCGCTGAGAGTGTTTCCGCTCCTCGGATCTCCGTCCCAGCTAAACGTCTCCAATCTCCAAGTCACCTTATTCTACCGAGGACGGAGCTTCCCCAGGGTCTGGAGAGTAAATTCCAATTTCCTTGGGATCTCCATTTTCTGGAAATGTTAAACTTATATCCCTAGGAGGTCTGGAAACCCAAGAAAGCTTAGAATCGATAACGGAGGCGACGATTTCTATCATACCTGCGTATTTTATTTTTCCGTTAAGGTACGGAGTAAGTGGAGAACATTTGTGTATGAAGTATTTAGAGTGGTGAAGGTCATTTAGCACATTACGTCACAGAACCAACCATTTTTCCCAGTTAGAATGCAATTGGAAATCAATTTTTTTGCCTTGTGATTTTAAGCTGAAAAGTAGAAGAAATCTAGCTAAACGCTAAGATCATATTGGAATGTTAAAGGCAATTCGCTCACTTCTTAAATATATTATGCTTGTTTAAATACATAAGAGAGTTTTGCTTTTAAAATGACATCTGAACTGCTTAAAAAGAAAGCAGATATATTAGATTTACAAATACAGTTAAAAATATGCAAAAAAATTCAATTAACTGGTCTTTTAAAGGACTCCTTAAAATAAATGTTAAAACATATTAGTTTTATAGATAGGATATTAAGATTTGTCAGTTGTACTGAAAGGCTTAAGGAAAATCTTGGGTTTGGGAATTTTGCTTTAATGTTTTGATTATTGATTTAAAACCAAGTGGCCACAAATGGTCTTTCCTCTGCGTGAAAACCACCCCGAGGGCACCTGGGTGGCTCAGTGGGTTAAGCCTCTGACTCTCGGTTTCAGTTCGGGTCACGATATTGGGGTTGTGAGATCGAGCCCCACGTCCAGCTCTGCGCTCAGCACAGTCTGCTGGAAATTCTCTCTCTTCCTCTCCCTCTGCCCCTCTCCCAGCTCTCTCTCTGTCTCTCGCTCTCAGTCTCTCTAAAAAACATAGATAAAATCCTTAAAAAAAAACCACCCTGAAGGTAGCATCGCACACAGGCAGAGAGGACCCAGCGTCACTGCGAGGCTGGGGGGCTGCGTGGGAAGGGCAGAGACCCAGGAGCCCATCCACTGAACCACAGTCAGCACCCACACATCCTGGGTTTCCCTCTCCTTGGAGTGAGCCTCGTCAGACCAGGTGAATGGGGTTAGGTGGAGGGTTTGGGATGGGAAAGGGTGCCCAGGAAACAAGGGGGGCAGGGCGGGCAGCCGGGGGCAAGGACCCATGTGACTGTCTCAGATCACCAGAATGAGGAGGCGGAGACTCCTGGGGTCCCCTCCTCAACTCAGGATCCTGGTGGCGAGGAAGAGCACGGGATCAGGATGGACCACGGGGGCTCCCCTCAGGCTCCATCCCCACAAACCAAGTGACCTTGGGCAAGGGACGTGCCCTCGGTTCCACATCTGGGAAACACAGCTAAAGAAAGAACCAACCCCATGGGTCTGTTGTGAAATTTAATGAAAAAAAAATTTAATTGTAAAGTGTTTGCTTTAGTCCCTGGCACAAAGCGCTCAAAAGCTGGTGAAGCTAAAGGAGCGTGGAGGGGCCGTGACCCAGCGAAGGAAGGACGGAATAGAGTGCTTTCAAGCCCTTCCACCAGTATTTTGCATCCAGGCATTTCCATGGAACTTGCTGGGCGCTGCCCCTAGCTCTTCCTTGGTGAGGTGCCGCCCCCTCCGTGACCCCCTGAAATGGGCGCTCTCTCCATCTCCATATCAGCGATGAGAAGTCAGGCTCAGAGAGGCCGAGCGGGCTGCCCGAGGCCACCCTGGCCACCGTTCGTCGGGGGAAGTCATGCCTTGGCTGGCTGGCTGCAGAGTACCCATCTTCCCGGCAACCCCCCGAGCTGGGTACCCGTGTGGTCCCCGATGTGTGCACGAAGGAACGGAAGCAGGAGGAGGTTAACCGGTTTCCAGAAGGAGAGAACTTCACCTGAGCGCACGATCACGGATGCTGACACCACCAGCAGTAAGAAGGACCGGCATTCACTGCGGTGCATTACGTAAAGCACTGTTCTAACCACCTTGAACATCGTCGATACATTAACTTGCTACATCCTTTCAATTACTCCGTGGCACAGATTGTGTTATGAATTCCCTTGTCGCCCGAGGCCACCCGAGCACAAACATTGGAAGTGGCCGCTGTAGATCATACAGGCGGGGAGGGGCAGACGTGAGACTTCGCCCCAGGGCAGGCTGGCTTTAGACCCTCCCTAAAACCCCTGTGACACACGCGCGCGCGCGCACATACACACACACACACACACACCCCCATAATCACACAAGATACAATATTGAGCTATGTTCTTTTTTTTTTTTTAAGATTTTATTTATTTATTTGACACAGAGAGAGCATGCACAAGCAGGGGGAATGGCAGGCCGAGGGAGAAGCAGGCTTCCTGCTGAGCAGGGAGCCCAACGCGGGACTCGATCCCGGGACTCTGGGATCATGACCTGAGCCGAAGGCAGACGCCCAACCGACTGAGCCACCCAGGCGCCCTGAGCTATATTCTTTATCACTATTCTATGTGCTAAAATTTAAATCATGGAGCATCTGGGGGGCTCAATTGGTGCTTTAAATTGCTTCTGAAGCCACTTTCCACCATTCCTCACACCAGGAGAAACCTCAGCCAACACTAATGATTTTGACACCAGCATTGGTGGGAGGGGGATTTTTTTCTATTAAAAGGGAGTCTTCCCTGAACAGGCTGAGCCACAGCGGCGATGAGTGGCTAACATGCCCCTGGGTTGCTGGTTTTAGTCAGTAAAAATACCTGAGCTCAGTTAAATGTGAATTTCAGGTAAATGACAAATAATGTTGAGCCTGAGTATGTCCCCGATGGCAGTCCACCTTGTATCTTATCTGGTGACTGTATTTTTAATCTAAGCGTATCCCATATTGAATTGTGTGTCCTATCCTTTATCTGGTCCCCCTGCCACGGAGCCCGCAGACAGAAATTTCACACAGAGTGAGGCGAGGACTGCACTTCCTGCTTGAATTCTGTGTCAGAAATGGAGTTTAGCAATCCAGGGGTCACCTAAGTATGTTATTTCCCCCTCAAAAGCCATCTGACTTGCTCTGTTGGTCGACTTTACACCACATTCCTCTTCTGCCAATTACAGAGAACAAACCTACAGGAGCTTCTGTCCCCAGAGAGGGGGGGTGCGTGCAGGATCAAGGGAGAAGCTCATTTGTTGTCAGCCTGATTGGCTAGAAATGCCCGCCCACCACCTTAGAGTCCTCTTTCCTGCGTAGCAATAGTAAAATAGACTAATTCAAATACTTAGAGCCCTCCCCCCACTGTGGCTCGTCGTGCAAAATTAGAAACCGGGCTAGTTGTTCATGAAACGAACTACCTTTAAGGAAGTGAATTTTTCCTGATAAGATATCTCGCACTTCCGAGTAATAATTATAATTCCCATTATAATTATTCACTTGGTTGTGTGAACGGAACGATCCTATTATGTAAATTGTGTGCAATTGCTTAATAACATAAAAAGTTTTAATCGATCTGTTTTCCAGAGTAGAAATGACCTGATCTAAATATTTCTTTTTGACAGAGGTGAATTTCTCTTAGCCCAGAATTAGGAAGAGGCAGCAGGTTGAAAAGGCTGAACGTATACTTAATAGTCTTGGTAGCAAGCTGAGCAGCTAGTTTTATCCAACTCGCTGAACAAATGTGATTTTAAGTGGGCTTCACCATATATATCTTGGGATAAAAACAAGGTCTGTCTTGTAGTCCCGTATGATTTAATGAAATTCACGCACCACCGGTTTGTTATGAATTAGAGATTAGTGTCGTTTTGGGGTTTGGTTTAAAAATATGAGGTGCCAAAAATGAATTAACTTTACATATGTTCGGAGAAATTGTATTAGGTTCACCCAAGTAGAACACAAGGGAGGTAGTTATTAAGGAAAGGGATAAAATCGGAGACAAGTTATCTGAAAGAAGCAGTGGTCTCTTCCGATGTTACGGACATAGAAGCCTGCAGAAAATACTCATGAATTCACACGTCTGGAGGCAGCCCTGCCAGACTCAGGGTCTGGTTAGCGAGGGCTGAGCATTTCAAGAGCTCCCACAATCCAAAGGATCGAAGGAGGAAGAACAGGCCACGTCGTAGATTCCCCTTCTCCTGCGTTCTCAAATTCGCATGCATAGAAAAGTCAGACCAGAAATTTGAATCGGGATTCCAGGTTAAGCCCATAGAACCAGCGAATGTGTTCATCGAAGGGTGTAGATCCTTGGAGCCCCGGCTGGGAGTTCCCAGTTCGTCCAGCTTCGAGAGACTCCAAAAATCTAGATTTTCATGTGACCATTTCCAAAGTTTTAACCTTAGATACTAATACAACCAAAATTAAAACAAAAAACATAGTGTGGAATAAGGAAGAAGAGTACAGATGAATCTGTGCAATGGATCATCAGTTGGTTACCTTTACACGAGCTCACGGTAGGGCGTATTTTGTATAACGTTAAGAGTTCAGAGAGGCTGTGCTTGCAGTGTAAATAGGAGGTGGGGATTGGGGCATCAGGATTTCCTTGTTCTAGGAAGTTCTGCTGTGACACAGCCAAGTAGAACTGGGTGCCATTGATTGGGTGCATGAATTCTCTTCCTTGGCTGGTCCAAGGTTCTCGATTGCCTTCCTTGTCTCCTGGAGCTGCCCTGCATTCTAATATTTGCCCCCATTTTCCTTGTAATAGGACCTTGAGCTAGTTCCCTAGATTATCCTGGGCTCCTTAAGTGTCTTTGGAAAGCAAGACAAATATCCATCCTAGGCAGAGGTTTTTAAGTGACCCCAAATAACGGAGATTTCATTCAACTTGGAAAAGCTCATTTAAAGAAACACTCCAACTGTCTTCGATACCCTATTGGGAGAATTGCCCACCCCCTGGACTGGTGACCCCGGGTTTTGTCCAGCCCACCTCCATCACGCTGAAACTAACAACATGAAGTCTATTAAAAGAACGATGGGCCAAGAATCACCAGGGTTTTGTTCTAGTTCAAAAATCGCTAACTAGTGACCTCGGACATAGCCTCTTTCCCTCGCTAATTGGACTGAGTCACTGTTTCCATTCACGCCATGCCTGAGAGTTCCAGTCTGTCCCTCCTGTGGCGTGCCCCGTGGATTTCAGATCTACATGGCCACCCCCGTAGTCGCATATGCCTGTTTCTAGGGAAAAATCTCTTAATACACAGTACCTACCGCTTCTGTCCTCTGGTTGATGCCTGCCTGACATGCATGTGTAATTGTTTACTTTATATATATATAAATATAT